>OZ012686.1:38614205-38751705 GCA_963942565.1 Maea johnstoni | reverse complement strand
CTGAGATGCCACGTGAACAAGGCACACATGGTACTTGGACGTATTCCCATGAAACACCAGGAATGATGCCTGAAAGCCATAGCACACCCCATAATGGGTATAGGCCACTTAACACACCAATGCGGATGGAATCCAACATGTATGACACATCTCAACATGTTTTGGAATTGACTAGGGCATTTGCTGAACAAGTCAGCATAAACCGTCTTCCCGTTCCAGAACCAACTGTGTTTAGTGGTGATCCAATGAGATACCCAAGCTGGAAGGGTGCCTTTCAGACATTAATTGACCAAAGGGGTATCCCCCCCCTAGAGAGAATACATTACCTGAAACGGTACTTAGGAGGTGCTGCATTAGAAGCAGTGGAAGGATTTTGTCTCCTCACCACTGCAGATGCATATGAACAAGCACGAAATCTGCTTGACGAGAGATTTGGCGACCCCTTTATAGTGGCCAATGCATTCCGAGATAAGTTGGACGCTTGGCCAAATATTGCTCCAAGGGATGGTTCAGCATTAAGGAAATTCGCCGATTTTCTTCGTCAATGCAACACTGCTATGCAGACTACTGAAAGTCTGAATATACTAAATGACAGCCGCGAAAACAGGAAGCTATTATGCAAGCTTCCAGACTGGTTAGTCACCAGGTGGAGCAGAATAGTAGCAGAGTGGATGCAGAAAATGAGGTCGTTCCCCCCTTTCAAAGAATTCATGAATTTTGTGGTGAAAGAGGCAGATATAGCCTGCAACCCAATCACCTCACTTCAAGCACTGAGGGGAAACAGATCCAACGAACCTGCCAATAATGCCAAATATGGGCAAAGGAAAGAGATAAATGTCGATCCCTCGCTACTGAAGTTAAAGAAGCTCCACAGGCATCAGACAATAGCGGCCAAGTAAGGTGTGTTGACTGCAACATGCCTCATGAATTAAATGACTGCAAGTCATTCCTGGCAAAGCCTGTAGAACAGAGGAGAAAATTTGCATGGATAAACAACCTATGCTTTAGTTGTCTGAAGCCTGGCCACCAATCTAGGGATTGCAAAGATAGGAAGAAATGTGAAACATGTAAGAGAAAACATCCAACTTCTCTTCATGACGACAACTGGAAGCCTCGCCCAAGACAGAGGAACAAAATGGCAGAAAATGATGCGCCAAAACCAGTTGCCAAAGACGAGACTGAGTTGAAAGTAGCTAATGGCACTTGCAATCAGAGCCGCATCACCCATTTCAATGGTTCCGGTAACTCTGGCAAGAGCTCAATGATAGTTCCAGTTTATCTATCTCACCAAGACAGGCCAGAGTCAGAAGTGCTTGTATACGCACTACTGGACACTCAGTCCGACACCACGTTTATTCATGACGACATTTGCGATGAATTAGGCCTAGAAGGTTCTAAGACGAAACTTCTGCTTTCAACTATGTTTGCAGAAAATAAGGCCATTGAGTGCAAATGTTTGACAGGCCTTCAGGTGCGTGGACATGACAGTCAAGAAATTGTCCCACTCCCCACAACGTACAGTCGCAACATAATCCCTGCTAATCGTTCTCACATACCAACTCCAGAGATGGCAGATAAATGGTCTCACTTGAAACCAATCGTGAACAAGCTGATGCCATTAGGTAGTTGTAAGGTAGGCCTGCTAATAGGCTACAACTGCCCGAGAGCTTTGGCTCCTAAGGATGTTATTCTGCCAACCGGAAATGAGCCGTATGCACAGAGAACCGATTTGGGTTGGAGCATTGTGGGCATAGTGGACTCAAGTGCAATTGAATGCGATGAGCGTGACCCATTTGGAGTGAGCCATCGGATTATTGCACATGGAATACCCCCAGCTTTGTGGACAAAAACTGAGGATAATGAAGCACAAGATACCCCTGAAAGGGTATTGTTTGCCTTTAAGTCAAGGGTAAAGGAACTTGTCACCCCCAAGGAAGTCATACAAATGATGGAGCTAGACTTCATAGAGAGAAAGACTGATCAAGATACACTTTCTCAGGATGACCGAAAGTTTCTATCGAAGATAAAGGAAGGCATCCATATCAGGGATGATGGCCACTATGAAATGCCACTCCCCTTCAAAGGACTGGATCCTGCTTTCCTAAGCAACAAGACCATGGCACTTCAGCGTCTCAAGCAGCTGAAGTACCGTCTGCGAAAGGACACCAAGTACAGAAAGGACTACTCTACTTTCATGAGTAATGTAATTCAAGCGGGGTTTGCAGAACGAGTGCCCCCATCTGAGCTTGAAAGAAAAGATGGCAAAGCATGGTATATACCACATCACGGTGTATACCATCCGAAGAAACCAGACAAAATACGAATAGTATTTGACTGTAGTGCAGAGTTCAAGGGTGAATCTCTGAATGATCACCTTCTGAAAGGACCGGATCTGACTAACACTTTGATCGGTGTACTGTCTAGATTCCGCCAAGAACCAGTCGCATTCATGTGCGATGTTGAGCAAATGTTTCACCAGTTCAAGGTAAATGTGGAACATCGTGATTACCTAAGATTTCTCTGGTGGGAAAACGAGGACTACAATAGGAACCCTACTGAGTACAGGATGAACGTTCACCTATTTGGTGCTTCCTCTTCTCCCGGCTGTGCCAACTATGGGCTGAAACAAACAGCTACTGACAATGAAGAAGAGTTTGGCAGTGATGCAGCAAACTTCATTCGCCAAGACTTCTATGTCGACGATGGGTTGAAATCAGTCTCAACAGCTGAGAGAGCAATAAAACTTATTGCTAATGGGAAGGAAATCTGTGCAAAGGGAGGCATGAGGCTTCATAAGATCATATCCAACTCAAGGGCAGTCATGGACACGATACCTCCTGACGACCGCGCCAAGGAAGCTAAGGACTTAGATTTCCTCAACGATGACCTCCCTATCGAAAGAGCTCTTGGTGTTCAGTGGTGCGTTGAATCAGATACATTCAAATTTCGCATCACACTGAAAGACAAACCTCTTACAAGACGAGGTATCCTGTCTACTGTGAGCTCTGTGTATGACCCTTTAGGATTCCTAGCTCCCTTCCTGATGGTTGGGAAACAAATCCTCCAAGAAACCTGCAAGGATCAGTTAGACTGGGACAGTCCACTACCTGAGGCCTTGCGACCACGTTGGGAACGATGGAAGAGCGAACTACCGCTCCTTGAAGCCTTCAAAATTGATAGATGCTTCAAACCCAAGGACTTTGGTGAAGTCAGAACCGCAGAGCTTCACCATTTCTCTGATGCTAGCACTGTAGGATACGGTCAGTGCTCCTATCTGCGTCTGGTCAATGACCGCCAGCAAGTTCACTGCGCTTTAGTGATGGGCAAAGCAAGAGTGGCCCCACTGAAACAAGTTACGATACCTCGCTTAGAACTTACTGCAGCTGTGGTGTCATTGAAGATAAGTGCCCTCATTCGCAGGGAATTAGACTACCAAATCACAAAGGAAGTGTTTTGGACAGACAGCAAAGTAGTCCTCGGATACATTGCTAATGATTCAAAGAGATTTCATGTATTTGTTGCAAACAGAGTGCAACAGATCAGAGATCAGACAGAACCCAACCAATGGCTGTATGTCAGAACAGATGAAAACCCTGCAGACCATGCTTCTCGCGGTCTCAGTGTTCAAGAACTGCTGGATCAATCGATGTGGCTCAAGGGACCCGACTTCTTATGGAAGTACGAAATCCCAACAATGGACCATGAAAATACGCCACAACTGATCCCAAACGATCCTGAGGTTAAAAAGATAAGATCTTTGGCCTCACATGTACAAGAGCTTCCTAGTGATACTATCCTGGGAAGACTTGAACGTTTCTCCGACTGGCACCGTGCGAAGAGAGCTATTGCAGCTTGTCTGAAGCTCAAGGCCAAGATGGTGAGCAAAATGCAGACAAGGCAACTACGCCCACGGTCAAATACCAAGTCAAAGGCCTATGAACCAGTCAAAGTAGATCAAATCTGTGAAGCAGAAATGATCATTATCAGGCTTGTGCAGAAAGAAGCCTTCAAGGACGAACTGAGTGTCCTTCACACCCTTCAGGTGGGTGAGGCAAACTCAGGAAGAGAAGTTGCTAAAAAACGCAACAATGCTATAAAACAGACCAGCTCACTGTTTCGTCTAGACCCATATGTAGACTCTGATGGCTTAATTAGAGTCGGAGGTCGAATGAGAAATGCTGATTTCCCAACTGGAATCAAACATCCCATCATTCTTCCAAGAAAACACCACGTCACAGATTTGGTAATTCGATATTGCCATGAGCAGGTACACCATCAAGGTCGTGGTATGACCATGAATGAAATACGAGCCAATGGCTTTTGGATCATTGGCTGTGGGTCAGCTGTTTCCAACCACATACTGCAATGTGTTAAGTGTAGGAAACTCAGAAGTTCTCCCCAAGAGCAGAAAATGGCTGACCTGCCAGAAGACAGACTTGAACCAGCTCCTCCATTCACTTATTGTGCCGTAGATTTCTTCGGACCTTGGCACATTAAGGATGGTCGCAAGGAATTGAAGAGATATGGTGCTCTCTTCACATGTATGGCATCACGTTCCATACACATAGAAACTGCGAACTCTCTAGATACTGATTCGTTCATCAATGCTCTACGAAGATTCATGGCAGTCCGTGGGCCAATCCGGCAACTGAGGTCTGACCAAGGTACAAACTTTGTTGGTGCAGCGAATGAGCTGAAATGCGCTCTAGACGATTTAGATGAGAATCGAGTACAGCAGTTCCTGACAGCAAAGCGCTGCGACTACTTCAAGTTCAAAATGAACGTTCCCTCAGCAAGCCACATGGGTGGAGTCTGGGAGCGCCAAATACGCACTGTGCGAAGTGTACTTGCATCCTTGATGGATCAAGCAGGTTCACAACTAGATGATGAGTCTCTAAGAACTCTCATGTGTGAAGCGGCAGCTGTAGTCAACAGCCGCCCGCTAACTGTGAACAACTTAAGTGACCCAACCTCACTTGCACCACTAACGCCAAACCACCTACTGACTATGAAGTCAAGTGTAGTCCTGCAACCTCCCGGCCAGTTTGTAAGTGCTGACAAGTACTCTAGGAAGCGCTGGCGTAGGGTGCAACACTTGGCTAATGAGTTCTGGTCACGCTGGAGAAATGAGTACCTGAGAAATCTCCAGGCCCGTCCAAAATGGACTAGACATCGTCGTGACATGAAAGAGGGTGACATAGTCATCGTCAAGGATGAAAACATGTCACGCAATCAGTGGCCACTTGCAAGGGTACACGAAACATACCCAAGCGAGGATGGTCATGTCAGGAAAGTCAAGCTTGCAATGGCAAGTAGATCATTGAATGCAAAGGGCAAACAGACTTGCCCTACAACGTATCTGGATCGGCCTATCCAGAAATTGGTCTTGTTAGTCGAAGGCCTAGAAGACTAGGGGATTCCCGACAAGGAGCCTTAAAATCGAAGTTGTATTGTGGTACCCCATAATAATATATCATTGGGTTAAGTCTTTAATTAAGACAAAATAATGCACATGTACATCGTAGATGAAATGTATACTGTACAATCCTTGTTGTTTATCATGCTAAGATAGATTTCTTTGTATTAAGAAGAAACTGGCAACTCAGTGTGTAGGGTTTACAGTAAAATGTTGTTAATGGTATAATTAACATATAATGTCATGAGAAATTAGTGAAACTAATTTAGGGAGCCATGTAGCTGTCGCTAGGCCTATTAAAGTAATAGGGTATTTCAACCCCTGATGTCACCCAAAGCCTGGCATAGCAACAGACTTTGGACCCTAGAGAGAGAAAGACGCTAATAAAAGGGCAATAAATTCTACCCGCGCTTACCCTCAGTACCAACGAACAGGGCATTGCGAACGGACGCAATCTGCCATGTATAAGAGCATATGGATTTATAAGAAGCCCCACGAAGGTTAGTAAATTAACTTATTGACTTAATTCTATTTAGAAAACATATTTCTTAAGGTTAACTATAAAATTGACAGCAGGCTCTATTAAGATATTAGGTATATTGGCTTTATAGTATAAGATGTATGCCAGTAGAAATGCATTCCTTTGTTAGGGTGTAATGTAACCAAGTATAGTCACAATTATTTGTGCATGTCAAACTACTGTATAAAACTTATGACCCTGTTTTTACTTGTAGTTTTCACGGACACAAACATTATGTAAAGTTGCAAATGACCTCCGTCAATAAAGGTCTAAAGCTAAACACTGATGTCTCGTGTTCTGTATGAAACCCAAGGGGAATAGCAGGAGTGGTCAAAGGTCAAGCAAGTTAACCACTGTACTGCAAATCCAACCCGGCGGGCGACGCTACTGCCTGTCACAATATATATATATATATATATATATATATATATATATATATATATATATATATATATATATATATATATATGTATACATGTATATATACACATATACATATACGCATATATATATATATATATATATATATATATATATATATATATATATATATATATATATATATATATATATATATATATATATACAGGTGAACTTGGATATGACGGACCACTGTACGACGGATTTTTTGCATATGAAGGACAATATGCTTGGTCCCAGTCCGATGCATATCAAGTACTTGTCATATGTATGCGACGGATTTTGCATATGACGGACCAATTTTCCTGGTCCCATTGAGTCCGTCATATCCAAGTTCACCTGTATATATATATTTATATGTATCTATATATATATATACTCTCAAGAGTGACGCACAACCAGCAAAACCTCCCTGAGAGTGACGCACAACCAGCACAACCCTCGTGGGTCAGTCGCGGTCGCCAACAGGTCGCGGAGAGAATTGTGAAGCGTATCGCAAATCTCTCCACGACCCGCGACCTCTGATTCTTGGTAGCACAACCTCTATAAAACCTCAAAAACCTGCAAAACCAACTTGCGACGCTCGCACGTCGGTCTCGTGATTGGCACCGATGTTTGGTCTTTTTCAGGTCGTAACGAGGTTTTGTATGGAATGTGACCAGGGCTTTAGACTACAACATTCACTGGGTGTGAAGATACGATGATAGGATACCGGTAGCCATACCGGAATCCTACCGGTTGATAGGATACCAGTAGACAATATGGTATGTAGAGTCATTACCTGACTACCTCCTGGGAGCTTAGCTCATTTTGGGTCAACTTTCTGCAACGATGACCAATCATATATCTCACATGTGGACGAAACGTTAAAGATTATCATCCATTTTAGTCTCAAATGCTTGCTCCATTCACATATATTAAGGTAAAACCCTAATCTATGCCCTGGTCATTTTTAAAACGTGAATATCTGAAAATTTAAGTAAAGCAAAATGAAGACAACGGCACTTATGCTATTGTAGTGGTTACATCTCATAGTGATATGGCACCCTCAAAGAACATGTCTGGCTGTGTTTCGTTTTTTGGCAAAATGGCAAGACTCATCGTTTACTGCAAAATCAAACTGTACCTAGGCCCTACCACAATATAAAATTTGCACGATGAGTATTTCAAAAACATTTTTGAATGTTCTCGTAAGCCCCAAAATTACTAACAGCATCAGCATGTGGTTTACATGATAACTGCCGATGTTCCGGTCCTGTCATAATTCAAGATACCTATGCCATGACCTTGGACCTAGAGGGCGTTCATATCTGCCATATTTTAAAACATTGGCTTCGAAGACTGTATCGTTATTCACTTTAAATGAGATGAAAATAATGATCGAAGGAATCTGAATGGTCAAAGCAGACATCCATGTCGTTTGGTCCTGATTCTTGTTTTTATTGGCCGTGCACCAATAGAAAGTTGCTTGGTCGAGATTCGTGGCCAGTCCTCACTACCGGTACTCATGTGTAATCATTTGTTTTGATATCCATACTGAAGCGCCAACTGAGGACAGTCGACAGCGACCCTACCAACATTTCCACCTTAACCAGTTATATCAGATTTTGTTGGAAATAATTACACACATAATTTGTTCATCTTCTAGTCTGCATAACTTTGGATGTGTCAAATGTTGCGCAAATTCATTAACATTTGTGACAAGATATACATTTTGAAATGTTATATTTTGGTGAATTTCAATATATAGAAAGGAAAGAACCAAGTATAATTCCCTGATATTTGTCTGCTATTCAGCTGAACGATGGCCTACACAGTTATCGTTGTCTGATTCTGGGGAAAGGGTGTAGGCTATAACACATTTAAAAGCTTGAAAAGATTCGCTTATATACCAATAAACCCCATAAGCAACTTTAAGGTGTGCTGTTCGCTAGAAGCATTCCAAATAGATGAACAACCTCTAAATGTTTAAATCTCTGAAGTCATTTCCATACTAGTGAATCGAATACTGACTTGAAGTCAGGGATCATATACTAGTATTTACTTAGCCTCGATGACTCAATTACTTTAGTTTTTTCATTTATGTATATAAAACAAACCATAAAATGACTAGCACATCGTATAAATATCAGGTATTATAGTGCATCGCCGTTGGTTTCTCTTTAATGAAAGGGTCGAGATGGTATCTTAGAGTGTCAAGCCATCGAAGTAACCAGTGGTTTGACATATAGAGGTCGTCTTATAGATGTCACATCGACTTCCAAATCGCTCCCTTCATCCCACCCTGAGTGTAATTATTTATAAACTGACCTCAAAACGACTGGTTAGAGATTATCTCTTTTGGTAACAATCAGTTCTGGGCACTACTTTCTTTCTTAATACTGCATTGTAAGATTTTTTGCATATCGCTTCTGTGCTGCATATCGCTGATAGATGTTTACTGTTCATTTGCTAAATATGTTTACATAATGTACTGAGGCAAATGTTAACGAAAAAACACACTTCCATTTTATTACATACTGCCTCCCCGCTTGCCTAGTTGTTAGAGCAATGTATTTTGCCTCGACTGCTCGCTGTATCTCACCACTGCCTAGGTTCGATTACCGGTCGGGCATGTCAGAAAGTTACCAGTGACTTGGTGTTAAACGGTGGTTTTCGCCGCGGACACCGGTTCCTTCAACTCGCAGCACAACTGGCTAGTCACGACCTAGTCGCCACATGGCAGGAAAAGTGACGTAAAAAGAACTTGCAAATTCAAACCTGGACCGAGACAGCTGTATCGGGCTAGTGGGTGTTTTTTATTTTCAGCAACAAACACTCACTCAAATAATTTATCCTCCGAAACAAAAAATTGTTTTTCATTTAATCACTTGACAAGTTACTACTACTACAGCAACTACTACTACTACTACTACTACTACTACTACTACTACTACTACTACTACTACTACTACTACTATTTCTACTTCTACTTCTACTTCTACTACTACTGCTGCTACTACTACTACTACTACTACTACTACTACTACTACTACTACTACTACTACTACTACTACTACTACTACTACTACTACTACTACTTGTTTGCTGTTTGCCGCAGTCAGTGAGTCACTCTAGGTGTGCTACCGTGTGTGTAATGCAGCAATAGTCCAGCTTCAGTAATTCTTTTCAGAATCCATTATCAGGATGAATGCACAGTACTTGTCGAGTGGTCAGACGGTGACCGCTTATACCATGGCGCTTGGAATGAGAAGTAACGCTACCCCGGTTTATAAGTTACGTGGTGAAAAAATTCAGCTCTGACTATACGCTTTCTCCATTCACATGTTGCGAGTTCGAAGCATGTGAGAAAGTTCCCACTTACTTAGGTGGACAATAAACTATATATATATATATATATATATATATATATATATATATATATATATATATATATATATATATATATATATATATATATATATATATATATATATATACATATATATATATATATATATACATATATACATACATATATATATATATATATATATATATATATATATATATATATATATATATATATATATATATATATATATATATATATATATATATATATATATATATATATATATATATATATATATATATATATATATATATATATATTCTGTATTGAGTACAGATTCATATTTAGATACTTCGTTTTTCAATGCTATCAAAAGCATATAATATTGCAGGAAAAGTGTCGATAAACATAAGTCCTATCCTATCGCAACTTATTAATAATGTACGCACACCCACGTCTTGACTGACAGCGCCCACCCCAAGATCATTATAAAATGCTGAATATGGCTGCACACTTTTATATAAAGTCACTAGCCGGGCAACCTCAATTGCGCAGTTCATATATTGATGCTTTCTTATCAATACCATTTAGACAATAGCACAACTTATGAATATCAAGGTATGGACATCGTTGTCAGTTATAGAATCACGATATAAAACGTGCAGACCTCTACAAGACAGTTTATCGTTTAGATAACAGTTTCCAGAGCAGCAGCAGTCCCGGACGTCTGCGATGGGCGCCTGATGAACTACATGCGAAGGTTGGCTTAAAGAAAATGGGAGCGGATTTTACATGATTGCCTTTATATGGCAGGAAAAGTGACGATCAACGATTCCGACCCTTTTACAGAAGATGCGTCTTGTCAGCAACCATCATAAGATCAACTATTGACTCACGAATGCTTTATTCATCTAGCCAAGATTGATTGTGACTGCAGATCAAATCAAGTCAACACGTCAAAGACCTAACTATAATGCTTACACAGTTGTTCTGTAGCAAAAATACCAGTTTGAGTTTCGAGGCCATCAATAGTGGAGTATCTGTGATGGATGCATGAAGAACTATGTGCGAAGGTTAGCTTGATAAAAATGGGAATGGATTTTCACAACAGTACAATCAAGGAGGTTTCACAACGAGGAGCTGCACGTCACTTACCTTGATGATCGAAGTAAAGCGAAGTCCTTTCCAACTTTTAAAGTGCGACGAATACGTGTAATGGTAATCATGATCGGTTTGAAATCTTATCCCCGATACATCACCAATAGCGCAAAAATACAGACAGAGAAGTAGCAAGGGAATGATTCCCCCCTTATGCAACCCCATCTTGTCCGAGCGATGAAGATGGTCAACTCCCTAACGTCTGTGCACATACCGCTTGTCTTGCAGGTATGTTTTAGTCTTGAAGGCGTTCTCTAACAATAGCCCCCATGCGTAGTGGACGAAGGGTATAAGAGGCTGCGGGCCCAGTGAACCATTTACCCCTGGCGCGTGATTGACCCATATGCACCACGACCCCTCCCCAACACAATTCTAAAATAGCCCAGATAGGATAGCTCTCGCTGAATATTATAAATACTTTATGCCAGGGTGTCAGTCACTTTTCAGGTGTTGTGCGCCATTTTGTATTGGTCAAATTAGTTACCAGCGGCATAAGGATTAAATTGTAGCCTTTGACTGATTTGCAATCCAATTCACTTCAAAACAAACGCAGATGGTTGTACAACAATTCCTCAATGGTCTTGCAACCTATCCACAATATCTTTATTCGCAAGTGATTGCAGATAGATTTTGAACACATTCAAAACCACATGTGACCACCTGCGACCAATGCCAACTGTGCTCGATTGCAACAGACCGCTGTGCAAAACTCTGAGGCTGTACGTACAACAACTTGCAATTTGCAACCAAAATGTTGTCGTAGGTAGTCGTATCTTCTGTGTTGCTGAGGCTCAAGTAATATATCTTTCATAAGAAAAAAATAAACTTGAACCAGTCGTCTAACTGCAGTCAGAAAGTGGCATCTAAAACCGAGCCTCTTGACTTATATCAAACGTTTAAGAAGCAACTGCGAAATCTTTGGTATAAGAGGCATACATAGCCTATGAGCCAACTTTGAATATGGTGGCCTAAAACTGCATAACATATGCCTATTCGACAAAACATTGATATTAAGCTGGCTAAAAAGATTCATTAGATCAAAGAGCAAATGGACGGTCTTTCCGAATGATTTTGAATTAAGTAAAAGTTTTTCTTTTGGTTAAGACAATCCAGAATGTATACCAGAAGCAACGTTAAACACATTTTGGAAAGATTTTATTCAAGGCACTTCATTATTATGGGAAACTGATACAGTTTTAGGGCAGGAGGTAATAAACAACACTCTATTATAGCTGAATCCCATTTTGAAAGGAATCAAAAGGGACTGACTAAACAAGGGTATTAATATCATTGCAGACTTTCTTGGTCCAATGAAAAATGTCATAGCAATTGAGATATTTATTAGCACATATGAGGTAAAACAATTTTTTTAGAATACAATATCATACCTTCCAAAATTGAATACTTTCTAGAATGGAAAGAACTCCCTTTATATGCTGAACCTTTACAGTTCTCTCGACACATTACCTAAATGAAAAAGGATGTTCCAAATGATACACCAAAATGAAAGATTACTTTGATCATGTATTGAACAACATTGTTGATAAATGGAAAGAAAATATGGACATAGAAATTGAAACAATAAGTCATGGTTGATCTTTTGTGAAACATCACGCATACCTAAAGTATATCCAGTTCCACACATTACATAAAAAAGATTCTACACTTATGAAAGACTTCATAAAATGAGTATTAAGGACCAGGAACTGCTGTAGTATCAGTCAGGGTGAGGTTGAACACATGCTCCTTAACTGTGAAGTTTCAAAATAAAATATGGTCAGAAGTAGATGTTTGGATAATAGAACTGGCTATGCTGGATTTCAATTTATCAAACACCAAAATAGTGGTAGGAGATCTGTAAAATGCGCTTCCAATCAATACTATCATCCTTATACTAAAAAGGTAATATATAGTTGTAGGAAAAAGGTAATATATAGTTCCTATAGTTGTAGGAAAAAAGGTATTTGACAAAGAGTATATCTTTCTTGCAAACCTATATGACAAAAAGTAAGTAACATCTACACTACGTTATTGGTAAATTACTGAATTACATAAGCACCGATTGCTTTATTGTATAAACCTTGACCATCCTCATGCACATAATAATAATAATAATAATAATAATAATAATAATAATAATAATTATAGTAATAATAATACATATTGTCATTTGATATTGCGCCCTTTCCATATAAACATGCTCAAAAGCGCATTACATTCCATCGCCAAAGGGTAGATGTTGATATCCACATAGTTAACTGATATATACATCTTTGAACAGATGTGTTTTCAGTTGTCTTTTGAAGATTGCCACACAGCTGCCCGAATATTATTTGGGAGTTGATTCCATAGTTTTGTTGGGACAGGCACTAAATGATCTGTCACCATAGGTTTTCATGTTGGTTCTCGGCTCGCACAGTAAGTTCTTGGATGTTTATCTCCATGTCCGTGGTGAGACATACTCTTTCAGCAATTCCCTCAGATGAGAAGGTGCAGTTCCATGCAAACACTTATACGACAGTAGCAGAATCTTGAATTCAAATCTCTTCCTGACTGGTAGCTAGTACAGTTCCTTAGTAGTACTGGAGTGATATGGTCGTGCTGGACCAAGCTGAACACATAAAACATAAATAACATAGGAGCAATTTAACATAAATGAAAGTACAGAAAACTAAAATAAGGCTAGAAACGAAAATTAATACATACTACAATCTTTTGTTGAGGGTATTGTGGAATGCAATGGCTCTCATGATTCTGCTAGAATGGCTTGTTTGGGGGTGGCAATTAAGTGCAATTTCACAGGTAGGGAAGCCAAACAGTATTCAGGTGAACAGGGACTGTAAAGTATACATATCAAAGTATGTTCTCAGCATATAATAGTCTGAAGGTGAAATTGTCCTCTAATAGTTTTTGTGAATGTGTAGACACATTGCACATTTGACTGTACCTATTTCTTACTTTCATTGTGAACTACCTCTCGCATATCAAACATCATTGTTTTTTTGTTGCTTGATCAGTGCAAAATCACTGTGATACAATTTGCCTTTTACCTGTTACATATCAACTTCTTTGATTATACCTTCGGATGAGTGCAGGGTATAACCTTCACTATTCATGTCAAAATATTACATATGATTCTTTGTCTGGATCATTCATTACTAATTTCATATTATTTAGCCTGTACCTATCCACGTTTATGGACTGTTAGTCTATTTGTAACAAGGATGCCTGCTAGGATCAGACCTGAGACACTAGCAGCTATACCACTGACCAGGGATCCAAAGGAGAATCTCTGTCCTTTCGTGAGACCTATAAAGAAAAAATAAGTAAATAAAGACACGATACACCAGTTTTATATACAGGCACATTTCGAAATTTAAAAAAATCAAAATAATTTTCATTGTAGAAAGTACTTAATCATTTTAAACATCATAATCAAATGTTCATTTTGCGATTTTCATATTTACTGTATCTGGATACATACACTTAATAGTAAGTAATAGGCAAAGCAAACTATTGCACCTATAGGAAAACTAATGGCAGTTAGTAATGTGTGTACTGTATGGTTGCTACAAAAGTTATTTCTGTAAAACTAATCACTTACCAACTATTATTGGCCAAATTAAAACTGCAACTCCCTGGATACCACACGCCCTTCCATACAGAACAGGCATTTTCTCTAGACTAGATACTTGGGAAAGAAGTGTAGATAATTGAGAGTTCACCAACTCATTCGAAACTGCATTTAACCCCACCATTGCAATAAAGAAGATCAGATTTTCAAATCTAGTCATTAGTACTGCTGAGACTCCACTGATGATGAGAAAGACACAGAAGCTGTGAGCTATATAGGGTTTCATGTATTGCTGACTAAGCAGTATTGCTATTGGTAAAATAGGAAAAGCCTTCATTATTCCTTTAACGAGGAGGGCTACATTAATCTCAAATGATTTAAAGCCATGCTCCGTAGCTAAGGATGGGAGAAGGAGGCCAGTGCTTGCACTTGCCATGCCAAAGCAGAGGACAGCCAATAAAATACCCCAATATGTAATCACTGCTGTTTTGTTTGACTCGGAGCCTTTTTCAGTATCATCATGATCATTGGGAGTTTCTCCTTTCATTTCTCCATTCACTCTGCTGTCAGCGATTTCGTTTTGAGGTTTTGAATGTGGCATCTTGGTAGCATTCACTGAAACACTGTTCACTGCAGCTTTCCTAGGTGAACTTCTTCGGGAACATTCATCTTCCTTAAGTGGAGTTACAGTTAAATTGTCATAGAGATTGCTTTTTGTTTCACCACAGCCACCTTGCTCACTTGCAGCATTTTCAATACCCATGTCCATGCTTCTTTCTTCAATGGTACTGCTAATTTCTTCAATTTTCACCACTTTTGTGTTCCGCCTAGTCTGTGTCAATGTCTGCATTTGAAAGTCGTGGTCCTTTTAACTACAGTCCTGTAACTTAAACCCCCTGCACATGAATTGAGGAAAATTGCAGCTAGGATGAGATAGGTTCCCTCGCCTGTTCGCTACTTAGCATAGGATCTGGAATAGGACAAATGAGTGCACCCTTCCTGGTCAAGTACCTGCTAGAAACCTACAGCTTCAGTGGAACCTATCTCGTCCTAGCTCTAATTTTCCTCAATTCATGTGCAGGGGGTTTAAGTTACAGGACTGTAGTTAAAAGGACCACCGTTAAATTGGACCTTCGAATGCAGACATTGATACAGACTCGGCCGAACACAAAAGTGGTGAAAATTGAAGAAATTAGCAGTACCATTGAAGAAAGAAGCATGGGCATGGGTATTGAAAATACTGCAAGTGAGCAAGGTGGCTGTGGTGAAACAAAAAGCAATCCCCATGACAATATAACTGTAACTCAAGTTAAGGAAGATGAATGTTCCCGAAGAAGTTCACGTAGGAGAGCTGCAGTGAACAGTGTTTCAGTGAATGCTACCAAGATGCCACATTCAAAACCTCAAAACCAAATCGTTGACAGCAGAGGGAATGGAGAAATGAAAGGAGAAACTTTCACTGATCATGATGATACTGAAAAAGGCTCCGAGTCAAACAAAACAGCAGTGATTACATATTGGGGTATCTTATTGGCTGTCCTCTGCTTTGGCATTGCAAGTGCAAGCACTGGCCTCCTGCTCCCATCCTTAGCTAAGGAGCATGGCTTTAAATCATTTGAGATTAATATAGCCCTCCTCGTTAAAGGAATAATGAAGGCTTTTCCTGTTTTACCAATAGCAATGCTGCTTAGTCAGCAATGTATGAAGCCCTACATAGCTCACAGCTTCTGTGTCTTTCTCATCATCAGCGGAGTCTCAGCAGTACTAATGGCTAGGGTCAAAAATCTGATCTCTTTTATTGCAATGGTGGGGTTAAATGCAGTTTCGAATGAGTTGGTGAACTCGCAATTATCTACACTTCTTTCCCAAGTATCTTGTCTAGAGAAAATGCCTGTTCTGTATGGAAGGGCGTGTGGTATCCAGGGAGTTGTAGTTTTAATTTGGCCAATAATAGTTGGTAAGTGATTAGTTTTACAGTAATAACTTTTGTAGCAACCATATAGTACACACATTAATAACTGCCATTAGTTTTTCTATGGGTGCAATCTTTAGCTTTGCCTATTTCTTACCATTATATGTAGATATTCAGATAGGGTTTGTGTTTTATACAGTAAATATGAAACTCATGAGATAAAAATTTGATTATGATGTTTAAAATGATTAAGTACTTTCTACAATAAAAATTGTTTTGATTTTTTTAAATTTCGAAATGTGTCTGTATATGAAACTGGTATATCGTGTCTTTATTTACTTATTTTTTCTTTATAGGTCTCACGAAAGAACAGAGATTCTCCTTTGGATCCCTGATCAGTGGTATAGCTGCTAGTGTCTCAGGTCTGGTCCTAGCAGGCATCCTTGTTACAAATAGACTAACAGCCCATAAAAGTGGATAGGTACAGGCTAAATAATATGAAATTAGTAATGAATGATTCAGACAAACAATTAATTTAACATTGTGACTTACGGATAGGGAAGGTTATACCCTGCACTTATCAGAATGCATAATCAAAGAGGTTGAAGGGACAGGACACAATGTGTTTGGGCGCACTCCCAGCCTTGTAGTTCCAGCTGCTGGCTGCTTCCAAGCTAGTGCAACTAATGTGTCAGGATCTAGCTTCAAAATGGCCGCCCCCAGATACATTGCAAAACATGACTTTAAACAGGAATGAACTTCTAATATGGAGGTGGGTAGTTGTGGGGTCCTGGGTATGAGTAGAGTATATCCTAAGACACTATTTGGGCCCATGTTTTATTCATGGTGGAAGTGTGCTTTAGGCTGGAGAGCAAAAATACCAGATCACCAGCTAATATCAGCTTACAGTTTAGAAAGAGGGGGAGAATTTCAATTAACAATTAAAGTCATGTTGGACAAAATTTAACTTCGAAAGAAATTCCCGTTTCATAAATATATATATATATATATATATATATATATATATATATATATATATATATATATATATATATATATATATATATATATATATATATGTATATATATATATATATATATATATATATATATATATATATATATATTTATATATATATATATATATATATATATATATATATATATATAGGCTGCTCTTTGAGGTTTATGCCTCATTGATTGTAGTAATCCCCAAATAGAGGCCCGTTTTGCCAACATATACGCCATTTACCGGGTACTTTCTTTTCTACTGTTTGAGTTTATACACTACTTTTCGTGAGGCATGTAAGTTGCTTCTACAATAAATGTACACGTATTCACTGACTCTATAAAAAAACTAATTAATTTAGCAAAAAGCACATATGCATTACCAATATATTCCCAAGAATATATTAAAAAAAATAATGGCTATAACTTAGACATATTAATAGAAGACAGTTTATTTCTAAACACTCTATTGTGTCAGATCAGGGGTGAAACTATAAGATATTCAAAACGGAAAGCAAGAGAAACTAACTTCGTTGAAAATAATTTGAATAATGAAATAGGGAAATTAGTAAATAGAGATAATAACGAAGCAGGATTTGATAATGAAAGATTAAATACAATTAAAATGGAATTAGAATATTTAAGGGAAAATAAACTAAAAGGTCATCAAATAAGATCGAGATATCAACACACTAATGAATGGGAAAAGCCCTCTAAATATTTTCTTAACTTGGAAAAAAACCTCAATTATTACCAGTAAGACAAACAATGCACCTGGGCCTGATGGATTCTCTAATGAATTTTTCAATTTTTTCCAATCAGAATTAAGATATTGGTTACTAAGGGTATATTACGAATCTCAAACAAAAGGATCCTTTAGTGATACTGTTATTGAAGGAACCATTACTTGCATACCCAAAACTGGTAAAGAAAGAAATTTATTACATAACTGGAGGCCTTTAACTTTAATCAATTCAACATATATTTTTTTTCCTCTATTATAGCAAACAGAATCAAAAATACTTTGGAGCATATTATAAATCCTGATCAGACTGGATATATCTCAAACAGATTCATAGGTGAAAACACCAGGTTATTATTAGATACTTTACAACATTGTGAGGCGAACTCAATTAGGGGTCTATTGGTCATAGTAGACTATGCTAAGGCTTTTGATACCATTGAATGGCCCTTCATTGAATATAGTCTCAGACGTTTCGGTTTCGGCTACTTCACAATAAATTCAGTCAAACTACTACAAAGAAATTATATTTCAAAAATAGAACAAAATGGTTGCTTCTCTAGAAAAATACACCATTCTAGAGGCTGTAGACAAGGTGACGCAATATCACCTTATTTGTTTGTGATCTGTGCCGAGTTGCTGTTTCATGTGATTAGAGAAAACAAGGATGTTAAAGGTATCAAAGTTGGTGATACCGAGATGAAGCTATCTCAGTATGCTGATGACACGACTTTATGTTTAGACGAAGACAGAGAATCTTTGAGATATGTCATGGACATACTGAGATGGTTCAAAATATCTGGACTTGATATAAATAAAGATAAAACAAAGGTCATTTAAATCGGGGCCTCAAGGGACAGGAAGATAAGTTGGGAAGGTCAATTTGGTCTAAAATGGACACATAAATTTGAAGTACTAGGAATTCACTAAGATACTTTTAAACTTAAAGATATAACAACATTAAACATAAATCTTAAAATGGCTGATATTAAGAATTTGATTAGAATCTGGAGTACCAGAAGATTAACTCCTTATGGTAAAGTAACCATTGTTAAATCCTTGTTACTTTCAAAAATTACGCACATCCTCCTGTCCCTACCAAGCCCTGATAAGCTGTTATTAAAATAAATTGATTACATGTTTCTGACCTTTATCTGGTGTGGCAAACCTGCTAAGTTTAGCAGGAATATTTTGGGAGCTGAAATCTATGATGGGGGTTTGAAACTCCATAATATATCATTGTTTGATAAGGCATTGAAGCTAGGTTGGTTAAAAAGATATTTAAAAACTAGTAGTAAATGGAAAATCTTCTTGGAATTTTCATGAGATATTTAATTATGGTATTGATTTTGTTGAGCGAATTATCTGAGATTATACAAATTCCTTTCTGGAATGATGTGTTATGTTATTTAAAAGAATTGCTGATGTGTAAATGCTGTTAGGACATATCTGTGATAGGGTTAACTCCAATATGGTACAATCCTGTACTTAGAATCCCCCTGAAATATCAGTGGTTCCAAAAAGGCATTAGTATTATTGGAGATGTCCTCAATGAGCACAATGACTTCATATCATTGGAAGAGTTTGACATAAAAACTAACTTCTTAGAATATGGTGGCTTCATATTAACCATTTAACTATATATGGACACCAAAGAAAAATCTGACTACAATTTAATCCGCCCTACAAATTGTCTTATAAACAAAATCTTAGGAAACGACAAAAAGGGGTGTCCAATTTGTACAAATATCTACATGAAGAGAATAATTCAATTATTACAAATATTTGTGCAAAATGGTCAGAAAAGGCTGAATTAATACTTCATCCATATGAGGTTAAAAACTCTTTTGTGAAGACAAACGTGCTCATTGATGACATATACTTGAAATATATTCAATTCAGAGCACTACATTACAGATTTTATACAAATGACCTTCTTAAATGCAGAATTGCAACCACAGATGTGTGCTCACAATGTAAAACTGTCAAGGACAGTAATTCGCATATGCTACTATATTGTACTTTATCTAGTAATCTGTGGGATCATGTTGAAGGATGGATCCAAGATCTTGGAATGGAAAACTATCATTTAACTGCCCGTAGAAAGATCCTTGGTGATTTAGACAACCAAAGTATTATTAACATAATAATTCTTAACACCAAAAAGATAATTTACTTGGCGAAATTAGAAGGAAAACCACCTTCTTTGATTTAGGTACAAGCTAGTATCAAATCTATTTTTGAACATGAGAGGTATAAAGGGTTAATCAATAACAAAATCACAAACTTTGAAAAAAGATGGTCTTTATTACTAGATTTCTTCAATTACAGGACTTAGCAATACTTCATCATCACATTACAAACCATAATCTTTAACCTTCTTTTAAACATTCGGTTATTATTATCAAAATACAGTCAATAACATACACATACACAATACTTCATTATTACAGTTAACTCAATAACTTTGTTAAAAAATTCACCAATTTCATAATTATGTAACTACACACCTTCTTTCATGTCAAGTTACGTTTATTACTTTATTTGTTACTTTGTATCATGTTCCGTGTTTTTGATCGAATACTTAATCATTTCCATCTGTACTGTGATTTTCCATGCAAAACTGAATAAATATGTTTGAAAAATAAAAAAGTTGCTTCTACAATGAATGTACACGTATTCACCAACTCATATCTTACATATATCATATGTTTCGTTCTTTTTTCTATGAATGTGGAACTGACTTATTCGAGAGGCAGGCTTAGTTTCCTTTCATTCATTTCTTTGCTGTGACACACGTTTAACAGCACGTCTCGTTTTGCACTGACATCTTGAAACTTAGATGTGAGTCATCTCCAAAGGGCAGAAGCAAACCCTCATATTCAAAGTTTTTATTTTCTTCTTCAAACAAATACTTTACTAACACTGATAACAAGAAATGATACAAAGCACTCAATATATGCCTGAGATGTTTTTCCTGGATACTACTGCCAGTGGTATGACAAAATAACCATAAATTTCAACCCATGAATGCTTTTAGCAGCCAAAACTGCACGACAATTTAGGTGATATCTCTCTAACAAATGAACTATATAGAAAACATTTGAAGGGGAATTCTTTATCAGAGCTCTATCTACAACTCTCCTTCAAATATTCTGTGAATTTATGCTTCATCCCAAAGTTATTCTCTAAAGTGTGACACGTCCAGACGACACTGGTCAAGTAGATCTCCAGGCATGAATGGGTTCAAGAACTCTTTTTGATCCCCAACTGATTACCATCTTTGGTATTTGGAAGACCTTTAACTTTTTAATAAGTTTTTTTTAAATTTCATTCTCCAATATGTCATCAAGCAAGGCATTTACATTGTAATAGAATATGTAATATGCAAATATGCATTGTTGTTTCTGATCTACCTCCTACCCCTTGGTAAACTCATCAGAAAGCATGGTTTAGAGCTTCACATATTTGCAGATGACACACAGCTCTATCTGCCAATAAAACCCATCACTCAACAAGCAGTCGACATAGGAGTTGCTAGGCTGGAAGGCTGCCTCACTGACATTTATACATGGATGTCACAGAACAACCTGAAACTGAATGCAGACAAAACGGAAGTCTTAGTGCTAGGCACCCCTAAGCAGCGAGCCAAAATATCTGTGCCTAGCATTTCCATAAATGGTGAGAATGTTAAGATTCTCAATTTACTTATCGGCAATCTGGGCTCTGTTTTTGATCCAAGCATGAATATGGCAGCACATGTGTCAAAGGCAGTCGAATCTGCAAACTATCACCTTCGAAAAATCGGATGGATCAGAAAATACTTGACTGCAGAATCAACTAAAAGTACTGTCATATCCCTAGTAACCTCAAGATTCGACTACTGCAATGGATTTCTATGTGGAATTCCTGAAGAGCTAATATGTAAGCTCCAGATAGTACAGATTAATGCTGTCAGGGTGATCACTCTCACAAAGAAGCACGACCATATCACTCCAGTACTATTAAGGAACTGCACTGGCTACTAGTCAGGAAGAGAATTGAATTCAAGATTCTGCTACTGCCATACAAGTGTTTGCATGGAACTGCACCTTCTTATCTGAGGGAATTGCTGAAAGAGTAAGTCCCACCACGGACACGGAGATCGACATCCAGGAACTTTCTCTGCGAGCCGTGAATCGACATGAAAACCTAGTGTGGCAATCTTCAAACGACAACTGAAAACACATCTGTTCAAAGATGTATATATCAATTAACTATGTGGATATCAACATCTATCCTTTGACAATGGAATGTAATGCGCTCTTGAGCATGTTTATATGGAAAGGGCGCAATATCAAATGACAACATTTATTATTATTATTATTATTATAATTATTATTATTATTATTATAATTATTATTATTGTTATATGCATGGTGATGGTCAAGGTTTATACAATAAAGCAATCGGTACTTATGTAATTCAGTAATTTCACCAATAAAGTAGTGTAGATGTTACTTACTTTTTGTCATATAGGTTTGCAAGAAAGATATACTCTTTGTCAAATTTCTTTTTCCTATCCCTTAATTATTTAATATCGATATTTTACTTCAAAATAAAAAAATTTGATGTTCTTAAACTCAAAATATGTGGTTTTGTTGTATCTTCATACAACTATATATTACCTTTTTAGTATAAGGATAATAGTATTGATTGCAAGCGCATTTTACAGATCTCCTACCACTATTTTTGGTGTTTGATAAATTGAGATCCAGCATAGCCAGTTCTATTATCCAAACATCTACTTCTGACCATAGTTTTTTTTAAAAAACTTCACAGTTAAGGAGCATGTGTTCAACCTCACCCTGACTGATACTACAGCAGTTCCTGGTCCTTAATACCCATTTTATGAAGTCTTTCATTAGTGTAGAATCTTTTTATGTAATGTGCGGAACTGGATATACTTTAAGTATGCGTGATGTTTCATAAAAGATCGTCCATGACTTATTGTTTCAATTTCTATGTCCATATTTTCTTACCATTTATCAACAATGTTGTTCAATACATGATCAAAGGAATCTTTCATTTTGGTGTATACTTTGGAACATCCTTTTTCACTAAAGTTAATCAAAGTGTCGAGAGAACTATAAAGGTTCAGCATATAAAGGGAGTTATTTCCATTCTAAAAAGTTTTTAATTTTGGAAGTAATGATATTGTATTCCGAAAAATGTGTTTTTACCTCATATGTGCTCATAAATTTCTCCATTGCTATGACATTTCTCATTGGACCAATAAAGTCTGCAATGATATTAATACCCTGGTTTAGTCAGTCCCTTTTGATTCCCTTAAAAATGGAATTCAGCCATAATAGAGTGTTGTTTATTACCACCTGCCCTAAAACTGTATCAGTTTCCCATAATAATGAAGTGCTTTGAATAAAATATTTCCAAAACGTGTTTAACGTTGCTTCTGGTATACATTCTGGATTGTCTTAACCAAAAGTTTTACTTAATTCAAAATCATTTGGAAAGACCGTCCATTTGCTCTTTGATCTAATGAATCTTTTTAGCCAGCTTAATATCAATGTTTTGTCGAATAGGCATATGATATGAAGTTTTAGGCCACCATATTCAAAGTTGGCTCATAGGCTATGTATGCCTCTTATACCAAAGATTTCACAGTTGCTTCTTAGACGTTTGATATTAGTAAACCGGCTCGGTTTTAGATGCCACTTTCTGACTGCAGTTAGACGCCTGGTTCAAGTTTATATTTTTCTTATGAAAGATAAATTACCTGAGCCTCAGCAACACAGACGATACGACTACCTACGACAACATTTTGGTTGCAAATTACAAGTTGTTGAACGTACAGCCTCAGAGTTTTGCACAGCGGTCTGTTGCAATCGAGCACAGTTGGCATTGATCGCAGGTGGTCACGTGTGGTTTTGAATGTGTTCAAAATCTATCTGCAATCACTTTGCGAATAAAGATATTGTGGATAGGTTGCAAGACCATTGAGGAATTGTTCTACAAACATTTGCGTTTGTTTCGAAGTGAATTGGATCGCAAATCAGTCAAAAGCTATAATGTAATCCATATGCCGCTGGTAACTAATTTGACCAATACAAAATGGCGCACAACACCTGAAAAATGACTGACACCCTGGCATAAAGGTACTCATCTTTATAGTATTCAGCGAGAGCTATCCTATGATTACCAAGATGACAAGGTTTAGCATTGGGAGGGTTAACACTTCCACACCATTGCACAACTTTCTTATCCCAGTGACGTCACACTTGGGAGCCAGCCACCTAGCCACAAAGCCGCAGAGGATCACAATCAACCTTGTGCCACTGCTGTGCAAAGACTTTTGAAAGGCTAGAAATTCAATTCAATTCTGTTTGTTGTAAATAAGTCCTCTGCTCTGTGTGCCTGCAACCTTTGTTTTGTCCAAGTCTTCCTTTTCTGGATAATCTGTTTTCCTCCACCACTTTTAACTGGCTGGTAACGAATTAGCCTAATGGTAGAAAAAATGACGATAATCAAAATTCCAAATTCCTGAAGTTATTACAAACTCTAACACTTATTCTGATATCAACACACACGCTATAGTCATACTTGCAATATATTCAAAAGCATCTTTCTATACTTTCAAAAGGAAAAGAAATGCAGCAAAGTGCCATCCATGTATGAGTGTGTGACCTGCTAGATCTAGAGACCTCGAATGCTGTTCACTAAAATCATGGTTTCAACTTCCCTCCAATGCAGCTCATTAGCTGTACTCTATGTTATGCATGGTAACGTCAAACAATGGTCTCTAAGGCTTACTGCAGACCTAGAAGCACTTATACCTACCCTCACATACAGGGTTCTTCGTGCAGTTCAACATGTGATAGATAGACCCCAGTAAACAGTGGTAAAGACGTGCTGTACTGTACCGAGTTTTCAGGCTGTGAAAACTGCACCTTGAAGTCCCAACAAAGTTTTCGAACCCTGGAGCTTATATTATTAAGGGATGTAACCCTTCCAATGCTGAGGCTGCTTTTATCTAAAGCACAAGGACGCAAGGATTTTTGAAAACCACACCAAACCCTGTCATGTTGGTATTCATTGGATAGTTTAAACTGAGTACTCTCTGTTCAGTATCCATATACCAGGGTGTCCGTCACTTTCTGTTTTTTGCACCGTTTTGTATTGTAACATAAGCAATTAACAGCATAATGTTTAAGAGCAAATTCACCGTCAGAATGTTTTAGGTATATAAAGGTATTCGGTTTATAGTCTTGTATGTATGTTCGTAATACATGTAAATCATAAGGCTGCCCGTACTATGGACGAGTTTGCCATCCTGTTAAAACGCGTATCAACCCCCTGACAAGTGGTCAGTCACAGGATTTCCACTCTAACGGATATAATCGTATTCGTCGTTGTTTGCTGGCTCCGGATTATCAATTATACTCCTTAGCTGGAATAATAATTCGTACCCGGCGCGTAGTCGCCAACGTATCAAAAGAGTATAAGCGTATTGAACAACTCACGGCAAAGGTCGATTAAAACTTGGACATTTGCCTGACACATACGTCTACAAGGTGCTTTAAATTTGCATGTCACGATTTTTGTTTCTTATGTATAAAAAAAGTCCATCAAAACGACAGCAAGGAACATTTTAGGTTTTACATTATGTCATATTCATAGAATTCAGATTATCGTCACTTTTTTGCCGTATTGTGGCTAAGTCATGACTAAGTAATGGAGGAAAAAAGTTGGGCATACCGTTACATACTTACAAAACTACATACATACATACATACAAACATACATACTTATACATATACATATACATATACATATATATATATATATATATATATATATATATATATATATATATATATATATATATATATATATGTATGTATATATATATATATATATATGTATATATGTATATATGTATATATATTTATATATATATATATATATATATATATATATATATATATATATATATATATATATATATATATATATATATATATATATATATATATATGTGTGTGTGTATATTGCACATCTCTATAGGCTAACTTACAGTTGGCAGGTGCTAATGATGAGCATGTACCACAAAGAAAAGGAAAGGAATGTCACCTCTGTTTTCAGCAGTTGCTATGCCAACATTAGTGTTACATGAATGAGCATGGGAAGAAAGTGAATGTCCATAGAGAATCCTCAACAATCATTCGGACCACTTAACATGGACATAATGCACCTGTCTCATCGCCTTTAGACAAGTGCCCTCTTTTGTCCCCAACTTATACAAGATTCTTGACCCACGAAATCTAGACATCTAGACATCCTAATAAGTCACATGAACGAAACGACTAGCTGTCTCATATATGTGGTAGTTAGAGATAAACTGTATACATGCATTTACGTACATAGCTTGTGAAACTAGCATTCGAATTGAATTCGTCCTGGGATTACTGATCTACTTAATCCGATTTGACCATAAACGATGGACGCATATTTAGATACTATGGATTTGCTTTCGGGACATCAATACGTTAGAACGTACATTTACTACTTTTAATGGAAGAGGATGCTAGCACTATATAAACGATGTCTGGTCATTAGGAATCTTATCATCACCTTTAACAAGCGACAGGAACCTTGTATTTTCATGGTTTAGATCCTTGGTTTAGCACTGGTATGCAGAGCGAGACTCTTTCGTGCGTCCAATCTACATGTGGGTGATTACTGTCAAACTGACTGTGTACTGTTATTAAACTTGGGTCGTGGCACCGACAACAATGTCTATGACGACAGGAACTTGAAGACTGGATTTGTAACGTGGATGGAAACGCTGTACGGAGGTTATGGATAACATGTTTTCATTGCGAGTTTCCTCCGAGAACAATAAGATGCAGAGGCGTCTACGGCAACAAAAAGATTTTATTGAGAAATGTGAGATCCAAGTTTTGCTACAAATCAAAAGTCAAAAAGAGGAACTGCTGAAGGATATCCAGTCAATCCAAGCCATAACACCACCGGTACCACCTAAGTTTCCAGGCACAGCCAACAGCACTGTGGGTCCTACCGTCTCTGGGTCGGAGGGTTCGATAAAGTCGGTTTCAGACTCAAGACTGAACAAAATGGAATATCGCTCACAAAGCAACTATTCTCCAACATTAAGACAACTCTGCAGCCGTGAGAGGAGAAAATTGATGCCAGAGTCAGAGCCTAATAAAGTAGAATTCTCCTCACGTGGAAACAAATCCTCAGGGTTGGTACCATCCGACGGAGAGAGTAAGAGAATTATATCCAACTTAAATATAGACAGAGATAAAACAGTCTCCACACACATATTTTTACTAAGAAAAGAAGAAGACAGATTGGATGATCAAGAGGGTACTGAGAATTCCTCTAAAACGTACGGATGCATACCCACTATTGGAAATTTCTTAGATAGAAACACTCTTTCCAAATTAGACAGGGTCGATGAAAAACACAGGGAACAACTACAAAAAATAAGAAATGCAAAAAAAGAAAAACAGCGCATGGAGCTACCCCCCAAAACTCGCACACGAATAGAGATTGCGGCTGGAATATCGAAAGCTTTGGAACAATTGTACACAACTCGACAACAATGTGATTTGCAAAGTTCTGAAGAGTGCACGGATAGTTCCGCCGGTCTCTCTGAGTTGGGGAAGATTGTGGCAAAGAAAAGTAGTAGTACAGCCTACAATAAACAGTACAAGTCGATACCAGTAGCTTCTCGTCGCCCTGAGGTGCGTCTTGGAGCGAATGAGATGCACCGGATAGAGAGCATACGAAGGAAAGCCAATATCGGACCCGAGGTTTCACACAGTTTTAGTCGACCTCGAAGACGTAGTATCACCCCTAAGAAAACGATTGCCAAAGATTGACAGGATTATACACTCCTAAGTTACATCAGATGCTTAAGTATCTAAGACTCATTATCAAATACAATAAGAAATAGTTTTGATAACAAGCGATATGTATGTATGTATGAATGTACGTATGAATGTATGTATGTAAGTACGTATTTATGTATGTATGTGTGCGTGCGTGCATGTATGTTTGTATGTATGTACATTTATATGCCTGCATGCATATATATATATATATATATATATATATATATATATATATATATATATATATATATATATATATATATATATATATATATATATATATATATATATATATATATATATATATATATATATATATATATATTTGATATCCTGATCAAAGTTACGTGTATCTGCGGACATTCCATTCTGGAAATCTCCCTTTATCATTTCAATGTGAAAATACTAGGGTTTCATGTAAAGGCGATAATCAATATCTCAAGTAAATACGCATATAGTTGGTATCTTTATACGTGTTGTAACCCTCGAAGATGGGAACATTCCAGTTTAATATGTATGGTTGCCCACTTTGGATACCCAGTTTTAAAGTTCTAGCTAAAGCCTTGGTGTCCATAGACACACTAGTTTATCATGGTCGAGTTCCTATTATAATGATCACAAGCTATTCTGAAGTGCATTCAACTTTACCTGGCTGGACTTTTAAGGGTAAATGCTGCTGGCACATCTTCAGATCAACAACTGAAGAAAAGATAACTAGAACCTAGAAGCGTTCACCTTCTCAGCCAGAGAATAAAATGATGGCAGTACTGATGATGAAACTACCTGGAAGGAGATTGTACTACAAATATCACCCATTTACAGGACGAAAAAAGAATAAATGAACCGATTATTATAATACAATTCAAATGTAAGTTTCATTCTTAAAATTATAAAAAGCTTATGAAATTTGTTTACTCGTTATATACATATTTTCTTTAGTTGACAAAGCAAGATTATACTAATTGATTCAACGCTTAATCTCAATCGCCTGGTTTTGAATAAAAAGCATTTCATACTTCATTACGCCACCATGATTACCGAGGGGATGTCGTAAGAGGTACAATACTACTAATATTACTAATCTTAAACACCCTTGATAGCTTCCCTCTTGATATATCTAAGAAGGAAGCAAAGAGCAACATTCATTGCTACTAGAGTTTTGTATAGCATTCCAAAACTGCACCAAGAAGAGAACGGCCATGTCTCGTGGATAGTCAGCTGAGGTAGCTGGCACTGGCAACAAATAGACCATGGGCTACTGGGGTAACCCCCCCCCCCCCCCCCCCCCTCCCCCCTAGGGAAGTTTCAGGACCTATATTCTTATAAACCTTGGTGCCTGAGCTGCAAGAATCAGGTTGTCTAAGATCTCGTCAATGGTGGGTGTGGCCAGTAGACCCTGTCAAAGTCCGCTACCTCATCCTCGGACTGTGAAAAATCACAAAATAGTAAATCTGATCACAGAATCAATTATAAGATCCCTAACTACACCAATTTGCGTATGCCAATTCTAAATACCACTGGTAGAATTGTTGTATAAAGACATTTGGATTAGGTGTGATAATTTTGGAAGAAATCAGCATTTTTGATGGAAAAACGCCACTTTTTTTACAGTTTTTTTACATTCACTTCACTATTTTGTTTTTTTTCAATAGCAAAATAGGGGATCAAGGCCCTAGTATCATATATCAGAATGTTACCCTGTCTGTTCTGATTAAAATGATACCACCAAGAAATTTCTGGGAGCCATGTGGCCTTCTCTGTGGACACTTCTTTACCCCTACCCCTAAATAGAAAGATGCGCCGAAAATAGCTAAACATAGAAAAAAAATATTTTCAAAAATCAGAACTCCAAAAATTGAATAGGCAACGTTCGCAACGTTGCATAGATGGACCAGACATGAATCTTAGGTATATGGAATGAATGATGGTAGAGAGTACCACCGTCCTATCTAAGACCGTCCTATTCACTGCCACCGACTTCAGAGGTGCCGTGTGTAATGGCTCAAACAGGGCTCTCCCCAAGTGTTTCAACACTGTTGGGAGGTCCCATGTCTCTCTGAGAGTCCTTGGTCTGGCAGTTATTATGTATATCCCTTTTAAAAGGGTTGAGAGATCTGTGTTCGAGGATAATGTGGAACTATCAGGGAACCCTTGGTGTATGACTACTGTGGCTGACCTCTTCCCCGCAATCAGGGCCGGAGCCATGGGCACCATTTAAGAACTCCACCACCTCTGTTAAGGGGCCTGAGTAGAATCCACATCGGAAAAATTAGCCACCAGCAGAATGAGGGTTAAAAGAGTCCCTCCAGACAGTATCCATGGGATCACTGAAATTTTGAAAATACATTGATGAGATATTCAGAAAATATCTGACAGAGAGGTTTGATATGCAAATCTCTACTTAACTTTCTATAGGAATATGATTTGGTCAAAAGGATTGCACATAGATTCTCATACGTTTCTTTGCATTAATGGGTCAAATAATCTGGCGATAGTCCATGAAGGATTGCTGTAGTCTGTTGTGCTGTAAATCTTTCCTTGGTTCTGGAGATTTAGTTAGGTAGGCCATGAATAGGATTGGACAAGGTTTCGGGGATTAACTGAACAATACCTTTCATCTGAGTCGCGAGTGATGGAAAACTACCCACAGTTACAAACATATCACTTTGAATTAACCTATACATGTCCTCCCCATAAGTATCAAGGCACTTTTGAAAATACCGCAGCAATGAAGCTATTAAAAGGATAGGTGTTATATTAGTACTAATCCTTCTCCTATAAATGAATGAACCAACATTAAAAAAGAAAACATGTTCTACAGAGAATTTCAAAGATTTCAAAAGCATGGGGTCAATAGCTCTGCAACTTAACGAAAAGTTCCCGGCTGGGTATTTGGGTGCGTTTTTGTATGTTTATTTACTGTAAATACAAGATTTAGAAAGCGTGCGCAATACATAGATACTTGAGAACTATGGGTATTAACAAGTTCACGGCTGGGTATTTGGGTGTGTGTTTGTATGTTTTTTACTGTAAATACAAGATTTAGAAAGCGTACGCAATACATAGATACTTGAGAACTAAGGATATCAACAAGTTAATAACAAAGGATATTAACATGTTAAGAGACATCACATACAGTTAGAACACAAAAATACATTGATATACTAGTATAACAAACAAAAATATAATAACGTTAAACCATGCATTCTCGTATCACCAAAGTCAACCGGACTCAAGAGATAGTTATTTCCATGTATACACGCCCTCTATTGGGAAAGATTTTTCCTACCTATCCAAAGGTTGCAGGAGGATCTGAGCGTCTCTATGGCTCTCAAAATACAAGGACCAGATAGTGGCACAACATCCTATTTTAATACCAGTGTATGGTCACCTGCTACCTGCCAATATTCTGCCATGTCCCCGGAATCGCTGTTCAAAGGGCTGACGACATTTCATAAACCTTAAACAAGACCATCCATTTATCTAACGAAATTAGGTTTGTGAATTACTGTATTTCTTATTTCTTTTATATACTATGCTTCCCTCCACTTGCTTTTTTCCACACAATGTATATATATATATATATATATATATATATATATATATATATATATATATATATATATATATATATATATACATATATATATATATATATATATACATATATATATATATATATATATATATATATATATATATATATATAGATATATATATATATATATATATATATATATATATATATATATATATGTGTGTGTGTGTGTGTGTGTGTATGTATGTATGTATGTATGTATGTATGTATGTATGTATTTTATTGACCCGGATATCGATGTGTGTGCACAAGATTTTTTTTTATAATTTATTGTTCCAAACAATCAATATAAGGATAATACAGTACAATGGTGATGTGATACAGTTTTACATGTTGGATATATAATACAAAGTAAATAGTGGGTGGAAAAAATGAACGGTGTGGGACCAGCTGTGTGTGCACAAGATAATCTTGTCCCGAGTAACTGAAGAAACACCCCTTTTAGGGGTTCAAGGAAATGGTGCATTATCTGAGCATAACTGCACATACCAAACACAATGTTGAGCACCTTTTTAGGTACTAGAGAACTGTGATAAGAACCTATCTTTGCCATCCATGATGTCTTGAATGATGCTGATGATCTTACAAATTTCCTGAAGACCTTCTGAACAAGACCCATGATCTGGCTGGCTGATAAAATACCAACCCTTTTAGTCCTAATAGTCTTGTAAGGATTGTTGAAAAAAATGTGTACTTACTCTATTTTGCTAAATAATAATCAACAAAATCAACTACATACATATATATATATATATATATATATATATATATATATATATATATATATATATATATATATATATATATATATAGTATATATATATATATATATATATATATATATATATATATATATATATATATATATATACAGTCAAACCTCTATTAAGCGACCGCTCAAGGGAAATATCAAAAGTGGTCTTTTAAAGAGGTGGTCTCTTAAGAAGGGGTTTAGGGTCTGAGCAAGGTTATGAAAAAATAAAGAATTTTCAACAATGACCTGGAATTATTGAGGTTGTTATGTTTAGCTACGTTTGTTGAAATTTCTTCATTAATATTTTAAGAATAAACAATTCAGAAAAATAAAAGTTGAACTATATCATTAATTGAGGACCCTCAGAAATGATATACTTTCAAATTTTTACCGATTATTTCATTATTTTATTGTGCCCTTTCCAATATACAAGGCGTCTAGGCATTCAAGTGGCCTTTAAATAAAGGACCATTTACTCTAAGGGATAAGATTTTATGGCCGTTGGTCGCGTCAAGCAAGTGGTCGCTTAATCAAGGTAAAATATACAGGGAATAGGCTTGGGGGGATTTGAACCGGTCGTTTAAGGCAAGTGGTTGTTAAGAGAAGTGGTCGTTGAGGCAGGTTTGACTGTATATATATATATATATGTTTATATATATAAATATATATATATATATATATATATATATATATGGTTGGTTATTTGATTATTCAACATTAATGTAATTATGATCTGGGGCCAATAAGGATATGAAAAGGGTTAGCTGGCTACATTTCCTATTTGCTAATTGTCAGATCCTATTTACTTAAGCGATAAAAAATCAAAATTACAGAGAAACGTTTTTACTTATTGAAAAATTGCATATAATTTTTAATGATGTCCTAACAATTATATTAGAATAGAAATATAAATGTCCTGACTGAATCTCACGATTATGTCAAAATGTTACCCAGACTCAAGAGATCCTGCTGGCTAAGCCTTTGATGGACACTCCTATGGCCTCAGCTCAGATTATGAATTTTGAATTTCTATTTTCATCACTAGCCAGTTGAAACTGGTGGAGAGTACTCGGCGAAAAACCACCATCTAACCCCAAAGTCACTTGCAAATTTCTGACATGCCCCAGCCAGGATTCGAACCCTGGCAGTGGTGAGCGACAGGCAGCAGTCAGTGGCAAAGCCTTAGACCACACAGCCATCAGGGCAAGTCTTTTTCAGATCTCCATTAAATTCAATCTACATATCTAAACTATTCCGTTTCAAAGCAAATGTCTAGAGAGAACACTCGCAAAACAAAACAAAACACATTAAAATTGGAGTAAATAAATAATTTATTCTCTAGTTTAAGAGGTACATTCTGGTCATATGAGGAACTGTATGCGGCACCAATTGTTCAGTTTCTGAAAGGAATGCTGTCCCTGTGTGCCAACATTTTGATCAGTGTGTATGGAAATGCATAACCCAGTCACAACATCACATTCTGTGACAAACATAAAGTAGTTCATTCAACTGATGACGTCAATCCTTAAAATGTTAACTTGGACCCTGCTTCATGAGTAAATGCTGAACTTGTTCTGTGGTCATCATAAAATAACTTAACACAAAATGTGACAACGGGATTAATGCATTTCAGAAGTTCATTAGTCGATGTGAGGTTAACATGAAATAATAGCACAACCTTTATTGCAGTGCAGAACTTAGTTCGCAGAGATTTGGTTCCATTTCTGGGCAAAAGACAAAGTTTGACATACGTTACATGAAAAATTACTTGTTTATTCTGATGCAGAAGATGCACACACCAACTTCAGAAGATGTATGACCCGCTGTTGATTGATACTGGTAGTTGTCTTGACTGTCTAACAAAAGCATTCAGAAGATCAGGAGATACTCATTTTACTTTGGATGTCCTAACATCCCTCGAAAAGCGTTTGTAGTTACCATTTACAACAATTTTGTTTGAATAGAAGCAAGGCTAGCTTGATAACAAAGCAGAGGTCTTTCCTAAAATGGTGTTATCTGTTATCGAAAATCGTAGTAGTTCTGCATAAAAGGTCATGAGACTCTGGCTGGGCCAATAAGATCAATGGCATTTTTTAGATGCCAATCTTTAAACATTGACAAAACATTCTACAGAAAAAGACATCAAGGTAGACCCATGCTTCGCGAGTAGTAAAAGCAAGTTTCTGAAGATCTTCTTTCTAATCTAGAGTGAGGTGAACACAACAGATACTCAAAGGTGAAGAAGTAGTGTGTCTTCAACTAAAACAAAATTGACTTATGAACACAGAACTAGACACCAATGACTAGAGGTTTTTTTCCGGGCGAGTTTTTGACTAGAACAGGCTCATCCTTAGGTAACTGGCTCAATGTCTCAAGCACAGGCCACAAAGGTTTACAACATGAACGTGGAAAGGAGTCCAGACAACTACCAGTGAAACAAAGGCAATCCTATCAAAAAACGGACAATGGAGGTGGCAGCTTTCATTTCCACTGCAATCCAAATGCGAAAAATGGTCTTAAGAGTACAAGTTCTAGAAGAGAAAGATTTTCAATAGAAATCAACATTTTCACTCCACGAAAAACATTAAATGTGAAAATAATATCTTACTCTTTAAGAAAACAGCTTTATTTCTCCAGAGAAGTTTTCCGGGATCATGGTAGAACCCAGAAATGGAACTGAACTATCCATTCTACCTGGAAATGAACAGCAAAATGCTGCGCTTTCCATATTATGACACCTTGCAGTATTGTTAATGAAGCAATAATCAATTATCTTCCAGTGATGATCCAGTACACAGGAGGTGGATGGGGATACCTGACCTTCAATCTGACCTTGACAATGCTGAATGAAGCTCGAGAGGGAATTTGCCAGCAGTCCTGACCAGCTAACACAACTAAATCTAATTATGATACATCTAAATGGCCAGCAGAGAGGGTTTCGGTGGTTCATGTCATGAGAAAACACAAAATAGTCACAGACTATCAACAAATACAGTCACAAACAAGTACGAGAAATGGCCAATGATAATTGGTGAAACGCGGGTCTGACACAGCCCAACCTCGGCTCTCTGGTTAAGATAGAGGCAGACTTTCAATACAACTCCGGCAGTCATCTATCAAAGAATCAGTAACGTTGACACGATTTCCTAGCCTTAGGAAATACAGTCTCGATTGGTTTGTTTACAAAATGGGTTTCAAGTATCAGTTACAATCGTAACTGACTTTATATCATGATTCAATATATACAATAAATAACAAAAAGAGGAGTATTTATTTTTGATTTGTATACATGTACATAATAGCTGACTTGTGACCGTGCCATTGTATGTGCCGATTAGGATGAAGTCCCCCTCTTGAGATGTTAATTGCACCAAGCTACATATAGTGGGTGGGGTCTATTGGGCTGCCGGGAAAAGCTGCATACAAAATATATACCATTATAATGATAATTCTCATGAAATAGCTGCGACTAGCGAGCCTGTATATAAGCAAAAGAAAAGTGCAGTCCTTGACCAGACAGCACAAATTGTAAAATCAAAACTCTAAATAATCCTTCATAAAAACATCAAGTAATATCAAATAAAAAGTTGTATACATATATATCTGCCAAGCTGATACAAGCAAATGAATAAACGTTCACTTGAATGGTACATAAGCTCCACATGGCACCACTGTAACATTGTTGTGTAGCTCAGTTTCCAAAAAAAAACACTGTGCGCATATAAAATGGCGAAACCTACAAGCTTTCTGGCTGGTATTGCGCTCTCCTTTCTCTAAGGGGGGGACCCAGTTTTTCATTAGCGCTATGTCTTATCATGGCCATATATATTACAAAAGTACAAAATCTACAAGTTTACTCCTTGCTACCATTTGGTTAGTAACAGATCCTACAAAAATACATTCAAGTGTAGTAGCACTAGCGCCTACGTGTGCAGACATCTGATTCAGTATGGGAAATGACACTGTCACATTTACAGGTAGTAGATTCCTCTTGCTGATGATCTAGTTCTCCTCTTCCCCTTCATCCCCTTCTTCCTCGTCCTCATCCTCCTCGCCGATCTCATCGTCATCCTCCACCTCCTCGTCATCATCCACAACCTCATCGTCAGCAGCCTCGTTTCCGCCGTCGGCACGAATGACCTTGACCTCGCCGTTCGTGTCGGAGGTGAGCTCGGCGAAGGACTGAATGGTGTCGTGCTGCTGCTGCTCCTCCTCTGTCAGCGGCGCGTTGCCATCTCGCACCACGATGCAGGTCTTCACGCCAGCAGAGCCAGCAGCCTTGGCCTCTGCAAGAAGAAGTCAAAAGAACATAAACTATATGAACAATGTGTGTGTGTGGGTGTATATATGTATATATATGTATATATGTATATATATATATATATATATATATATATATATACATAGATACATACATATATATACATAGATACATATATATATATACATATATATATATATATATATATATATATATATATATATATAAAAATACATATACATAAATACATATGTATATATATATATATATATATATATATATATATATATATATATATATATATATATATATATATATATATATATATATATATATATATATATATACACACACACACACACATGTGTGTGTATATATCCATACTATTTTCTCCAGAAACAATGCATTACAACTGACCATTGGCTAATTTTGAGTATTGCAACAGGGCTGTCTTTGCTGAGAAGAATATTTGCAGAAGTCTATTTCATCTTTTCTTTTCACAGTGGCCATAGTTCTTAAGAGCCCCAGTGCGCTTTTATTTTTTAACGTTTGCCGTCTCCGCTCACCTTTGACGATGTCTGTGAGGAAGAGGACCTCGTTGGCCTGGAGACCCATCTCCTCCGCGATCTTCTTGTAGCTGTCACTCTCCACCTTGGAACCAATCTTGGTGTCAAAATACCCTGAGAAAAGCTGTGGAGAACGAAACGAAGGAAATGGTCAACGTTCGAGAAGAAAAGAATTCATTTTAAACACAAATCTTCTTCCTTCAACATTAGAGTGGAAAATACAAATCATTTCAAAACAAATTGCCCTGGAATCTTTGGCTCTTCTTCCGTCAGGAGAACAAAACCATGAGAAATGAATTTTTGTTATCAAACATGAGCACATATTAGCACATTTATACCTGGGGGTACCCCAATAACTGACCCTTTTTTAATAGTGCTGTGGAAAATTTGAATATCCTACAACCATTTCTGGGAAATTGAGTCAAGGGAACTAGCTTGCTTCCATATTCCAACAATGATACATCTCACGTAAGGATGTTTGTTCCTATAATTTCCTTCTAAGGGAACCTCTTTTTTCATTTCCAAATCATGTATAATCAAGGTCCTGGCTAAGGTCTATTAAGGTCTCTGTTGGGGTTGTGGATAAGTTTATTTCCTATCTTACCTCTAGAAGGTCTCCCTGTGTGGAGTTTCCGAAGAGCAGTTTCTGTCCCTCCACGCTGCCTGAGGAATACACATACAACTTCCTGTCATCTGCCACCATGTTCTTCAGCACCGGAACCACATCTTCATACACCCTGCAAAAATAGATAAACATACATACGAGTACTGTACATCAATGCTCTCCACCTTAACTTCGCTATGAGGAAGTTGGATGTGACATCACTGTGTGCACATAAAGGAGAGTATCCATTTGCCAGGGTTTCAATCATTTTTCAGGACTTTTGCATCTTTTGGTATTGGCCAAAGTAGCCATCAGCAGCTTAAGGGTTAATTATAGGTATGTGTGCCTTCCAGGCTCAGTTCCACACTAATAGGTGTGACAAGATGATAAGGGGGTCCAGGAGGAGTTAATATTGCGAGACCTCTTAATATCACTTGTGAACTAGCCTTCAGGTCATGCGGGCAAAGGGTGGTTAATGAGCTAGACACTGCACCTGGCCAACACACCCCATTTACAGCTACTGCCTTCAGGGTAGCAACTAATGACACCTGGTGGATCATTACTAAACTACAAGAGAAGCTGGGCATATTTGATAACACCATGGGTCGCTTGGTCCAAAAGCTTTAGGGCATAGACTTACTCCTAGGACTTGACTTAAATTAATGGTCTACAATGATAGCAATGATTGTTGTACATGTAGACAGTCAAGTCAAGCCATAGGCCTAAGGCTAAGCCTGAGTCCTGTTGTTGCAACTGGGCTCAGTGCTACACATTATAGGGCTGGCAAGTGCATCACAAACCACCAACAGTGAAAACTGGTGGAAGCCTTTGTACATAACTAAAAGGGCACATTTGACAAAGCCAATGCTGTAAGCAAAGCCTGGCATACAAATTAAAAATCATCATGCCCATTGACACCTAGAAAAATAGGTAATTTCATTTTTTTGTCTATTGAAATCAAAGAAAAAGTACCATTTTCATTCCCATAAAAATGTTCAAGTTATGCGGCTAATCCATTTTGTATCTACGTCTGATGTAATGAGTAATTATAAACCACACTTACTCTCCCTTGAAACAGTACCATCTTCATTCCCATAAATATTTTCAAGTTTTGCAGCTAATGACCAAAAATCCCTATCCATTATTTCCTCATCTGAACTACTGAAATAACCAAGAGTAGTTCATAAAGCAGTACTTACTCTCCCTTGACCTTTCCTTGGCTGTAAGCGTCCCTCCACACGCGACCCTGTAGTGCCTTAAGACATGTGTTTTTCAGATCCTTGCTCATCTGCCACCTGACGCTCTTGACGACGGCCGCCACCAGGTCCTCCTTGGAGGCGTCGGCTGCTGGGATATCCACAGCGCCCTCTACCTTAGCCTCTACGTCTTTGGCCGCCTGAAAGAGAAAAGAGAATGGTAAATTAGTGTGGTCAAATTAATCAAATTGAGTGCTGTAAGCTGGAGAGAGACAAACAGAGAGAGAGACAGAGTGACAGAGAAACAGACAGAGACCAGAACTGTCCTGCCTCACTTTTTTACTTTCTTTCGCAATGCAACAGAAAAATTAGGCATGGCACCACTTGTAAACACCATAGCGGCGCCCATCAATTTGAGGGAGGCGATTGGCACCACTGGCAAGGTACAACACAGTAGGCTGACCTCAAATTAAATTAAAGCAATTAGAATTAGCCTAGGATACATACGTACATGGACACAGGGGTTAGAGAGACAACTTGTTAACCCATTAATGGTTAAGATTTCTTCTAGAAATTCTCGTCTGGACTTAGGATCCTTTTGATAATAACTTCGAAAATAAGAATGATTTTACAAAATATTTGAAGGGTAGTTGTTGGTATTTTCCTAAGTAACTTTTTTTCCTTCAAATATAACCCTAACTAGGCTTTCACCAGCAAGATTCAATCCTATTTGCCAAGCGGTTATTGGCTGCTGTAAGTATTAATGGGTTAACCGTTCCACTGTGAGGCTACTTTCGCCCAAAGCACAAGGACACAAAGATTTTTAAAAACCATCTAAACCTTTCATGTTGGTATACTATTGATTGGATAGCTCTCGCTAAGTAGTCTCCGATGAATACCCATATGACACGGTTTCAATCATTTTTCAGCTTTTTTGCATCATTTTCTATTGGCCAAATTAGCTACTAGCAGCATAAGGGTTGAACTTAGGTCCAGTGTGCTACAAACATGTGGCGCTTTCACTACAAGAGACAGAGACTTCCTAAACACCCAATCATGTTTCCGTTTAGTCCCTCCTCCACAAAATCCAGCATGTTGAACTGGCACGGCATTGAACAATCTTCTGCACGAGTTGCCATGGTAACTGTGCCAGAAGGAGGCCAGCCTGTCCTCTCTCCCTAGCGTCGCCATCATACAGTAGGATTTACAAACAACCTTGTACATTTCATATCACATTTCTACCTACTCACGGAGTAAGGTGCCAAAACACTGAGCTATATTAAATTACAGTCACCAGTGAAATCTCTGTCAGGGAGTGAACCAGCAGGGTGTCGGTGTGTCACTCTGACATGCAAGCCTATGAAAATCATACATTAAGATACTTAGATGTTTTAGTCAGGAATTTCCAAATACGTCAGTTTCAAGCTAATATTTCAGAAAATGGATTTGAATGTAAATGCTAGGACATTACGTTAACTCACTAGGTATTTTAACAAATCTGACAATATATGGTTATATCTGAATACATAGTCTCCATAACTCTGCATAGAAAAAATGGTTGTCCATCTAAATTTCAAATAATTTATTCACCAGGTTTCAAAATCACGTCTCAGTAACATGCTGATTTCTATGGTGGCATATGGATTCAAACCGTCAATATTCGACGTGATTAACATAAACCACTATGTACAGCATAATCTGTAATCTGGCATGCTGCCTGATCGACCTGCTAAAGCCAAAACAAACATGGAGCAGCTATGATATTGATGCTTGCAGGAGAGAAGGGTCAGTATGGTCCAGCCAGATGACCATCTCCAATATGTACCAGTGGACGACCAGTTCCAGCTAGCCATCAATTTAACCCACTTAGCAGTCACTAAGGACAGGGTGAAGTTTGCCAAAATTAGAGGATCGTGGCATGTTGCCCATGTATTTTAACCCATTCACACAACAACTGCCCCCCCCCCCTTCAACAGTGCAGTCTGGATCTATGAAAAAGGGTGGGAATTCTCAAAATCTTCCAGGGGAGAGTTGATAAAAAGGTGATGATTAACATTTATACTTAAAATGTTTTCCAAGAGATGCTTCTGTCAGACAGATATCATCATAAGGGTCAGGCCTGCTTTGGTCACACCAGCACAATTGAATTCAGATGTATATACATGTGAAGAAATCATACAGAAGTTATGTTCTTTGTACATGAAAATCAATGAAAATCAAATACTGTATTTGACTGTGATATCCCCGTGAAATAAATGTTACTATCGTTTTTCATTATTATCATTATAATTATCATTATAATTATCATTATTATCATTATTATTAATATTGTTATTATTATTATTATTGTTATTATTGTTATTATTATTATTATTATTATTATCATCATCATTATTATTAGTTATCATTATCAAATTTATTATCATCAATATAATAATTATCGTTATTATTATTATTACTATCATTTTTTAGTAGTAGTAGTAGTAGTAGTTCATGTGGTAGTAGTAGTAGTAGTAGTAGTAGTAGTAGTAGTAGTAGTAGTAGTAGTAGTAGTAGTAGTAGTAGTAGTAGTAGTAGTACATGTAGTAGTAGTAGTGGTACTCAGCTGATGAAATATTAAAGGGCAAGTAGCATCTTGTTCTGCACACCTTTTGAACTGCCCTGCAGTACCTTTACATGTGTATGGCAAAGAGGCCTGATTGTCGTGCCCATCGTCTTCATGAATATTACCGTGTGAATAAATTCCTTGTCCCCAATTCCCCCCCCCCCCCCCCCCCCCAACCCTCCCCACTTGTCTGACTACACCTCACATGGACAGACAGGAAGCAATATCTGGATGAGATGGGGGGCACTTGTCAAACTGGTTTACATCCAGCTTCCAGAATCCAGAGGTTGAATCAATTTACTCCTACAACCTTGGGAGCTGGCACACATGGTGCCCCAGATTGTCTGCGATCAAAGACGCTCTGGTAACCCTCAGTGCAGGGCTTCCTATTCCCTGTAACATTGATAGCTGGTGCCCCAGATTGTCTGCGATCAAAGACGCTCTAGTAACCCTCAGTGCAGGGCTTCCTACCCCCGTAACATTGATAGCTGGTGCCCCAGATTGTCTGCGATCAAAGACGCTCTAGTAACCCTCAGTGCAGGGCTTCCTATCCCTGTAACATTGATAGCTGGTGGGCACCCCAGATTATCTGCGATCAAAGACGCTCTAATAACCCTCAGTGCAGGGCTTCCTACCCCTGTAACATTGAGAGCTGGCACCTCAGACTGTCAGCAATCAAAGATCTCCTTCCTCAGTTCTGTGATTCTTGCCCCTATAAAATTGGTAGCTGGTGCCCCAGACTGTCTGTGATCAAATACCCTTAGTTCCGTGATTCATTTCCCCTAAAACATTGGCAGGTGGTAGCCCATAATGTCGCCGATCAAAAAATCTCTACCCTCAGTACAGGGCTTCCCCTACCCCTTTAAGCTTGGGGGTTGGCACCCCAAACTGCCTGCAATCGAAGATCTCCACCCTTGGTGCAGGGCCTCCTACCCCTATAGCTTCAGGAGCTAGTGCCCTATATTTTCTTGCAACTTTACCATTACACTCATACAATTTTCAATGAAAAAGATATATGACAATGTATAAGTAAATTGTGTCTTCTTTCAATATGTAAATACATGTTTTATGAAATCTGACTATTCTGTGATCTTTCTTTAAAAATAGGACACTGATTCCACAAATCGTGATTAAGTCAAATATCATGAAAAAAAAAGATAATAAGATTGGTAAACTAAAGATCTTTGAATGTCTGTGATCAAATTTTTTTAATTTGATTATCCAAATAACTATGATAAAATTCCACCATTTTATCCTAGGTAACAGCTGATAAGGGACCATGAGTTACCTTAAGTATAATAATAATATATGCCATTATGTAAAGATTGCCACTAACTAGCTAGTGGCTTATTATTCTCACTGATTACATAAGAGTCATGAGTATTAAGTACACTTCTAACACTAAATCAGTATGGATTATTACATACAGCTGTAAGTACACATACAGTGAAGGTAGTATGCCAGTGACATAGACTAACATGCAAGCTATTTTAAGTACAAATGATGTCTAATGCCATCTTCTGTTGATGCCAAATTTTGTTCAATTTGCCTTTTCGAGACTTCAGGATAGGCTATTCATTACTTTGGGAAGAAAAGTAAATAACGATTCATAAGCTTGAACTATGCTATTATTATAATATTAAGCATTATCACACATCATATGAAGGGACTGGCTGCCAGTCTTTTCCTTCTATCACAAGTATGATGTCATTGCATAAATTATGTTAAGGACAATCATCATCATCACTGCCAAAGGCTGCATAAGCAGGGAAGGAAAAAACAGACTGATGAAACCCTCTGGTGAGCAAATCTGACACCATAAAACATGAGAATCGTTCTGGAGCTTTCTCCCCATCAATCTATTGGATAAAATAACTTGCACAGAATCACAAAAAGGTGATTACTAGAATCAACATCAATTTCAAATTCAGGTTAACCCATTGGCATTCTGGTGTGGTTATAGACCACCAAATAAATAAGAAGACTGAGTCAAAATACATTTGTTTTGAAATATGACTGAAAGTAGTGGTTGTGCAATGTGCACAATTCTTTGCATCAATCCTTCCCTGTTCTTCATCTCCCCCCAGACTTGATTAGTTTTATCAAAGAGCATCCCTCACTGCTGCCAGTTAACCTAGGTACTAAAAGATGACTGAGATTTTCCAGTAGAAGGGAGCCATAGGGACAGAGATTGACCTTGAGGGTCATTTCAGGGGCATTTGCCCCTGGATCATGTGATTTTGCAACCAGATGTTAAATCATAGGAGCTAAGTTTGCAAATGGACATATGTCAATTATCAATTTGGCCATTTTGAGAAATATCTTCCATTTCTTATCTCCTTATAAATTTAAGCTAATAGTGGCCATAAATGCATCTGAGAGCACATATTTTTCTGGGGGAGCATGATGATGATGATGAAAAAAACTTAGGAGTACCCAAATATGACAGACCTTATAATCAATGAAATTTAAAACATGATATGGTTAAAATATATTTTCTTAATCTAAACTAAACATGGCTGTCCTTATGGATGGGCATTAACATAATTTCTATATATCCCTTCTCAGTCCTCCAATTGCCATATGAGTAGAACTTCACTAGCCACCCTCTTGAACTGTACGCTGGAGGAGGATGGGGGAAAAGGAATAAAGTTTGTAATTTGCCATTAAATGCATCTGGCAAGGCAGCGGTTGGAGAGCTAACTAGTGTGATGGAGCACATGTTTGGATAGCTGCCTTATTAGTGTCTGGGCCATGTGATGTGAAATGGGATGTGTCAGCCTGGTTACTACCCTCCCGTAGGGCTTTTCGAGCTTTTGATACTAACAGTACAGCCAGGGCCAGGATTTCAAAGCAGGACATCCTGAATAGGCAACCCCAATAGAAAGGATGCCCCATTACAATGGAGCCAATAGTATATATTTAGATTGTAACAAACATAAACCTGAATAAACTTGAGAGTTGAGACAAAGCATTTTTCTTTATATGAATTTCTAGTATCTACATTGAAGAGAAAATCTCAAAATATATGTTTGAAACAAATACTTAAATACACATTCCTGACAAAGATATGGGGGGGGGGGGGGGGGGGCTTATGTGTGGTCATCAAAGGTTTGGGTATCCAAATGATGCCCACCCTAGAGGCTAGGACACCTTAAAGGCTAAAGCCCTGATAAAAAGTCATCACTCTTGACCGAATTATTTCTTATTGATAAACATCCCTTTTTCTGCTATTGCATATTAAAGCTGAATATATCAAAATAGCTAGCCAATAGTGAATGGAGGAAGAAACCAGAGTTCCTAATAAAAAACACCCCCTGATTGCAATTAACAATTAAACACAAAAATGTGGCACTCTTGGAATGACTGTATATATCAATATGTACCATGATGGTGAACAGCTTGTGACAAACACAGGCTGGGGAACAATCCTCGACGCCACAGGACTGTGGTATCACATCAACCAGGGAACATGGATATCTAAGCCAGCTAAGATGGATGCTGTGGGAGCTGGTGACTGGCTCCTGTTCCCAAGTTCTCCAGCATCTGATTGGCATCACCTCAACTCAATAGGGAAACACTGTGGGTCTAGATACAGGGGCCCCCTTCACAGCCCCAATTGGTACCCCACGATCCCATATAGCACCATGGTGGGGCATAGCACAGAAATCTCAAAGTACACATTAAAACAATGGCAAATAGAAAAGCAATATCATATAACCAGCAAGCTATCATATTTCTTCTATCCTCATGGATAGCAACTATTTATCATTTGAACTGCTTGGATGCTTCAGACATGAAAACCCTTGAAAATGACACACCACAACATCCTTACAATCAGGAACTTTTGTTTGTTTCAAGGAAATGCTCAGACATATATTTTGCTCTTTTTAATTTTTAATCAGTAAATACATGTCAAAGCAGATAGTCCTGTAGACATAACTAACTGGTTCCCCAAAATTATGAATGAAGAGATTGTGAATATTATCTGGGGGTAGGGGACTCTTAGCACTATTTTTTTTCAAATAGAAAGGCAACTTGAAATGCAGGTGCCAAGGGCAACTTGATTTTCCAAATTGCCCTGGTGTTCACTGAATTATCAATACTCAATAGGACCCCCCCTCCCCCACCCCCCAAAAAAAAAAAAATCTGTAATCACCACTTTGTAATGTAGACCCAGTTACGATATACTAGTAAAGGCCCTGCTTCAGGCCGAGGGCACACATATTCGCTGAAAGTAAATGTCATTGACTGGATGAGCCTATCTTTCTATTAATTTCTACTCTGCAATACTGTTAATCAAATAATACAGTCACCAGTCCAGAGCCAATTATCTCCATAGCCTCATGGACGAGTAGAACTAGGGCACATGACAATACAGTCAGATTGCACTAATCAGATTAAGCTGGGCTGGAGTTGGGTGATAGATATTTCTGAATGATTAACAGGTTTTACAGGTAACTATACCATCTGTTGCCACCCTGTATAGGCCTTTAATGTGTATTTCAGGTATTAAACAGGCTGAGAAAGTCAGATGGTATAGATACAATTTTTATTGGTAGGTCAGAGAGCACCTTGGGTCCTCTGATTATTTTCTCTCCTATTTACTCTGAATATACCCCTATCTTAAGGGAAAGATTCATGTGAAATTTTCAAATGAGGAAATAAAACCATGTGTCTGTTCAATATCTTGCTAGGAAGGATGTGGAAACCTAAAAATACACTTAAATTCTTTTGAGTTTTGACTTAAGATTGAAATAGAACGGACCATCCTGTTATGTTGTCAAGTTTGTATCTTCCATTGTTCGAGAATTCAAGGTTGGTTAAAATTAGAGCTTAGATCACTGTAACCTGGCTACCTGCCTAACCTGGTTTTACCATAGGACATATTTGTAAATGCTCACACCTACCATAAGTAATGGCATATCATTATCTTAAAATATTGCCATATGAACTTATGAAGGTATGCTTATTTCACTGTGAATTGCCTTAGCAAAGAATAATGCTATCTATCCCTAAGGGATGGAGTTACTGAATCTGGTCTGAAAGGCAGGCTTAAGATCACACTAATAGTATAATGAGAAGGAACAGTCATTGTGACCCTAGATCACAAATTCCAGAACATCATACACAATTTTAACCTTTATTCACATCATGAGATGGTACATAGTTAATGAGCACCATGACATGGTTTTGGAGATAATTTATCTTAATTCTGCTGACAATATCTATGAAATTATTTTGTTAAAAATACTTCACATTATAGAAAGGTGAATTGGATATTGTAATATATGATTATAATTTGTATTTCCCTTATTCAGTTTTAAATAAGAAGGTCAACGACTGAGCACAAAAGGCGATAGTTTTATTTAGTTTTGCTTAAATTCAAATTAGCTCTTGTCTACCTCTTTGTTAAAACATCAATCCCCTTTACAGAACAAATCCCCATACACTGAAATCCTGGATCCTCCCCTGCATGATGACACAATATGTGTGCATTTCAGAAATCGGAAACCCCTACGCAGGGGCAAGACAACTGGATAGAAGAGCCTGATTGGCTCTTCCAAGTATAAGACACCACCCCAACATGAAATAATGCTCTTAACCTGGCTCTGATTCATAGTAAGTTGCCTAGCAACCGACTAACAAGTCCATGGCAAAGCTACCCCAGCATAGTCTCCCCCTGCATACACTAATTACCTATCACACTCAGTGAACAGAAGTGCATCAAGAAGGAATCTGATTTCTTACCTCCACCCCCGCATACAATAGTTGGCTTATGCAATGACCAGTGAATTAATTGGGAACCACACTGCTATCTGAAGAGGCAATATGTTTCCACATTGGTTAAAAAAATACTTGTATTTCATTTTCATCTCAAGGTTGCCATATTCCATTTCATTGTGTGTTACCCTATTCCTTTACAGTACTTAATAATATGATAGCTCACTTTTGGTCGGCAGACCTCATGAAATGATCCTGCTGCCTCCTTTGAGCATCAGTCAGCACTGCCTTTGGTAGGATGGTAATTAGTTGTGCCACTCGGGTAACAAACTAGGTGACACACAATCTCCCTCCCTCCCCCTCTCTCTCTCTCTCTCTCTCTCTCTCTCTCACACACACAGACCAGTGGATCTACCTTGACATTTAATTAGTAGATACAGTATAGAATATCCTGTAATCAATAAGAGAATGAGGGTAAAAACAAAGATGTGTATTGCAGAGGCAAAAAAAACAAAGAAATAAAGATTGGAAGGAAATAACCTTTGCCCCCATAGATTTTCATGCTGTTTTCTCCAATAAGTGTTAAATATTATATACTGCTAGGGATGTAGACCACTGAGATGTAAGTGAAGTGCAAATCAGTGTTTCAATCCAATGCTTAGTTTATCAACAAATTAGCACTCCCAATATGGCTTGTAGAGAATCAAATTCAATGTCATAATTATGTCAAAAGTTCAATGAGCGAGTTCATTATTGAATTACTGACTCTCACGAGGTTGCCTACATTACTGTGTCCCATATCATGACCACCTTTAGTTTCTTCCCGTGCTGCGAGAATATTTTTCTGTAGGAAACCTGGATCAATATCTCCTAACTCTATTGATCCGATGCCATTCATGAACTCCACTCTTTTTCTGCACATGAATATTTCATCTAAATCAGCGTGGGTTAAGAAAAGGATATAAATTTCTCATAACATGGCTTCACTAGAACAAATGAAAGCTGTACCTGATCAATGAGTTATGTGGGGGAAACCTGGGCCTTTGTTCTAGGAGGTACATGGAATTATATTACCCACAATCATTCATACGGTATATAGATTTGGTTTGAATGACATTAGCCAGATGAATGTTCATGAATGGTAATAACTTCCACTCATCACTAGATAGTAGATAGTTGCTGAATAAGTGAATTGCAGCCTACAGATACTTACTACATCTCAGAAGGACAGGTATACCAATATATAATAATGACTCAAATTGTATTCATGTATGACATTTAAGTAGCCAAAATGCATTGATAATGAAGCCAAATTGTGCCAATGTATGGCATCTAAGTAGCCATGATGTATCAGTATAAAATAACAATGTAGCCATAAATGTATCAATGTATGAAGCCCCTTGCAAACATTCCCAGATCTCAACAAAACTTGAAATTTTTAGCCGCATTCTGTTCATTAGCGACTGAAAATATCCAAAAGCCAAGGACAAATAATCTTTATCATACACTGTGATAGATTTTGACCCTTAGACTAATAAAGAAATACATTGGAACTGAAGAGTATCAATCAATTTTAACAAAAAAAACTAAGCCCTCGTAGAGGATACTTTAAATACAGCAGCTAAGGTAAGTAAGTATTTATTGACTATATCAGAGATATAAAATATACAAGGAAAGGAAATAAACAGAAATTTCAACCTCAAAATGAGATAGCCTTTTCTTTAATCATCGAAGTAAGTTTTAACAGCTATCTACCCAGCACTTTATTATACATGCATGCAAGGACATGCGACCATGAAGAAGCAATGCATAATAATATGTACTAATATTGCCCCTCACTGCATCATAACTCATAAGGCTACATGCATACAGTATCATGGCAACCTGCTCTTATCAGGTGGGTGTACATACTGTTCACAGCTACTTTGATGTGGCACTTGACAGACAGCTTTGTGCACTAGGAATTAATTAGCTTTCCTAGCAGCCAGCCTGCCCTAGGAAATTATACTTGAATGATGGAGAGACTCTTAACAAAGGCTCTTGGCTATACTGTCACTGGGATAGGTAAAACAACAACACATTAAGGGATGTCATCCTTTAGAATAGTTTATGTGATTGATGTCAAATGCCTTTTTGAAATGGCAGTTTGAAGGCTAATTGCCTGAGGGTCAGAATCTTACATTTTAGTTATACAGTCTTTGTGTATGAGCAGGTTGTGCTACGAAAATCAATAAGAAATCTATGCACCCTCTCGGTGTTGTGTAGCCTCAGGATAAACAAAACCTTGATAGCTGTAATTTACCTCACAATGATGTACATATCTGTGTACACAAAACACTTGCCAATAATACAGAGATGTCAAACAATATAAATTTAGAGTATTATTTAAAGAGGTTCCACCAGAAATTTGAAGGTACTAGCATGGAATTGTGTCAGGTGTCACTTATGAAGAACAGATCTATGTTTAAATGGTCAGGTTTCAATACTATTCAACGTTTTACTCATTCACATATATGTAGCATACACTTCTGATGTCGGATACATTGTCTTACACATGCATATGAAAATATCTTGATAGCCAAGTAATATTGGTAAATATTTGATTGAAATATTATGTTTGAATTAGAATAATCTATCCCCCTTCAAATATCTTTAACCCTTTCATACCTGGAGATCTACTTGACTAGTAGCAGTTTTGGCTGATACGGGTATGAATGGGTTAAAATAATATTCTATTTGATCATGTTATCTTCAAAGTTCTCAGACGACATGCGTACTCCAGTTGCAAATGGGTTAATTAGGCTAAGGAAGATACACAGAAATGAGGCGCATATCAGATGATAACTTACCTGTTCCCTGAAAGCATCAATATCAGCTTTGACTTCTTCATCATCGAAATGCTCATTGAGGTAGGATTCAACATTTTCGCTGGCATATGGAAAGAGTTTGTCCTGGGAAAATGAAAAGTGAATATATCAGTCAAGTGTATTTTATCATGTACATGTATTGCCAAATAAGAGAAACAAAAATATTCAGTTCAGTTGAGATTCAAGAACCCCAGAGTAATATATGAACACGTACAATGTTCATGCTTAGAAATAAGGAAATCTTTTACCAGTTGAAGCATTAAGTACTGATATTCTGATTGCTTGCCTTGACTTACAGTCCAAATTCAATTGTAAAAATCATCCATCAACTGTTCAGCTTCTAATAGGTTTTGACGACCCCTTTTGACATTTTTTCAAACATTACTCTATTTGATGAGAAAGAAGTTGTTAGGCCATGAGTACAATCCAGCGCTATTAATGTTCACGGGAAGAAAAGTCTGAAACCATGCCTAAGAAAACTGTCACTAACCCTCCCCCCCCCCCCCCCCCCCCCCCCCATAAAAATGCTTACAAAATAGTATCTCGGTAGATTTTTAAATAACCGCAAGCATGATTTTTAAAGATTAATACACCTCAATAAATTAATCAAAGCACTTAAAACAACCCTGGACAAAACCCTACATGTGTTGTATTTATATAACAAAATTCCTTAGGAGAAGAATCAATCAACTTAATAAACATAAAATGATTCATAATTGGTGCAATGAGTGAACATACTTAGAAGAAATGTGACAGATAACAGGATGTATGTCCCAGTGAACTGCTTGTTGACCTCAAACTCTGGCAGCTGTCGAGGCCTTCAGGATACACTTATTATCAGTGTTCACCACAAGCACATTCTGTCCAGCTTGTGTAAGCAGCACTTGTGCTGTATAAAGTTTCTATTGTTTTAGTGATAGTGTACATCCTTAATAATTCTGTTAAACCACTCATGGGGCCTCCATAGAGTGGAAAACATTCTCTAACCTGGCTAGAGACCGAAGAGAATACTGCCAGTGACTTAATATGGCAGTCCATGTGACAGAAAACTTTTTTTCAAATCAAGCAATCACAGAGCCTTTAACAATATATTGCAAACTGTCAGTTCACACAATGTTTAAAAGTCACTTAACTACTAATAATGGAAAAATGGCGTAAATAAACGATTTTCCAGTTGCAGATAAAGGGGGAATTCTAGGGGGTTGAACAACCCCCTACAAATGCATCTGTTTATTTTCTTGCCTGATATTGCCACTTATCTTTAGTTTTGCTTAAAAGCAATGAGATATATAGCTCTACCTCGCATTTAAAACCAGTCCCCTTTCATACAGAGTATGATCCTCCTCTGATTTGAATGCCCAGGGTGGATTCACTTTATAAATATTGCTTTCTTCCACCTTATAAGATTGGAATCAAAAGGTAACTTTCTTCATTCTTGAAGAATATCCAGTTGAAAGTTTATTACGTTTTAGTAAATGGTCTGTGGTAAAATCATCTCCCTGTATATTTAAGCTTTGCTAGTATCAAAGGAAGAGGACCAATATTGATTTTGTCCGGCAGATGATCAGAAAGAGCTTGTAAAGTAAAATGCCTTAGTTGAATGTCAAATATATATTGAAGGAAATTGCAGACATTCCTGTGCCATATTTGAGACTTGAGAGGATAAAAATGCATAGAAATGTAATCAAAATTTATTTTAAATCTAATAAGGATTTTTTCCGAAAGGTAAGCAACTATTCATGAATCTGAAATTCTTAGGTATGATATCATCATTATTTAAGCTAATTGGATTCCGAATTTCACCTGTGATTATTGAGGGAGGCGTGTACGGTCAATTGCAACTTATCTGAAACAATGTTCTAAAAGGTTTATACATTGTATCTTATAACCAATTAATTGCTAAAGTGAATCAGCAGGCTCTCGTAGGCAAGCGTTGATGGCAATTATCCCAGGTTCACGTGCCACTCAATTCATTGTAGATTGTACCTTTAACTGATTAAAGCCCTTAGATCGCACTCCCACGCAGTATATGTCAAGAATTTGCAGTATCAATTAGTATAATGATGAACGACGACTTAGGAGCGCATGGAAAGCGAAATTCCCTAAAATGCGGGAAAATCAGAGTTTAATTGTGTTGTCAAATCTACACCTGTCTCCCACAGGCAGCTGGTGACAGCTCGGGAGACAAAGAAGCCACAGCCGGCTTCTTGATTATCGCCCAATGGCCCGCTTTAATTTGAATTTCACTAGTATTTTTTTACTCCGATGACCTACATTATTCGACCTGAGAGACGATAAAGGTGCGTAAATCACCGATATCGCAAGAAAAAACAAATTCAAACGATATAGAAGACGTATGCAGTAAACTTATTCAGCGATATCGGTTAAAGATAAAAAGCCGGTCATTGTTCAAAGGCTGCCTTTGTCCTGTATCGGCTTCAGCGTATCTGTCAGAAAAAATCGTTCCTACCTTAACAAACGTTATCGGCGTCGTTGTTCCTTCAATATCCAATAAAAGTGCTTTAACACCGGATAGGAGGTCATTAGATTCAGTTGCGCTACGTTTCTTGCTCTCCATTGTGACTTTCTAGTGGTTAACTGTGCGCAAAGGTAAGGAATGCCGGCTTGCTGACAGCGGTACGGTGAGCGGTTCTTGCTCGCTGGGTCACGCTTGTTTATTATGCCCGGGGAATATGAAATTAGGGATGCGGCTGTGTCGAAAACGTAGAACGAAGAACGGAAAACGGAATGCGTATTTTCAATTGCGGATTCGGTTTTATGATAACCCTGCCATGCCGTACGAAATGTTTGAAGATGGAAACGTGTGCATTCTGTTTTTTTTTATTCAAATGAAAATGATTTTACAGTGATAGAAATATTTCTTAGCGATATTCGTGGGACTGAAAAAGAACAAGCAAACCTTGACATTTAAAATGGTGTATTACTACTCATACTTTGTAAATATAAATTGACGGTAAATTATTAATTGCATTTTAATGCCTTTTCGATATGAATGATTGATTTATCAATATCCATATAACACTCAAAAGTAAAAATTTAAAAATTCGTATGACTTACGTATATATTTTGTTCATGAATAGTAACTAAAACTGTATTGACATTCCTAAAATTAATGGCAGTATGAGTGCGTCGCAAAAGTTATGTTTGTTATGTAAAAGAGACTGTGTTACTTCGCTTCAAGTTTACATACTACTTATTATACGTTGCTATGTCCTAGCGGGTTAGGGTTTTAACGGGCTTCCGATAAGTACACTGCATAAAGCAGAGTAGGAGGGATGCAAGGTATTAAGCGATTAATCGTGCAGCCTTTGTGTACGCTTTAATACGCCGTGCCAGTTTATTTGTGTTAATTCCTGGCCTAGATGAAAGTTTTTTTGTTTTTTTTTTGAATTTCGACTTTAAATACTTCCCTATCTTTGACGTTAATATACGAAAAAGGTCTACTCTTTTACATGTCGCAGAATATACGGTTCCTTTATGTGGAAATTGAAAAGGCCATGTAGTCCTTAGTGCCGGTAGCTTCTGCTGGGCTATTCTACTGTTGAATCTCATCTGGGTTGACTTAGTGCAGCTACATCCATAAAGCAATACCCCTACTTCTGCGAATTCATAATATTTGAACCTCTTTACAATTCCTTGACTTTAAGTAATTATTCATTCATTTTGCTCCCATCCAACTCCCCTACCTAAACCATATACATCATTTAAATGGAACACGCTAAGAATTCATTTTCACCATTAGTTCAAAGGCCATCCTGTTGGTTACAGATGAAGAAACCATTTTCGAAAAATATGACATAAGAGAGGCGCCATTTAACCCTTCTAATGCTGGGGCTACTTTCGTCCAAAGCACAAGGACCCAATCATTTTTGAAAACCATCCAAACCCTGCCATTTTGGTATTCATTGGATAGCTCTCGCTGAGTACTCTCGGATGAGCACACACATGCCAGGGTTTCAATCATTTTTCAGGCTTTTTGCATCATTTTGTATTGGCCAAATTAGCCTCCAGCAGCACAAGGGTTAATACATATGTCATTGACGGGTACATCCTGGAGGCACTACTGCCTGGCATAACATCATATATGAAAAGCTACTTGCAGAGCGCGGCGAATGTCAGTAGTAGTGACTCGGACTGAGGCATTCGCCACATGTACAAGTGTATGGAAATTTCACTGGTATCGTATATTATTCCATCTGAGCAGTACATGGACACTTGGATCCTCCTATAGGCTATCTCCTTGTCCATATTGAATCATGTTTTTTTTGTACCAACTGGTCCCTTATCGCTTACATTGTGTCAAGTAGTTAGTTTCTTCGTCGGACCATAGGTGACAGCAAGGGTGGTTATTAGCCTCGTTAGCAAGAACCATAATAAACTCACTGTGACAACCTGGTGAGTAAGTTCAGAACTAAATCATGGCATTTTCCGTTTTTGTTTTATATTGAAATGTTTTAGATTAGATATAAAAGAAGATAACAGATATTTGGCATAGGGCTAGGCTATATCCGCAATATCCGATTATGGATTTAACCAAAGGCCGAGTAAAACCGGCCAGTGTGGTTGACCAATACTGAGCACCCCAAGAAATAGCGATCTTGACCCTGATGTACTATAACCTATGCATGAGGTATTAAAGGATCCGTATGTGAATAGAAAAAGCATAAGTCTAATATTCGGCTGGCTAGCTATAGGAGCGCTCTAGCGATGCTAGACTAGGCTCCAGTCATAGTCAGTGTAAAAAGTTGACATTCCCGCTTGAGTTGACCAATCAATGTGGCGTAGTACTAGCAGTGGTAGCCTAGCTACAAGGCTCTGTTATGATTTTACTTTATTATATATAGAAGCCTGCACCTATACTAGATAGTGACTCGTGGCCTACTATTGGCCATTAAGTTCACACAATTGCCACACGAGGGAGATTACTGGTCACTGAGCTCCTAGTATACCGCAGTGCCATCTATCCACAATGGAAGATATATATTTAAATATGGCCGGCCTGGGAGGCAGGCTATAGCAGTGGTAGATAGATGGCACCACCTGGTGCTCCTCTCTCTTCAGGTGTATCATATTCAAACTTAGCTTAGCTTCTAGGCGTTACTGTGTTCTATGTTATCATATATACAGTTATGTCTGCACCTATATATAAGTGTTGTGGCCTACTGTTGGCCATTTAGTTCACACAAATGCCACACGACGGAGGGGTTGTACTGGCACTACCCTCCTAGTATATCGCAGTGTCATCTATCCACAAGGGGATGGCATCTAATTATGGCCTGGGAGGCAGGCTAACTCAAACTGAGTTCTCTATTCACATGGTGATATAAATGTAAACTAATTTGGCCACTCTGGCTATTTGGACTACTTGGTGCATAGTAACAGAAAAACTTGAAGGCAGAAAATATACATATTATTGTCTTAGAGATCTAGGCTATAGTGATGACAGTGGGTGAATAAAGATATAAACTATGGAATGCCATTAATGCATTTATTCACTATTTCTCTTTAAAGAAAAATTATTTTTCTTTAAAAAAAACATTTTTCTTTAAAGAGAAATAATTTTTTTCTTTAAAGAAAAAAAAATTCTATAAAGAAAAAATAGAACGATTTTTCTTTAAAGTAAAATAAGCACCATTTTTCTATAAAGAGAAATGATTTTTCTTTAAAGAAAAATCTTTTTTTTTTAAAGAGAAATGATTTTTTCTTTAAAGAAAAATCGAGCTATTTTTCTTTAAAGAAAAATGATTTTTCTCTAAAGAGAAATAGTTAATAAATGCATTAATGACATTGGCATTCCATAATAAACGACTGAAGTTCTCAACGCTGCGATTGAATATCAGAACCTTGACAGGGACGCTAAGCTTGCTCGAGTCGATGTTGAATTTATGTTTTTCTACTACTACTACTATTATTATTATTAATAATAATATTAGTATTATTAGTATTATTAGTATTAATATTACTGATACAGGCAAACTTGGATGTGACGGACCACTGTACGACGGTCTTTTTACTATGACGGACGATATGCTTGGTCCCAGCCCCATGCATATCACGTATGTGTCATATGTAAATGACAGATTTTGCATATGACGGACCAATTTTCCTGGTCGCATTGAGTCCGTCATATCCAAGTTCGCCTGTATTATTATTATCATTATTATTATTAGTAGTAGTAGTAGTAGTAGTAGTAGTAGTAGTAGTAGTAGTAGTAGTAGTAGTAGTATTTCATTAGAAATTACTTCAGAGAGCAGCTGATTTTTCAAGAAAAAAACAACTTCCAAAACATTGTTTGTCTCTTTGTTTTAATGAATAATATCTGCCAGCTGACAGCTAATATCCCACCATATCCGATATTTCCGTGATTTATTATATCCATTGTGAAGAAGAGTAGTCCCAGGCTTCGCTAACTCTAATAAGCACCATTCACAGGCTCACAATAACTAATTCCTCATAAAATAGACATAAACTTGCAGACATAAACTTGTGATGTATAATTTTGTATTCTCAATAATAATAATAATTGGAATTTATATAGCGCCATTTCCATTCATAAAATGTTCAAAAGCGCTGCACATGGCGTACATGATACAGTCAATAAATATACAATACAATACAATAGGAAACCGGTCTTGGAGCACAGCAGTTTGGATAAACGGCGTGTCAAAAATGCTTACAGTGGCACCGACGAATGGGCCTTGATATCATTTGCACAGTGCTGGATCAATCTAATTGCAATGTCTAATATACATTAACGAAGTTCGCATATTTCACACAGAAACCTGTATAGAGATAGTAGACAGAGAAAACATCTCAGGTTTAATTGTGTTTAACGATGATAAATGGGTTTGACATGTCGCACGCTATGAAGTCTCTGTCACTGATGCGACTAAACGATAGTTACCCCTGCTGCTACATGCACCACCACCACCACCACCACCACCACTACCACTACAGAGCTCTACTGCTGCTGCTGCTACTACCACTTCTACTACTAGAGGGACCTGTTAGTCAAACAAGCCAATACACCGACTCTAAGATCAAACACTAAGAACTTATTACATATACCACACACTAATCTGAAAGCGTTTGGTGACAGAGCATTCTGTGTATATGCACCACGTCGTTGGAATGAGTTCCTTGACAACATCAAGCTGCTGATTGTGTGTGAAACCTCAAGAAATAGTTGAAAACATCGCTATTTCGAAATGAGTTTATTTGACTATATGGACCATAAACAGCTGTCCACTTTAAAGCGCGTTTGAACATTACAGATGCAATAGGCGCTATATAAAATATCAATTATTATTATTATTATTATTATTAGTAGTAGTAGTAGTAGTAGTAGTAGTAGTAGTAGTAGTAGTAGTAGTAGTAGTAGTAGAGTTTATTGTAACTTATGTAGAAAATGGAACAAACCGTTAGGTAATAATGTAAAGAAGTACGGACACACATACCATTCCTAAATACATGATAATATGGTTACCAGGGATCTCTCAGTCCAAATAAAAATAGCTTCAGTTGCCCATGGTCAGAACGGCATGCCTGGTACAAATGCTGTGCAAACTTAAGACACAGAGAATATTTGCAAGATGACAAATATTCCATGTTGCATTTTTAGCATGGAAGTGAAATACTACTACTACTACTATTATTATTATTATTGTTATTATTAATATTAGTATTATTAGTATTAGTATTAATATTACTGATACAGGCAAACGTGGATGTGACGGACCACTGTACGACGGACTTTTTACTATGACGGACGATATGCTTGGTCCCAGCCCCATGCATATTACGTATGTGTCATATGTATATGACAGATTTTGCATATGACGGACCAATTTTCCTGGTCGCATTGAGTCCGTCATATCCAAGTTCGCCTGTATTATTATTATCATTATTATTATTATGATGATGATGATGATTATTAGTAGTAGCAGGGAGTTTTACTTAATCTATATATCTCTGGTAGTAGTAGTAGTATTTCATTAGAAATGGGTTACTTCAGAGAGCAGCTGATTTTTCAAGAAAAAATCCAACTTCCAAAACATTGTTTGTCTCTTTGTTTTAATGAATAATATCTGCCAGCTGACAGCTCATATCCCACCATATCCGATATTTCCGTGATTTATTATATCCATTGTGAAGCAGAGTAGTCCCAGGCTTCTCTAACTCTAATAAGCACCATTCACAGGCTCACAATAACTAATTCCTCATAAAATAGATACCTAATCCAAACTGAATAAGTTTAACGGCTATCACCCCTAAATTCTATCTATGTGAATTTATTTAAGTATACTTGGATTAATTTACTTTTGCCATTGCCAATAGATGGCAACCTTAGCAATTTACAGTCGTGGTGATGCCGCCAGGGCAAATTTTCAACTTTTTATCATAAGCCCGATAGATGTCAGCACAGTGCTAGAGCAAGCCGCTCATCGCTCGGTGCAAGTGTGTCGTCACCCAATTGGCTGGCCCTCGCACGCAGCTCACACCCTTAGGCTGAAATAATAAAGTGGAATATATTGCATGGTTACTGGAGTAAAAAAGGATTTCGTGTGTGATTGTCAATATATTTAAACTCTATTTGTTTTTCAAAAAGTCCACTTAAAGGTATATGTGTTATCAGCATTTACAATAACGTAGACATGTGACAGCAAAATAATATGTCTAAAACGTGGCAGGGGTGACGTATGATACATTCAACAGCTAGAGTTAATTTTAACCAATCACAGGCACTGTAACATATATCCCAATCTTGTTCCGGTGAACTTCCATAATGTGAAACGGGTCAAGCCAGACACAGGACATTTCAGATATTTTTCCACGTTGGGTTAACAAGTCTGGCACAAATCATTCGGAAGGAATAAAGTGTAAGTAGCAGGGGTCGCGAGAAATTGGTTTGCATATTGGTCGGAAGTTATGTTTGGAAATTGGTGACCGTGGAATGTTTTGTACACGTCGGGTGTTTGATCCATTGCACGTTGTGAAACCCGGCTTCTGAAATCAATCGGTGTCGACGTGGATTGCAGATTTGGAATATTCTCTTATTCAGTGCATCCTTAACTCTTCGTCAGAGAATCAGTACACCAAAACATGGGTGCGAAACTCATTTTCCATAAAAAACTTGGTTATTTTCCTTTTGAGTACTATATGGTTTCATTATTATCTCCATGCAATCTTGACAGGTCCTTGGAAATACCAACTACGCCTTCATTTCACATTGCCATTGCATTGCAGATTCATCATTTTAGATCTCATTAAATACTTCCTTGTCAATTTTAATTATTGAATCATATCATGCTGATTACTGAAACACAAAAAAGGTAGCATATGGTTAGGCTCATCAGTTTCTACCAACTAAATGAGTTTCATTGAAAAAAATGGGTCTTTATAAAGCAATTAATAAAACCAGTTCTCTCTTTAATTTTAAGAGCCTAGCCACAGCCCCTCCCATTTTAAGACCGAAGAATAGAATGATGAGGAGAATAGAAAAAGATGAGAAGAAGTCTGTTAGAATTGAAAAACATCACTGGGTAGTGCATCATCAAGTCAAATAATTCATCTGTATGGGATTTGGATGTATTTAGAACTACTCCATCATTCAACCTAATTAGTCCAAACCGCAAGTCCATAAATCATCTTCCCATTTCTGAAGGAGATGAGAAGAGAAGTTCCTAACCAAATCACCAGTGTATCAGACTGTATGTTTAGCCTTATCACACTGGGCTCTCCCAGGCTGAAAACATCAGAATGGCAACAATAAAGGAACATTATATTATGAATGAAGACTAAGTGTGTCTTGCATTATTGCACAGAGAGAGGGAGAGAGAGATGTCTACATTAAGGTAGATATCTCTTTAGGTTTCCACCAAACTACATGGATATACCTTACTTCATTCCTAATTGTGATGGGTGAACACAGAAACCTCATAGGCAGAGAGAGTTTATTCAAGGTTAGCCTACGTACCAGGACACTGAATGTCACAATTTCCATGCCTACCCTGTTATTTTCATTAGAGATAATCTTTGGTGCAAACAATTTCCTATTGACTATTAAGTATGCTTTGAGACAAGCTTCAACGATTCAGCCAAATGTTAGGAGATCTACACACTGTGAATACTGGAAACATGTTTTGTTAAGGTGTGACTAGATGAGGTTTTTGACATAATGCTACCTTCTCTGTAGTAGAGTGCTAAAGATCACTGTGGTCTTTGTATGATCTTGGAATCATTAAACTGTGCCATCTTTTCTCCAATAGTTGAATACGTAGTCTTAGCCAGCAGGGAGCCTGGGTGTCACTTGGACAGCCTAACCCTCAAAAATCAGTTAAATCACCACTCAGGACACCAAAAATATTGTGAGTTTTTCTCAAAATGTCAATTACAAGCATATGATTGAAGTTTTTCCACCTCAATTTAATTCCCACAATATTGTATAAGGAATCTGGATAGTATGCCTTATTTCAGTAAGTATTCACATGTTTATGGTTGTAATCTGAGTATATTGCAGTCTTCCTTGAAAATAGGACTCCCCAAAAGTTTCCAATTGCCAATTTTGTGCTCACAGTTTCTAAATTCTGGCTAAGACCCTGGTTGAATCTTCAGGAACATTAGTGGCCTACTACTTGCATTTAGACTTGGAACTTTGATTTGCTGATTTTAATGCCTTGAATCAATTATTTACATTCAGTGACGGTTATTCAGCCTCATTGGGTAATTTGATCTAGTAAAAACTGTCCTGTCACCTCAAGACACCATAGTCCTCCTCATAAATATTACAAAATTGCAAGTAACATTATCTCAGTGAAGTGGCCATATGGCTCAGAGGCTCACTATCTAATACTTATGTAATATTGTAACACACTGAACACCCATGTTATTGTACATTACCTAATGACTGTCTAGAAGGTGCTTGTTTACTTGAAAGGGTACCAGTAAACATTGCCATGCTTGACTGAGTATTTAACAAGTAGTCTTTGGTATAGGTGGGATGAAGACACATGTTAGCATGGAAGCTAACAGTTATGTTGGTGTTGGGTTACAATCCTCACATTTTCTTAGATGCATTTGACAGGGTATGAAGGGAATTATGGAATTCCAGGCATGAGTGAGTTGAGAATGAGTACATGCTTTACCACCATATTGATTCTCAGTCAGTCCATCAGCTTTTAAAACCAGCAGTGCAGAACAATACCTAAACATCTTCTTCTTGGAGAACATCTCTTACAATCCTCGAGAAAAATGGAAACTGCAAGTAGCTAACTGCAAGTCAGGTTATTATCCCAAAATACTCATGATTTAGAATATGTGCACCATACACAGCCCCTCAAAATCTCTAATTTACTGAATATTCTAAGCTTAATATAAGTGTCTAAGTGATCTGAAAACTGACTTCAAAGCAAAGAATGATGTTAACCGAAAGATGACTGCGCATACTGAGATTGTTGGGCATTGGTTGACCATCAGGAAGGCATGTAGAACTAGGTTGACTCTGTTTTCTCACCTTTCTTGATTTCCTCAGTTATTGTACGTTTCCAATGGATGTAAAGTCGGGCATTCAGATCATGTGGCACCTGGTCACATTTTGTAGGAAAGCATTTTCATTATTTCTCTGAATGGAATGGGGCATGTGAATATATACACAACCCCAAAACCGTAATTTTAAGGAGGTCAGTGACCATGCAACCTGATTTTTCACCCTACCTGACTGTAGACCTGCTATTTGAAAAGATGTTTTGCATGGTTGGTGAAGAATGTTGACATTGCATGGTGTAGAGATAGTGAACAAAGGCGTGCCCTTTGTCTGAACCTTGATAGGAGTAGGCACAAATATGCATTTCCAACCATAATGTCATAATGTCCTTCACTTATCAGTGCAGACTTCAACTTGTCTCCCTATTGTCTATATGAAAGAGGAAATGTATTTCTTATTGACAGTTCATAATACAGCAGTCTGCAAAGACTGCAATAGAATGCTAAACTTGAAGGAAATGTCTAAAAAATAAGCATTGGAGTTACAACTTATATATTCAAATATTTCTTTTACGCTCACCTTAGATTTCTAGGTGATGTCTTATGAGTATGAATAAGTTTTATGGAATCTCTTATAAAGTTATGGTACAGAGTGTTGGCTGGTAGGGTGTCTGGGTGCCATTTGGACAACCATACCCTAAGATTACACATCAAGTTACCTGAATGTTTTGTTAAGGATTGTCTAAAATGTCAATTTCAAACTGATCTGAATTACTGGTGCCACAATTTGGAATTGATTTTGATTGATACAGATCATAGATGCTTCAATAAATCAACAGAATTTAAATGAATGCAATGCTATTAGCTTGTAAACATAGAATCAATCATTGACTGGTTGTGGTTAACCAATTGTTGATCATGAAAATACTAGTGATTCTTAGCACCCAAAGCATGGCACTCCAATTAAACAACACTGAAAAAAATCCAGCCTTATTCTGCTACTTGGCTACAAGACAACTCACTGATCTTTATCAGTGGACAAAGTTCAAAGTCTTTACTTTCTTCTAGCCTGGATTGAAGAATAGTTGTTGAACTCTGAGCTGAGCGACAGTGAGAAAGACTTGTAGACAATGCATGAACATTCAGACTCTTAGCCAACTGACTGACACTCAATACTGATGAATCAGACTAATGATCATAAAACCTGAGGATCACTACTCTTGATAAATATAAAGCCTATAGGGTGACAACCGTGCTCCCAAGCAAAACAATTCTAGGGGCCCATAGCATTTTAAAAATTATAATCCCCTAAAACAGCCTTTCTTTCAAGTTTCAAGGCCTGTATACATACACAGTTTCTATTCAGGACTAGTAACACGTACAGCATTTGTGTCATGTTTTTGAAAGATATCATCAGCCGAGTTTGATGAACCATGAAAGGGCCCTCGAAAGGTATTTCATACCTACAGGATCGATAATATAGGAGCTAGATCTAAGTCAGACAAGTATTGGTCCTAGTGCATCACCCATAACCCTATAAATCAGTTCATCAAATTAAACCCTCTGACCTCTGTTGCGGACAACACCGTGTGACAATCTTGTTTTAAATCTCGCTGAAAGCAAATTTCAAGGGATAATAGGAGGAATGTTTATTATCTAGACTAATAATCAATTCTCTTTTAACAATATTACTTTCCTATCAATGTTGAATTTCAAATTATTTTCAATTTAAATGGCATTGGCCCAGATGCCACTTGCCAAAGAGATATCCAGGCATGAAAGAGTTTAACAGACAGCTTTAGACCAAACTTAGAAAATAATAAGATGCTGTTCCGTGTTTTCTTTAAAATCAATGTTAATTCAACCTTCGTAGTCAAACTTAGTAACAAAAATTCATGGTGTATATTTTGTCGATGCATCTTGTTGCAAGTAAATTTATAGTTTATGCACAATCATTTGCTTTGGTGATACTTTTTGTAGTTTTGTAGATGCAAGGTAAAAATGAAATATGCATTTAGCACAAAAATGTCCTATCAAAGACTTTTTTCAAATATTAGTTTTTTAAGTAAGTAATGTTATAATTGTGCAAGTGCTTTAACTATTCGCTTTGCAAGTTAGCATAATAGGAATATGAATGAAATCATTGAATTTATCAAGACTCCCAGACTCCAAGCATGTATGGGTATAGATACTGTCACTGTATCAAGTTTGAATATTTCATATTTCTTACTGTGTTATTTTTGGTTCATTTCAGTACCACCCAGTAGAGGCCATCATGGATCCACAAACTATGCTGATAGGGGCGGCCGCCTTTCTGGTCACTTTTATCCTCGTCTATCTCATCTCCGTGTTCGGAATGCACGAGAAGAGCTTTGAGGAAGTCATCGAAGAGCAGCGCAAGCGGGAGGAGGAGCTAACGCAGAAAAATCGCAGCGAGAAGAAGGGCCAAAAGAAACCATGGAGGCGTCGACAGAAAGCCAGCAAAAAGACGGAAGCGGAGGAGGAGAACATGCTTCAGGATAAGAGTGCGCAGGTCTCCGAACCGGAGCCCGTGCAGAAAATGGTGGAACTCGAAATTGAGCCGGAGATTATCCAACCTGTCCAGGCGGCCAAGTCGGAAGGGAAAGCAAAAAAGAAGAAGAGCAAGGAACTGAAGCCGATCCTGATCAACAAAGAGGATCCGTCGTTCGTGCGCGCCGGTCCAACGGAGGAGGTTTACCACGCCCCTATCACTCCCAAGGACGAGGTGGAGCTCAAACACGAGCACCTCTTCGAGGCCCCCGCCCCCGCCGCGCCCAAGAAGAGCGAGAGTCCTGCTCCCAAGTCATCGGAGGAATCGGCCCATGACAGCACCCCAGAACCAACAACTACGACTACCAAGAAAAGCAAGAAGAGCAAGGCTAAGGTGGAAACTGGTGGCGGCGAAGGAGGTAGGTGCTTTTCCTGTTAATTAACCTGTATACACAGGTATGATATTCCAGTATACACCTTATTATGGGTCCATCTTGTTCCTAGATGCTTTGCAGGGCCTATCTATGATATCAAAGGCAGATTACTAGTACCTTTGATGATATTGAAAGTGAAACCAATGAGGGCAATACTGAAACTAAATGCTAGTTGAATGTTGATGGAGGCATTCAGTCACCGCATTCAGGCAACTTTAACAACGACTAAATGTATTGTTTATTTGATAAATGCATGGTATGTAATGCAGCATTCACATTGAATAAAGTGAAATTGACATATTCATCAAAAATTCATTACCAAAATATGTGGGTGTTCTGGTGTGTATTTCCTGATTATTTACATGCCTAATCGATCCCCCGTCACCTGGCCGACTCAGACCTGTAGGTGAATGCATGGCCCATTTTACCTGTGAGAGGTTGATAGTAAAGGCGAGTACCAGGGATATTGATCTTCCCTGGGCTCTTGCCTCCTCAATTATAGATTTGCTTCCCCAGGCGAGGCCATGCCTGTGCCAACAGGTGCTGGTAACAACCAGGCTGGAAATGCATGTATACACCAGATATGTGGTAACCGTAAACAAGGTGGGCAACATGTGTATCTGGAAGTCTGCACTGCATGTACCCACACCATACTCTAGAATTTGGACGTAGTTCGCCGTCGTTTTGGGGGATTTGGAAAATGCTTAATCAATTGGCCGGTGATATGGTAAACGGGGTATTGAAAGATTTACCCTGCAAAGCATGACCTAGTTTCCTGCTATCAATAACAGAAGTGATGCCAGGTCAACCATAGGTGGTTGAACCATGGACAGGACTTGGCAACTTGAATGCCCAATAGTTATTTATTGACACAAAGTCACTATAAATCAAATTTTAGGAGTTGGCACCAAAGAAGACATGTATATGCGTCAATTCAAATTTTGAAAGCTCTTTTGCATCTTGCTGAAGGCTTTCTGGTTTGTGCTGATTCTGAAACCAAAGTAAAGCATTCTGGGACTACTTGTTCTTGTCTTTTACATAGATCTAATAATTTTAGGATGTAAATTTGGACAGCAATACAGTAGGCACTCTTTCCATGTTATCTACATAACACACATTTGGGAGTAGGAGCCTGGTGGCTCCTTTATTTATAGAGGTGTGAAGAGCTCACTGGGAACTCAGCATATTATTATTATTATTATTATTGTTATTTTTTAAATTTTTTATTGTTATTATTATTTTCTATTATTATCATCTATTATTATTATTTATCTATTTATCAACTTGATTATTTATTTTTCTTTTTTCTCTTTTTTTATTGGGGGGGGGGGGGGGGGGGGGGTAATTGTAGACTCTCCTGGAGTATTGTAGATTGCTAGTTAGAATACTTAGTCTTAGTATAACTGTAATTTGTTGTTACCCACATCCATATCTGGTATTATTTGCTGATGTGGAACAGGCTAATGGATTTTTGATCCATGCCCTGTTATCTAACTTTGTCAACAAGTAACAAGACTCCAATGGGCAAAAGTTCAAGTCTGGGGATATTTAGATTAATATGGTTCACAGTTCAACCATTAACTCATACATGCTTATAGTGCAGCCAAAAGGGCTGGCCAAGTGTTGCTTAGATATAACAGTGAATTCAGCTGTGCTAGATATTTGTTGTGTAGCAGGCTAAAACCCAGTCATGCCTGTAGCATTCAAAATCGCCTGACTATATTGGTGATATATCTGTAACAAAAGCAATTTCCAAAAAAGATTTGAAGGCAAAATGTAAATCGGTATCTAACTAACAGCTCCCTTCAGATATTTCTCCAATGCTTAATTTCAAAGTTATTCTCCAAGCATTCACATGTCCAGACGACACAAGGAAATCTCCAAGCATGAATGGGTTAAGCTGTGTTGCCCTGATGGTAAAAAGGTCAATGTTCTTTATCTACCTGGGTACGTTGATGGAGAGAGCAGTCAGGCTTGAGTTCACTGAGAGGTGGTTATCTCGTTCACTCGGCACTGTCGGCAGCCTAAACAAGTGTTTACTCCATGCCCCATCTGCCCTAACATCAATCAACACACTTTAACAGGGTCTTAGCAAGCATTTCAAAAATGTCTGTCCAAAACAGCAATTCATAAGATTTAGCTTCTCAGGTTCTTTAAATCTTCACACCAAATATGTTAAATAGCCTATCTCATCAAAAGAGGGAAACAAATGCATGTCCAAAAAGCCGGCTGGAAGGGTCCTGGCTAAGTCCCTGCACACTTATTGAGAATGAATATGTATAGAAAAATGCTCATAGCATCATTTATAATCAGGGTTATCCGTATGCATTTAGGATGCAATTTGTTGTTAGATTTAATAACTAAGCCATACAAGCTCTGATTATGGTCATATTTTTGAGGCCAGAACATTTTTCAGAAAATATGTGAAGAAAAAATGAACCAAACCCACGATTCTCCTTCAACCATTCTAATAATATGTACTGTTGTCGGTTCCCAGGGCCTCATCTATACATTATATAAGTGTTTTAATCATCTGACGGGTTGCTTCTCGGGTATATTTTGAAAAAATCCAAAAGTAATATCTGATGTTTAACATGGAATGGTTACACATGAATATGCATCAGTTCAACAGCTGTCCCTCTGCCGACACATCACCATTTCAACAACAACCAACGTGGCTTTTTATGATACCACCAGTGCCCAGTATATACCTGTGGCACTGACTAACTAAGTAGTACTAGTGCCATATGGCGGGCACTCTGCCATCACCATCAGACCCTGCTACATCACTACTAAAGCACATGGTGAACAGTAGCCACTGCTGTTGGAACAGCTCAGGGAGCAGCATAAATGACACATGGGACTCTCCATAGACAGAGCGTGGTGCCACTTGTTGCCAGCATGGACTGGTGCATGTACTGTGACAATAGCATTGCGAGCAAGGGCATTGTTCTATGGTTCACAAATTACACTGTGCAGGGCTGGTCCCACACACGGGGCACACAGGCACCTGTTGTGGCATTGATTAATTATAATTGAGAAATTGATAGGCATCCACACTAGATTGTATATTGGCTATTGAATGTGTTATTTCTGTTGTCCCTGTGATTAAAGTCATTGTTTAATGTTTCACCCAATTAAAACATGCAGGATCTGTCTTTTGATGACCAGTTCTGGTATTTAGTAGCATTATAGTTGAGGAATTGATGGGTTTTGCATGTACATGTATGTAGTTAGTGTAGTATCAACTATGTTGTGGACTTTGATGCCTTATACCTGAGATGTTTTAATTGAGAAGCGTGAATGAGCAATTAGTTGCCAAACATTTGAAACTGGCACAAATTCAATCTTCATATCAGAGATTCCTTTTGTCCCTTATTCTCAATTGCTGAAATATCTACATTCAGGGTCCTAATTTAAGAAAATGCCTGTCCGAAGTAGCAATCCAAATTATTTTGCTCGTCTAGACTTAAGCTACTACAAATGTGCATTACATCTATATTCATGATCAGTGAAAGGAACTGAGTTTGGCATTGGGCACAAAGATAGGTACCCTTAAATGTGATTGCCTGCCAGACAAACATTATTGCAGGGTATTAGGAAAAGATCAGTTGTAGGAGACACGCCTGGGTCTTGTGATAGAGGCACCTGACTCCAAAACTCAAGTGGTCATAAGTTTGCGTCCTGCTGAATCCTTTCAAGTGCATTGGCCTTGTTGCTTTATAAATGTGGAACGCTTCGAAGGGCTTTCGATGGTGCCTTTAAGACTGAAAGTCCCTAGTTATGATTCGAAATGAGAAGGCAATACTTCCTGGTTCCGAGCTAATATTTTGTCGGTCGGTCGTGATATGATCTAAGCTGCCCTAAATACTTACAGACAAACAAGCTACAGTTGCATTAATGGGCTACTGTACATCTTGCTCTTCGGAATGAAAAAAAAAATTCTCAGTCAGTGTTCAAACTTCAAAGAATTCTTTAGTATTTAGTAGTGCTTTGATTACCCATGTTTTGCTGGCCGAGTAATTTGCTGCATAAGTAATAGCTAGATATTACTCTGAAGAGAGCTTAAGTTGACACACACTTTGGAATGATAGATTCCACGGTGGACTCAATAGATATTTCTTCCCATTGTGGAGCTCTTTAGAATAGCATTTAATGGAAGGATGTGATAACATCTAATAACCTTTAATAAAGTTTCTACCTAATAGCTCTAAAGAGGGCTGAGAAATGTGTAGGTGGACAAATTGCTATTTATATGGTTTATACATTAACCCAATCATTCCTGTATTTTTACCTAAAGAGGTATTTTTGAAAATATTTCAAGAGGAAGGAAATTTTAATGTGGAAGCAATTAGCAACTCTACTTCTTCTTTTTTCAAATTGATTAAAAAAAATTGTTTTTTAAAAAGTTGAACTTATTGAAAATGATTTCCATGGCTGCCCAAAGTTTGAATTGGTTACCATTGGTAATACCGTTACAGCTCTAAGTGGAAACTGTGGAGTAATTGGCATTATCGATGAATGTAGCTGTCAGTGTCATTCATGATTTTATCGCATCATCTCTTTTTGAGTCGGGGATGCTGTTAGTACTCAGTAGAATCGGGGATGTGCAGGAATTATATGTACTACCAGTTATTGATAATAATAACGCATGGTATCATAGCCTGATCACTTCCACTATATGTTTTCGCTTGCTGTCGCTTGCTGCCGGGTCCAGAAGTGTCTGATTTCAACAATCTGTATATCGTTATAAAGTATGAAAAGAGTTCTATTTTATGAGGAGTGGTTGAAGGATTACCGCTCGCCAGTGAGTTGGTTATGACATGCCCTTGTCAGTTTGCTATGGGTCCCATTTATAACGTCACTGCCAAGGAGGTACCTCGATCGGCGTATTATTATGAGTGTCAGTCTGTCAGAATAATATTATGCCCTGCATCTCACTTAAAACTGAGAATACTGCATTTTAATTATACATTTGAAGAGTTAAATTTTGACAAAGCAGCCTTTTGACCACAGCAGGGTCTTAGCCAGGGTTTAGAAACTGGGTGCCCAAAATTGGCAATTGTGAACTTATTAGGCATCCTATTTATCAAGGGAGACCACAACATACTCAGATTACAACTATGAAGGAGTATTTACTCTTTGAAATAAGGAATAGTATACATACTATATAATGATACGGGAATTATTTTGAGGTGAAAAAACCCCATTTGTATGCTTGATATTGACTTTTTTGAAATTCCTCACAAAAGAATTTGAGTGACCTGGGGTATGATATTCGAGGGTTTCGGGTGGCCAAATGACCCCTTATCGCCCTGCTGGCTAATCCTATGGCTCACAGCATGAGAGGGTTAATCTCTTCTACACGAGATGGTTGTAATGAGACAAATGGCGTGAAGTTACACTCTGAGTGTTATGGGTCAGGAGGAAGTGTGACTCACTGGCAGAAATAGCAGAGTAGGAGAGTTATTTTCGTGTTACTAGGCTGCTCCAGCTAAGCATGAAGTGTTTCTGGTGAACCAGACCTTATGATTGGTTGGACGTGTTAACCTTTCTCCATCAGAAGATAGATATGGAAATACCAGTAAAATTTATGCAGGAGTATCTGTAGGAAAATTTGCTGATATTGTGGAAAAGATCTTTCCTTGAATGAGATTAAAAACACTGTACATAGGGCAGGTAAAAATCGCTAAACCAGTGTCATTTATCTATTGTCATCAGGGCAGGTAAAGGTTAGTGACATATTTCAGGTTCAAGCTAATAAGACATCAGATTCATATGTTAATGATAAACTACCTTCTGTTTGTGTAGGGCAGGTAACAATTCAAAAGCACAAGTAAAAAATCGACCTCAATTGCTTTAGGATTCATGAACAGGTCAAGTGGAGTTAAAGCTGGGCCCGAACATGATTACAAGCATGTAGCCTTTCGCTCATCAATTGGGAACTTCCTTGTTTGCGTCCTCTATTTGTGAAAAATGTTGCCTATGTGAGATGTTGGTCATGTGATTGACATTGATTGACAGTTGTGATGAAGGAATTGATTGGTGGTGACAGGCTAGTGTCCTGAGGCGTGAGACCAGTCATTGCAGTATGTGGTTAGCAATGGCCCCAGGATAACTCCTATAACGTTTCTACAGTAGTACCGACCAACAGATATTTAGGCACAACTGGATATACATGTATTTCATTTTTGTGTGAGTTTTATAGCTAATTCAAGCTAACAATGAGCGATAGTACAAGTTCAGGAGTATAGTCCATTCACTGTGTACAAAAGATTGATAGGCCCTACAGGTGGACGTGTGACCTCTACATGTCCACTTGTTAAGTATACACATGGGTTCTGCCAGTCGCCCAGTAAGTTTTCATGGTCACAGAGACGGGAGGCTCCCCAGGGGTATCATATCTCAAGTACCACAATCGCTCAGATTGTCTGAAGACTACTAGTGTCCCATGTACCAATTTCCCCTTTAGTTCCCCTTATGTTCTAGTTCTCCACACTCAGTGACTGCTAACCACAAACTGACCCAGATTTCTATAAGTAGACAGGTGTGTTTGACTTGACCACCAATAGCCACCAAGCCAGTTCTTACAGGCACACAGTTGAAACTTACAAACCCATTCCCTTTGCTCATTGTTAGCTTTAATTAGCTGTAAGGCTGAACTATATTCCTGCAAAAAATATACATAGAATTACAGGGCTTGACATGAAAAAGATATAATTTAAGTTAATTGGAAAAGTGCTTATATGTTTTAAAAATTAAGGTTAAAGAACAGCTACTTGTGTTGAAGTGCTCAATAACACACAGGAACACACATATATGTATACATACACACACACACACACGCAAACAAAATGCTGAATCACATCACAAATTTCAAATTCATACTCCCAAAAGTCCTATTCTATAAAATGTTATACATCAGTAAGCATGATGAAATTGTGACCATGTCTCATAAAAGTGTCAGTCTGACTAGTTTTGATTAGTCTAGACTATTTACAAAAAAGGGCCTTTAGGGTTTTTGATATGTTAAAACTTGTAGCCTACCAAGGGTAGTAGAAGGTTGAAAAAAATGGACCAAGTTCAGGCAACAACTATTCGGTATACTATTGAATGGTTATGTATGACAATGCTCCTGACACACATCTTTGGAAAAGTAGAACTTTTTTTGGAAGTGTTTGAAAGTTGAAACCAGACATGAATATATGTAATGCATATATAATTTCTTGTATGTACTTTGCATACAAGAAAAGTTGTGGTAGAAATGACATGTGCTCTTTAATAGCAGGTGTCTGGTACTAGGTATGAATATACATGTACTACGTCATGTAGGTATGAATGCACTCTATACTACAAATACAAGTAAGGTTGGCGTGGATCTGTGTTTTTAACAGGTGCTTGGTACTGAGAGTACACTATATTACGTATATGTGAGAGGTCATGGTAGGAGCGTGTTATTTTGGCAGGTGTCTGGTAGTAACTCTTGCTGTTGCTGTGGATTTGTTATGAGGTGGATCGCTGAGATAGCTGGTGACCTGATTCTCATCACCCCCTGGCATCATCGCTATATCAGCCTGCCTGTGGCCCTGAGCCACACAGTCAGACACACAGTTAACAGCAAAGAAGGCAGTTTATGGGGCTTAAGCAACAAAACCTGCCCTAGGCTTCTTAACTATGATATAAGTGCCACCTGGTACTTGCCTTCCTGTTGCGGTGCATGCAAACAAACATATGTGAGTTTGGCTAAAAGACTGTGTGAGGGGCATTATCTATTTTAAAACTATTCTTAAGCCCTCTAGGTTAAGGATGTTATGCCCCACCACTCCCATAAACATTTTCAAATATTTCTTTTTAAATGTAGAAATGTCATCATTTTAATTCTGATAAATCAGTAGTGCACTGTGGGATACTAGTATATTTCCTGAGATACTTATAGAATATTGGTTGTAAACAGGGTTTGAAAACAGTGTTAGCCCCCCTCGCTCACACTGTTACTGGGTGGTTGCCAGTGGTGGGTTGTATGACTGTTCATCATGTTAGTGATATGATAGATGACGAGTGTAGAGATACGTTGGTCTAGTAGGTTCCTACCTTGCTAATAGCCCTACCAGGCAATCAGAACTTCTTCAGAAATCGTTTGACCCTGGCGATACTATCTGGGCACTGAGAAATTACTCAGCACCCTTATCTTGGGACTCAGCAGACCTCAAGCTTAACCCAATTATGCTTAAGACTTTCTGGATCTGTGATACTTTTGACACTAACTTGGGAATTAAGAATTATGTTGAAAGATATGTTGGTAGTGTTTTGATTAACATTTTTCCCTAAAATGTTTCCAACTATGCTTTCTCTTGAAAGATTTCACCCAAGTTTCCAGGCCGCTTTCAGCTGCTTTGGAAGCTAATAAGTTCAAAGTTGTGATCAGCCCCTGTTAACAACAGCAAGGTCAACAACAGGCTTTAAGAGTCTGCCTTAAGTTATTACTCAAGCATTCCCCATCAGGTGTAGCCTGCAGAAAATACTCTTATTTATATATACTGACTTACAACCTATAACCTTGCTTAGGTTTGTTTATTAGCCCTAAAAACTAAATAAAAAGTTGTGTTTTGATGAGAAAAAAATATTGATTGCAGATCAGAAAAAATATTTTGCTATTTATTATCAAACAAAATTTACATATTAAAACTGACAGTACTAAATTTAACAAAATAAGGCCCCTGGATGGCGTACAGTATCATTAAGAATACTGCTATGCTATCAAATCATTAAGGAAACATAAATATTGTATCGTATCTTGAAATTTTTTAAGGTGCCACCAATCCCTAGTCCTGATGTGGGTTTTTATTTGGAGTTGGTTATCTAGATATTGCCCTGGCATTGTGGCATCACTGTCTGGGCTAGGCCCTACTGCCCATGAAAGGTGCAGGTGGTTAGTGTATGTTTCCAGTATGTGTAGTCAGACTCGCAGGGCAATGGAAAAGCCATGGGAGGTTGGTACGTAGACAGACATCTGTGTAAAAACAGAAATAAAGCGATATGTTGATATTGGTTTTTGTCGATGGATCAAAGCTGCGACCATTCAGGAATGCTTGGTCTATTACAAGCTTTATTGATTAGTCTCCTGTATATATGATAAAATACAAGCATAAGATAAAATATTACTATAGGCTCTAGTTTATTTTTAAATGGGTGAGTGAGTTTGGGAGCTTTCTTTACTAATATTTGTATGTTTACTAGACCTTAATCACATGATGCTCGTCGTCAAGGGAGAAGATTTGTGGTAACAGAGATAAACCATACAGACGATCATATATTAGTCAGCCACTTGGCAAATATATATATGCATTACGTCCATCCAGACACAATTTAAGGGCCTGCCTTTGATCTACATAATAACTAAGGTGTAGGAGAAAATTGCAGGATACAACAATGTACTTGCCCTACAAGACAAGTTTGGAATTAAGACAATACTGGAACTGTAGAAATAAAAGGGCATACTATCCTCATGAATGCAATGTCATGAGAATTACATTAAGTATATTGGTGCAGCTTTGAAGTAAAATCATGTCATCAGAGGTTTGAATTAAATTTTTAAAAATTGCCAGTTTGACGCATATGGACATTCAATTTTAATTAGAAATTTCTTTAAATGATCGAATATTTTCATATTTAATAGTGTAATTATCATGACATTGCATGAGGATATTATGCCTTTTATTTAAAAGTAAATGCATGTTTATGAAATCATAGGTGAGATCTGAATACATTGTGCTCTCCCTTGTTAAAAGACAGCCAAAACTTGTTTTTACAATTGACAATTTTGAGTACCCATTTCTTAAATTCTGGCCTAGACCCTTAGTAAAGATATGTAATTATATATTAGGTGAACCTGACTGATAAGGGGACAAGTTACTGCTAACCATGCAGGGCAGGCAGGCGATTACACATTGAGCTGAGATCAATGAAAAAACTCCCACCAACAGGAGAATGCTTTCAGGGTCTCGATTACTTGATGCATTTCCATGTGCCAGGCATGGGGAGCCTTTGAGTTCTGTAGATGTCTGTTGCCAGCCCTCTCCTCCAGACCTCCTACTACTGATTACTACACTTGGTCGCTTTTTCTAGCCTAGGAATTAAGCTGTCATATTGATATATATATATATATATATATATATATATATATATATATATATATATATATATATATATATATATATATTATATATATATGTATATATATATATATATATATGTATATATATATATATATATGTATATATATATATATATATATATATATATATGTATATATACATATATATATATATATATATATATATATATATATATATATATATATATATATATATATATATATATATATATATATATATATATATATATATATATATATGTATATATGTTGAGCCTGTCTGTCAATTTTTCATACCACAGGCAAGGTGGTCAGGTCCTCTATCCCGCAAGGTGCCATTAGGAGAGCTCTGTTTATGTATCTGATTGTAGTAGAAGCAGGAGAGACCATAAGGTGCCATCTATAGGCCATTGCCAAAACTACACTTTGATTGGTCATCTCAAATTTAGCTTTCCGTACATCCTCTACCTAGGCAAAGTGTAGTACCAGTCTTGGTGCCCCTGCCCCCTTCATAGCCAGTGGAACTAGAACTAAAATAATTTGTTTTAACTGCCAGGGTTTATAATTTATGACTACACTGTGGAAGCGTTTAAAATTTTGAATCCTTTCTATTAGATCAGAAGGGTAAGCTGTATTTCTGTATCAAATACCAGTATTTCAATGTGTACCCCTTTTTTTGAGGGAAATACAGCATTTTCTCTATACTGCCAGTGCAGAAAAGGAGGAGAGCAGAAAGTACAGTGAAGTTTTTGGATTCCTCCAAGTGCGGCTGGAACACTCAGCCCCTCAGGGAGAAAGTTCAAATCTTCAGAGGTTTGTTTTTAGACATGCCATACTGGCGCAAACATACATTTATTTCAACCGGTAATTTGATACCTTGAGTACTCAGAGTGGGAGGGATTTGCAATTACTTCTAACACTGTATATTACCATTCTGTGTTGTATATTGGTGTTATCTGTGCCTGTTGCCACTTGTGGGAGTCGTAGTTTTAAAAGTATATTGTACATAGCAATGATAGCATAGTCTACAACTGTAGCTGCCAAGAGAATGGTCAGTATGGCATCACAGATTCAGAACATTTAGGCATTTTGAATCTTTCCTTCAGGTAATTAAAAAAAGTTTTTTAGTCAGAAACATTATTTAAAGATCTCAGCTTTTTAGGCCATTCTGGTAATAAATGAGTTCATTTGTAATTCATTAATCATACTTTTTTTCTGCCATATCTAGATTAACCAATTCATGCCTGTAGCTGCCAAAGACTGTTTTGTGTGATATCTCTCCAACAATAGCAATTTTCAGAAATATTTGAAGGAAAAATGTTTATCAAAATCCAACTCACAATATTCCTTTAACCCATTGGCACTCAGAGCGGCCAACACAGGCCTGACTATTTTGTTGATATTTTCCTCACAAAAGCGTTTTTATCAAAAATATTTGAAGGAGAAATGTTTATCAGAACATTACCAACAACTTTCCTTCAAATATTTTGTGAGAATTTGCTTTATTTTCAAGTTATTTTCAAAAGTATGAAAATAGCAGACGAGTACTTTCCTGGGGAACCCTGAGTGTGAATGGGTTAGATATGTTGTGAATTTGTGAAGAATTTTAAGTTATTTTGAAAAGAATCAAAGGTCCAGATGACACTTGTCACACCTGAATTTTTACTAGCCATTTGGAATAGGAAAAATCATTGGCGAAAAACATGGCGATGATCATATATAAAGCAAGTTCTCCAGAACATTGATTATAGATGAGGTATATTGGAATAGGTGAGCCGTGCAGCTTGGTTCTGAATGGTGCATGTTATAGATAGTATTCCATGCAGGACACTGTGCTTCTTTGTAAGTACTTCCTTTGTTAGATCAATAGCACTGTGTGCAATGAAGGTGTTATGTGTGAGGCCTGAAAACCATTTCTTTCATCCATCATGCACAGCTGTACCGCACAAAACTGCCTGACAATTTTGGGGATAGCTCTCTAACTTGAGTAATATTTGGAAAATATTTCAGGGAAGGTTGTTCATTAGAACTTTGTCTACAACTCTCCTTCAAATATTTTGCAAGTCAGTGCTTAATTCCAAAGTTATTTTCATAAGTGTCTAAGATCCAGACGACTCTTGTCAAGGAGATCTCTAAGCATGACCTCAAGCCTAGTGCAATTTATGGCAGAGTTTGTCATAAATCTCTGACGTGGTTGTCATACTGATGACTAAATTTTTCCAGATGTTCAATGAAATGCAGTAACCTATTTATGCCTGTATCTGCCAAAAAAGTTGGCAATCTTAGGTGTGTTAATTTGAACCCTACCAACTACTCATATACATTATTTTGCTAGCGTAAGCATTTTTGTTGCAAACGTACGGAGAGTCCAGATAGCTATTTTCAAAACATACTCTAAGAATAAATAGGTTAACAAGGCATGATATTTATAGTTTGTCTATTTACTGAGCCAGTGACTTAATTGTCTCACCAAACACAGTTCATAGAACTTGCCTGGAGTGCTTCCTGTTTCTAAAGCCTAATGTCAACCCTGGTCGGGTATGGGTCTGCTGTATAGAGGTGGAATGTGCAAAATGTGTGTTGGAATAGGTTCTGGTAGTCGGGAGGATTTGGAGGCCACCCCGAAAAGGTTATCAGGGTAGACCTATCATTCACTGTAGTTAGGCACAGGCAGCCAGGTTAGCCTTCTACCTTGACTTCACAGACACGTGGACAGACAGACACACCAACACTTACACACACTTCTACATGCACACACATACACACTCTTCTACATACACACACACACCCTTCTACATACACATACATACCCACACTTCTACATACACCCACATACCCACACTTCTACATACAAACATGTGTACATGCACATACACACACTTCTACACAATCACTCATACACACACTTCTACATACACACTCATACTTACACTTCTACATGCACACACTTCTACATACCTCTATTTGTACATGCATTCACACACAGTTCTACAAACACACACTTTCACATAACACACACACATAACACACACACATACACTCACTTCTACATACACACACACTTCTACTCTAGCACACTGCTACACACTGCTACACACACATCAATTGGTTAGAGGGGTCATTTTCATTTGGCCTGGTAGAAAATGTAGAAAATTGAAAATGCCCCCACCCAGTAGGAAATCACTGCCCTGTTATGATGCTATAGCTTCAAGGTTAAGTCTTGCTGTCAGCCTCTTTGTGGAAAAGTCCATTTGATCATTTATTAATGAACATGTGTGGAGTGGAGCATAAGAGATGGAGATATACTGGGCTCTGTATCGTACTGCCTGGAGACCTGCCGAGGTGCTCAGCTCAGATACTACTCACTACCACTGTCACTTCTCAACTAGGCCATACCATGATTAGATCACTCTTATCTATTGGGTCTAGCAACTTAGCTGTAACCCTCATATACTGAATATCTTAGAAAAAAACACACACTGCATCGCTCAGCTCAGATACTACTCAGTACCACTGTCACTTCTCAACTAGGCCATACCATGATTAGATCACTCTTATCTATTGGGTCTAGCAACTTAGCTTTAACCCTCATATACTGAATATCTTGGAAAAAAACACACACTGCATCGCTCAGCTCAGATACTACTCAGTACCAGTGTCACTTCTCAACTAGGCCATACCTTGATTAGATCACTTATATAAATCTATTGGGTCTAGCAACTTTACTTTAACCCTCATATACTGAATATTGTGGAAAAAAACTACCGCATCCTAAATGAGGAGCTTGGTCGGCTGATATACCACTCAGAGCATAAGTCGCCCCTCAACTAGGCCACAGCATGATTAAATCACTTCTTTTCTATCAGGTCTAGCAATTTTGCTTTAACCCTTTTATACTGATATCTTAGAAAACTCTCAACTAGGCCATACCTTGATTAGATCACTCTTATCTATTGGATCTAGCAACTTAGCTTTAACCCTCATATACTGAATTTTGTGGGAAAAACACACTGCATCCTAAATGTGGAGCTCTCTCAGCGCAGGTACCCCCTCAACTAGGCAATAACACGATTAAATCACTTATCTATTTAGTCTAGCAATGTTGCTTTAACTCTTATATGCTGAATTTCTGGGAAACACACCACATCATAATTGAGGAGCTTGCTCAGTACCTAAGTCGCCCCTCAACTAGGCCTTTACATGATTAAATCACTTCATTTCTATCAGGTCCAGCAATTTTGCTTTAACCCTTTTATACTGATATCTTAGAAATATCTCAACTAGGCCATACCTTGATTAGATCACTCTTATCTATTGGATCTAGCAACTTAGCTTTAACCCTCAAATACTGAATATTGTGGAAAAAAGCCTACTGCATCCTAAATGAGGTGCTCTCTCAGCTCAGGTACCCCGTCAACTAGGCAATAACACGATTAAATCACTTATCTATTTAGTCTAGCAATGTTGCTTTAACTCTTATATGCTGAATTTCTGGGAAACACGCTACATCATAATTGAGGAGCTTGCTCAGTACCTAAGTCGCCCCTCAACTAGGCCTTTACATGATTAAATCACTTCATTTCTATCAGGTCCAGCAATTTTGCTTTAACCCTTTTATACTGATATCTTAGAAAAAACACTGCCTTCTAAACGAGGAACTCACTCAGGTTAGATACTCCTGAACTAGGTCAAGACATAATTAAATAACTGTTATCTATTGGGTCTAGCAATTTTGCTTATATACTAAATTTCTTGGAAAAAAGACGGCCTTCTAAATGAGGGGCTCAGCTCAGATATCGCTCAATATTTATGTCACCTCCTTCAACTAGGCCACAGCATAATTAATTACACTTTTATCTATTGAGCAATTTTGTTTGCTTTAACCCTCATACACTGAATAACTGAAATCCACTGCCTTCTGAATGAGGAACTTGCTCAGCCAGATACCGCTCAATACCTATGTCGTGCCCCTGAACTTGGCCATAGCATGATTAAATCACTTTTATCTATTGAGTCTAGCAATTTTCCTTTAACTCTTATATTCTGATTTATTTGGAAAACACTGCATCCAGAATACCACTCATTTCATATGTCACTGCCCCTGAACTAGACCACAGCATCCTAGCTACAGCCTGGTGGGTGGAGAATGTCCAAGGTACTTGACACATTGAATCAACCCAATCACCACAGAATCAACTTAACCCATTACTGCTCACAGCAGCCAAAAGCAGCCTAACTAGTTTGATGAAATCTTACAGGCAAATGCAGATATAGGTTATCATATCATAACCAATAACCCTCTTTGAAATATTTTGTAAGATCATTCTCAGATTCGGAGTTATTCTTGAACTCATCAAAAAGATATATGATGAGGGATTATTAATTGCAATGAGAATGACACTTTTTATTGCGATATTTCCCCGATTATCATGTCATTTTCAATATATTTCTGTATCATCATGAGCCTGACCATGTGTACACCCCTGAGGCAAGTAGATCAACCTGACCTTGTGTGGGTGGTATGCAGTGATATTTCCTTCTGTTAGCTTTTTCTTATACAGCATGTATAACATCAAAGCAATGTTATGATACTGGACCCGTACTTGTGTAAACACCTACCCTGCTCTTCCCATCCCTGTAATCTTGAGCCACACCCTTAAGGCACACACACACACACATACACACCTTAGTACTACTTACACCCTCAAGCAGGGCTGGCTAGCACAACAAAGCCTGCCTACGGGCATGTTACAGTATATATTAGTCCCTAAGGCACAATCATAGTGATTAAAGCAGTGATATCAAATATAGATGCCTAATCAACATGCGCCACCACTAGAGTGACTTTTGAATCTACTCTATGGATGTTTTGAATGCAAATGGAGAGAAATCTATGCACATTTTGTATTGACAAGGAAAAAACTTTCAAAGTAGTGCCCAGTTATACAAGTCACTTTATAATTTTACATTTAGATTAATTAAGAATGTAGGCAGACAATGTAAGCTAAATATATGTCTGCTGTCAAAATAGATATTGGTAAAGGATGAGGTGTTTGACAGGGTTTGGGCATTTTTTCCATTGCTAGGAGTAGGAGCATGTTACTGCAGAAGAGTGTTGATAAAAAATGTCCATGTTTGATGAGCTTCTGGCAACCCTGGGACCCTGAGCTCGTAGGGACGTGTGCTCTAGAGCTGTTTGGGCTGTTCTTCGGGGATTTTACATAGGCAGCATTGGAAATCACTAGAAAAGTGTTGATTTGTGGAGGAATTATTTTAAGCTATTGGAAGCAACGATTTACTGAGATGTGACTTATTTGCATGCTTTTTGGTGATCAAGGAGACGCATGGGGGGGGAGGGGGTATGTGAACGAAGAGACAATATGTGCTTGGTATTGTTCTCCCTGGTTCACTCAGTAATGAAAACAAACTATGTTTGGCAAAAATATGACCTTTTTGACTGAGGTTAGATTGACAAAGCTGCCAACCAATATAGGTGGCACCACATGTCACTCATAAGTGGGGGGGGGGGGGGGGCAGCTTCCACGCCTCCATATCTCTTTGAAGTGTTTTTAGACAAAGTACAGGTTGAATCTTTACGGTATCAGTCCCTAAGCACTGGTTCGCAGGATGCACCCCAGGTATCGGGTTTTTCTGCCTGTATGTGCGTGGCCTGTTCCAGTAACCTGTGCTGCGACCCACCTGTAGCACTCACCTGTAAGCCCTCCCCACGCTGCCTGCTGCTGTCATGAGATATTACACACATGGCAGCTTATTGATGGCGGCCACATTAAAGGAACAGCACTATCACCATCATCAACTCAGGTAGAGCTTGTATTATTAAGTCGCACAAGAGGCTGGCTTAAGCTATGTAGGTTACCCGAGCCGGCTCTTATTTGTGGTTGGGTAGAGGTACAAGTGGGGATGAGAATCATTAATATCCAGGCTGCTGGGACTTGGCCAAGATTGGAAAATGCTTGTCACTTGTCTTAACCCTTATGCTGCTGCTGCTGGCTAATTATGCCAATACACGATGGTGCAAAATACCCGAAAAATGAATGAAACCCTGGCTTATGGTAACACATCTGAGATTACTCAGTGAGAAGTTTCCAATGAATACCAACATGATATGGTTTAGATGGGTTTCCAAAATCTTTGCATCCTTGTGCTTTAGACGAAAGTAGCCACAGTTTTAGAAGGGTTAACCCATGTATACCTTGGGTTCTCCATAATGGAGTTTTATCTGGATCTACGCTTCTTTTACCTATAACATTACTAACATTTTGTGGTGCTACACATATGGACAGTTCAATTGCCTATTGTGTGTTTGGTCCAGAGTTCTATCATTTATTTTCTAGGACCCTTAGGGGTCTAACATAAGAGTTCAAAGCCTTTTCCACCATTGATCAAATTAGAACTTTGAAAAATTACACTTTTTTGGGTGAGTGCCATAACTTAAGAAAAGATAGTCAAGGTTTATTACTTTCTAAATTAAAAAAGCAACATGATATTGTTTATGATATGCAATCATTATCAATAACTAGAAAGTTTACATTGGTTATTGTTCCAGAACTAGGTTTGAAAAGGTGGGGAGAGTGACACTCTTTAAGTATTCAAAGCATGCATGTGTAACAGTACTTTTTTCAGGATGAACCGTCAAGAGATCTAGACCATTCATGCTTAGAGCTCGCTTTGAAATATTTGTTGTCTGCATCAATGTTCCTTTTGAAAATAGCTTTTGAATGAATGATGATTTTTAAGAATCTTTCAAGCGCAGTTGGAGGCCAAGTTCTAATCATTATTTTCTGTACAGATATTCTTTTAAAGAAACCTTTGTTGAGGTGATGCCATTGTTGTTGGGCCTTTTTGGGCTGTTATGGCCATGAATGAGTTAAGCATTCAACAGCCAAGAGCATAAGCATTTAGAGCGCGAATATGTTATTATACTTGTTTACAACACACAGCCAAGAGAAAAACTGCTTATCAGATTTAGCAGGATCTCACACTTAGATTTTAGGCTAGGGGCCCGAATAGGTTTTATGATAAAAATTAGTGGTTTAAAAACAGGATTTCTGGTTACCATAGATACTATATTGGGCCCCTAGTCAGAAACATCTAGGGGCCCATTGCAAAAATTAGGGGCATATGCCCCTGGGCCAATGTGAAAATCGAACCCTGGAAAAACCGCTGACAGGATGGCTTACTAGTTCTCTTTACCAACAGGCGAATTATATTGAGTTTTTTGTTTTAGGGAACTTTAAAGACCCCTCTCTCTTAATATATAATAACAGGTGTTCCTCTGAGCAGGGTTGGCTGTATTTAGATTCATTATGGTTCTACAATCTCCAGTGTGGTGGTTGTCCGTGTGCGATTGGCCAATATTTACTGTTGGTTTAGTATCAGTTTACCTCCCACGCCATGTGTCACCCATGTCACAGCTGATCATATTAGTTTCATTTCCCCAATCCACGTAGTGGTATTGTGTATAAAAAAGATAAATGTGCAGGGTTGGAAATAACTGCTTTCCCTTCTTGCGCCTGGCAAGTGAAAATCCCCCAAATCTGCAAAGAAAAAGAATTTCAGCCAGGTGACCTACAGGGCAAGACCTTTCTTGATATTCTTGCCATAATTCTAGTCAAAAATGGGATATTGTATAGTATTCTCTCTCTCTCTCTCTCTCTCTCCCTCCCTCCCTCCCTCCCTCCCTCCCCCCCTCCCTCCCCCCCCCCCTCTCTCTCTCTCTCTCTCTCTCTCTCTCTCTCTCTCTCTCTCTCTCTCTCTCTCTCTCTCTCTCTCTCTCTCTCTCTCTCTCTCTCTCTCTCTCTCTCTCTCTCTCTCTCTCTCTCTCTCTCTCTCTCTCTCTCTCTCTCTCTCTCTCTCTCTCTCTCTCTCTCTTTAGTAAAGGGTTACCTGAAGCATGAATAGAATGAATAGATTGAAAGCTAAAGAAAAAAATCTCATTTGTAACCTTGTCTTCTTTCCATACGAAAATTTGCATTCAAAAGTGTGCCTTTCAACATTATAACTAACTGTCGTGTTTGTATTTCAGACTTTGCGGTCCCTACCAATGGTCGCCTGGCATCGTCCGTGAAGGCTGCCAACCTGAATGAGATGGAGATCCAGGCCCTGATCGACATCCTGCTCAACAAACAGCTGCAGCAGGGTGGAGACACTGAGGAGTGGACCAAGGTAATACTCAGGGAACCTAATATGACTCTCACCTACTGTACTGTAATGTTCTTAGAGGTATCCATCCCTAAACCGAATGGCTCTGATCAAGGTCTTAGCCAGGATTTAGAAACTGGGTGCCCAAAATTGGCAGTTATAAAAATTTTGGGGCGTCCAAATTTTTAACGGGGACCACAATATACTTCTAAAGATTTCAACCATAAACATGTATAAATTCATCAAGATAAGTCAGTATATCTTCATACAATCAGAATGTCATTGGAATTATATGGAGATGAAAAAGATCAATGATATGCTTGACTGACATTTTTTAAAAATCCTCACAAAACATTGGGTGTCCTGAGGGGTGCTTTTTAAGGGGTTTGGCTGTCCAAAAAGACACCCAGATGCCCTGCTGGCTAAGACTATGGCTCTGATCCAGCCACACCCATTCTTTTCAGCCAAGCTCAGATGTTGCATGCTTCTTAAGCTGATTTTCTCCCATCCTGCATCTCATTCCCTTCTCTAAAATTCAGATTTGGATTTCAATTACATATAGATGGATTGAATGATCATTTCATAGGAGATTAATCCTTAGAATCTTTATTTTTCCTTGTCCTGTTACCTACCAAAAAAGCCTTAATAAAGAAAGAGGTAAGAGAAGAGTTGTAATTGTTGCTTTTTTCAGTCATGGTGTTTCAATCCTAGTCTTGTGGTTTATTTTGTAGAAAAGCCAGAAGGGAGACCCCATGTTCATCATGAAGAAGAGACTGGAAGAGAAAGAAAAACAACTTGCTGAAGGTAAAACTTTAATATTAAACTTCAAAATTAAAACAACAACAATTGAAGCTATACGTTCGTGTAATTTATTCAAAATCATTTGTGTTAAGATAAAGAATTAGTCTTTTGTTCAGTCAGGTCCTTAAGTCGTTAATCTTTGGCATGATAAAAAAGCAATTTTTCTTGACTCATTCTTAAAAAGTATCATTAAAATTTATTTCTTTAAAAAAACTTTTTAATCAATCAAGAGGTGGTTGAATTACTTATGATTAATTATAATTATATATTTTTTGATTAATTATATATTAATGAAACTGATGGAAATGGTCATTGATATTGCAGAATTATAACCGATGGAACAATTAGAAAAAATGGTTCATTAACTGAAACCCTAATGATATTTCCAATATAATGTTGACTATCAAACAAATGAGTCAGTTGACCATTAATTAAACCACTGAAATCACTCAATTCTTTTTGAATGTCAGTTTTGGATCAGATGAACTTTTAATCACATTTTATCAAAAAAGTTCAATTGTAAACTAAACCATTGAAATCACTCAATTCTTTTTGAATGTCATTTTTGAGTGAATTTTTAATCATATTTTATCAAAAGAATTGAATTGTTAATTAAACCTTAGACGAATAAAGACAAGTGGATATGAAACCAGCTGCTCAACCAAAACAACCAGGCTGGGATGACTAGCCCAAAAGTGCTTCGCTTTCTCTGCAATGTAAATGATATGAGAGCCCTCATTGGTCTTTGTGTCCTAGTGAAATCTCATTGAGGTCAGATACGAGACCCCTGGGATAGCTAGGTTTTCACTATAGCGCATATAGTAATTGGTCTGTCGCTAAATATCCATTCTTTCATTCATCTATGATTTAAGCACTGAAATCACTCAATTCTTTTTGAATATCAGACTTACCTAATGTTATTGTGTCTGTCTGTGTGTCTCCAGAGCTGTCCATCGCGACGTCGACGAACAGCAAGGTCCAGAGCATGAGCCAGGAGATGGTGAAGGAGAAGCAGCGCTACACCACGCTGGAGAAGCGCACCAAGGAGAAGGTTGAGACCCAGCAGGCCGAGATTCACGCACTGCACGCCCGCATGCAGCAGAGCCACGACCAGCACATGGCCGAGGTCAACGCCCTCAAGATCAGGCTCGCCGAGATGGACGCCCAGCGCGGCGGTGCCGGATCACAGGACCTTATCATCAGGATGAAAGAGGTACGCACCATTCGTTATTACTGTATAACTGGTATTTTTTACAGGCATTTAATTTTCACTATTTTTTTGCGTTACCCATGATAGCGCCAAAATAACATCCTTCAAAGGAATATTCTGCTTTGTATCTGCTTTGTTTGAGTGCTTGAATGCGCAAATTGAAGTAGCACAATTACCCTCTATCAGGGCTGTAAAACAAAATTTCTAGCACTCCAAAATAAAGCTGTATGCAGTAGTGGTTGCCCCTAGGGATTGGCGCCTTTAACATTTTTTTGCCATACAACATGATATCAATATTTCTTTGATGATACCATACCCTAATAATATTTTTAGAGACCACCTGCCTGCCTCCCAGGGACCTAACCTTTTTAATTTTAGCGCTGTAAGCTTTCAAAATTTCACTGATAAATAGCAATTTTTTAAAGACATCCAGATAGTAATTATGTCCATTTGATATTGGTATTTGGTTTCGTATCGAGTACCGGTACCTATCCCTAGTTTCTCCTTGCCACTTAATTTGGCATTTGGCTCAAACGATGAACGCCTGTGGTTGCCTGCTGGGCACTGTATACATATTCAAAAGGAAGGAAGGAATTGGCTTTTACGAAGGCACATAAATTTTCAAAATGAATCATGGGGCAGGTATTTTTGTTGTAAACTGTCTGACATGGCAAACAAAATTTCATGAAGAATAAAAAACTAAAATTATATGAAGAATGAAAAATTTCCCTGTTTTTTCATTAAATTATTGTTCTAACCAAGAATATCATTATTGCCTATCCAGGAGAACCAAAAGCTGAAGGAAGCAGTGGTCCAGGCAGCCGCCCAGAGCCAGGCCAACGCCGATCTTGCCGGAATGAAACAACAGGTCCAGATCATGCAGAACGAGATCTCCAACAACTCCCGCACCATCAACTCACTCCAGAACACCAAGAGAACGCTCGAACAGACCGTCAGCAGGAAGGACGAACAGATCAGAAAACTCGAGGCCAACCAGGTGAAACTTTGACCCATTTATACTCGGAGTAGAATTATGAATTTTGTCAAATTTTTGCCATTTTCATGTTAAGTTTTAATTGTAAGTGGTGGAGGAAAATAGAGTACTTGTGGAAAACCACTGCCTAACTAAGTCACTGGCAATTTTCTCATATGCCTGGAACAGGGTTCGCACTTATGCAGGGGTGAGAGTCAGTAAGCAGTCATTGGGAATATTTTTTGGATGTTTTATCAAAGAAGTGCCACCATAATAGCCAGCCATGTCTGCTTGCTTTCTCACCAATGCCAGGGTTGAAATCCACTTGGGAGTAGTTGATGGTTTTCCCTATGTAATACAGGTTCCTCCCACCATTAACAACATACTTGTCATAATTGAGGCATAGCATGGCTGTGGCCATGAACAAAATTATTCATTTCCATACTATGTAAGAGAACCTAATTCTTCTAAAAAAGCATCACTCACATGTTAGTATGAACTTTTTTCTTACCAGTGATCCCATACCATATAAATTAACCTAATTCTTTTATGAAGCATAACTGGCATTGTTTGTGTGGAATTCTTAATACCGACTATCCCATATCCCACATTAAAGAACCTAATCCTCCATTAAAGTGTATATAATGATTTGTATTTGGAATCTGTTACAATTTTCAATTTCCATCTTAGTGGTCGATGATTCACTAAAAATCAAAGTTGCGTAGGGCCCTGTTACTTAAAATTCATAAGGTACCACTCTGAAGCACCGCTATAGATGTCAACTAAACGAACCTCTTTATTTCCTTACTTGCTCAGGAATCTGACTCCGTTGTATCCAAGCGTCTGTCTGAGGTGGGTGACGAACTGCGCAAGGCCCAGAACAAGAACAACGCCCTGGCCAAGGAAATTGACGAATCAAAGGCTGCTCTTCAGAATGCCGAGAAGGATCGCGCCGCCATCAGCCAGAAACTCCAGGACCTGCAGAACATGAGGACAGGTGCAGACAGACAGGTCGGCGCCATGCAGTCTCAACTCAAGGTAAAGACTTCTCTCACTTAAATTTCTTAGATTCCCCTATGCTGCTGGTGGCTTATTTGGCCAATGCAATATTATGCTAAAAAATGTAAAGTGATTGAAACCCTGGCAGATGGGTACTCATCTGAGAGTACTCAACTCAAGGTAATTACTTCTCTCACAGTAGTTCTTAGATTCGCCTATGCTGCTGGTGGCTAATTTTGCCAATACAAAATTATGCAAAAATATGTAAAGTGATTGAAACCTTGGCACATGGGTACTCATCTGAGAGTACTGAAGCAAGAGCTACTCAATGAATATCAACATGACAGGGTTAAGTCTCAACTCCAGTAAATACTTATCTCATAGTTTATCTGATATTGCTAGCATACCTTTTCAAGTTTTTAGTGACCATTTATTTTTACTTTTTGAAGTTTTTTAAGGATGTTATTTGACTTGGAGAGAGAGAACCAAGGCATTAACTTTGTCTAAAAATATATCTCCACAACTCCTTAATGATGAAACTTTCTGAAATTTTCATGGTTTTAATGGCATTTCCATGAACTGAATAGATTTTGAGGAAATGTAAGTTTTCAAGGTAAATTTTAGGACCGTTTTCACTGAGATTTTATATGTAGGGGTATAATTTGTTTACAAGATATCTCTAGTACCCTTGATTTAATGATATTCTCATGAACGGATGAGGTTTGGATGACATTGCAAGGTTTTGGTGTCAGGAAACGGGTATGCTGGTGTTAGAATAGAACAGGTGTGCATGTAAAAGTATAAAAGTTATTGCATATTCATTCATACCTTGGGAATGAGGTCACATATTAATTAAAGAAGAGAATTGCATATCTTCTACCTTGATAAGTGAGCCCTGCCTGAGATGAACACCGCTGTAAACTGTGAGAAAAATGTTCCACATACGCAAGTGGTCAAGTCTATGAGAGCTTCTTATGTGCTTCATTAGAGGCAAGTAGGATTTAATCTCATGGGTTACTAAACTTGTTGAACATTTGGACATGTTAAACTGAGAGAGGTGTTCATGTTTACATGGTTCACTAGACTTAGTCTTTGTGTCACTGTCAATGGCTTAGGTCATATTGCGACGAGATATGAAACCAAGAACAAATGAAGAGATTCTCCCCTCTTTATGAAGTTTCAAGGAGTCTTTGCCACGGCAAATCTCTGGGCAATTAACATATGAATGTGTTGAAGTATAAAAAAGCTGTATCCAACATTTTCACTGAGTACTGTTTTATGGTGCCTTTGGTACTTTTGAGGTGTGTTGCAGGAATTATTGAGAAGTTAAGTTTTAAAATACTTAGGGGGAGCAATTATTTTAAATGGTGCAACTTAAAATGCCCAGTGAATTTGAAAATATTTTTTTGAGGTAATGAAAAAATTAATGAAATATGTAAGGGAATGATTTGTATGGTTTTGATTACTGTTCCTGCTTTATATTTTTCATCACAATGCTTTTGTCGGAAATATATACCTCAGAAAGTCAGTTCTTTTCTGACTGCTGCAGAAGAGGAAGATAATGTGAGAATAATGTGTTATTAGTCACTTGTTCTCCATTTCAGCAAAAGAGGGAGCCACATAGATACGTTGTTTTATTGTCAGAATTGATCTAGTTGTATGAAACCTCAGATTCAGGTTCTCAACTTCTCACTTGATGCAGTTAATTTGTTACTGCTCAACCCATTCACACCAGCAATGGCCCAAATAGGCCTGACAATAGATAATTTTTAAGCAGAAAAAAAGTTGTTGAGGCTATGGATTTGAAGGTTTTGTTTATCGACACCTTCTCTGCCATATTGATGCTCAACAAGCCTGTTTTCAATGGTAGAGGAAACTGGAGAACCTTGGGAAAACCACCTCCAAACACTTAGTCACTGATGACTTTCTCACATGCCTCAAGCAAAATTGAACACTATCAGTGTTGAGAAAACAAGACTTCAGTGCAGGAGATAATGGTTCATCATTAGTGGCACAAATCTAGGAGAAATATCTATATTTAGTAGAGGTGTTCGAATTGACAGGTTTAAAAGTCTTTTAAAACAAATGGTAAAAAAATATTGGTCAAGACACCGAAGCAATGATGATTTCTTATGACTTGCCTGTGAGCTCATTAAGGTCTTACGATACTCTATACCGGTGACACCTATTGGGTATTGGACAAACTAAAATAATTTATTACAATTTACCGGACACCACTGGAAAAAATTGAAAGGAAATTGATTTTTATTGAATATGTACCAATCATGATAATATCTGCCTATTATAAACAGTATCCTGAGAGATTTTTGTTTTTGGCCACTGTGATTTTCATATTCATGGAATTTGATGTTTTGACATGTTTTCAGAAATAGTGTGTGATAATTCATGTGTGTAAAATGGGGTTCCCTTGCTCAACAATATCTTATATAAGGATGGGCATATATGGTAACAATTGAGTTACTCTTTTCTAACATTTTCATGAAAACTTGCCCCCCAAAAGTCCTATTTCACAAATTTTGACCATCCGTGGTTCGAAAACTAACACGATGACCTGTCATTTTCTTGATGTCTTCTTATTAAGAGCATTGTGTAGATATTGTAGACAAAAATTGGTGAAAATTAAACTAGGCAATTCTGACTAATACCAATTTTGGGTTAAAAACTTGTTTCTCGAATTCCTTATTTTGCCCAATAAGTCCTATATAACTGCAGGAAAATAATTACAACAAGGCAGAACATTATTTCAGGCAGTGTCAGCATCTCTGAAGGGATAAATTTAGCAAAGAAAGAAACCAATTTTGGATAATGAGATGTTTGTGACATAAATTGCATTAATTTTTCAAAAATCTGTGAAAAAAAAACTAAGTTGATGACCCCATGATTTTAAGTTGTTTTGAAGATCACTTTGCTATATTCTTTCCTCATGCAAAGTTTCAGGAAAATTAAACTGAGATTTCAAAAAGTGTCGTAAGACCTTAATAGATCATGACCTTGGTCTTATTTTCTATGTAATTTAGTAACTATTCTCCTCATAAAGAGATTGTGCATGTGGTCCTCTCTGCAAAAGATATCTGTATGGCATATGTTCAGAAATTAAAGTATGTCTTTTACGACACCTTCATGAATTTTGCCTGTAATTAAGTTTTGTGACCTTGACATATTTTAAAGGTCATTAAGAAAATCCTTTTTTTTTTTATCAAATGTCTTTATGGCATGCCATATGTTAGAACTATTCAAATATTTTGAATGAAAATAGTCTAAGTTATTCTAATTAAGTGCAAGTGAGGGGTATAATTGGTCATCCTCTACCTTGTTTCTGAAGGATCAACAGTGTTCATTGATACTGGGAATCAGAGATGACTAGGTGGTTACTTGCGTGTTACAAGAGGCCCTATGGGTATCATTAGTCTAGCTAGCCTAGCTACTAGTCTGTGGTAATGTGTACTGGATGACAATGACCTAACCTGAGTAGATTTCAGCCCAGGTGTAGTTCTGTATTAATACCCTAGCACCCATTTCTTATACCTAGCAAAATGATACAGTTCCTACAACACTACACTATTTGATATACACTTTTTGAAAGGGAGAGCCAGTATAATTTTGATAGAGGCATTAAATCTGCTTGTCATCCAGTTTAGTAGTGGCATTAACTAGTATTCAATCATCCTGAGAGCCAGGTTATAGCATGGAGAGTTCCTCTGAAGTAGTCTTCTGGAAGCTTCCTCCTGCTGCTGCTCCTACAAGTGTCTGCTGGCCAGGCAGCAGCAGCAGTGCTGATGATTCATACATTAGCAGCCAGCCGCAGCAGCAAGTAGCCTGCTGCTCCGCTAGGTGACTGCAGGCTAGCCACTGCATAAATTTATCCAATTCACCGGCCCTCTGCCACAGACACTGCTGATCACCGACCGACTCAGGATCCTGCAGACACTTTAATTAGACCAGTGCCGTACAGCACCTCACCAGGTCATGACATACATCAGAGGTCTTACCATAGAGCACAGGTTATACCGTAGATCACAGGACTTGCCAGATATCACAGATCTTGCCCAATATCGCAGGTCTGACCATACCACTGGATTTTTGTGTAGCACAGGTCTGACCATATATCACAGGTTATACCATAGAGCACAGATCTTGCCAGGTATCGCAGGTCTGACCGTATATCACTGGACTTGCGTATAGCAGGGGTCTTACCATATATCACAGGAAAACCATATATCACAGGACTTGCCAGATATCACAGATCTAGCCATATATATCGCAGATCTGACTGTTTATCACTGGACTTGTAATATAGCACAGGTTTTACCATATAGCACAGGACTCTCAATATATCACTGGACTCTCAATATATCACTGGACTTATATATAGTACAGATCTTGCCAGATATCCCAGGTCTGACCATACATCACAGAACCTACCATATAGCACAGGCATTGCCATATAGCACCAATCTTGCCAGTTATCACAGGTCTGACCATATATCAAAGACCTTTCCATATATCACACTGTGGTAGTTTTAAGTTCAGATGAGAAAGATCAACACTGATTGCTGCAGTGCCGGAACCAGTGAGAGCATGAAGTCGCCTGCAGAGACCCCGACGTCAGATTTCGGCTCGACGGAACTTCTGGAGCTGTGCAAGGAGAGCATGACACTGTCCACGGAACTAGAGGCCCAGACGCAGGAGGGGGGTCTCATGGGGGATTTCTCCGACTCTATGAAGGAGATCCTGCACATCACTGACCATTATAAATCCTTTCTTCTTCAGGAGGCGGACAAGCTGAAGGGAGACCTGGAGAGCCATGTGAAGGGCGTGGAGAACCAGCTGGCGGAGATGGAGAGGAAACAGGCAGAGAAGGACAGAGAACTGCAGGTAAGCTTAAGAAACCTTCCACTGCTACTGAAGGCTACTTTCTTCCAAAGCACAATCACACAAAAAATTTTGAAAACCACCTCAACCCTGTCATGTTGGTATGTCATCTTTTTAGCAACCTCATACTTGAAAAGGTTAACATCAAATGCATTGGAACATGCTCTCAGAGACCACCTGTTAAGGGAGACCCTCTTACTAACTAATTAATGCTCACAGCGGCCAAAAGCAGCTGACAAACTTGATGAAATCTTGCGGGTTAAAGCATAGTAAGGAAAATATTTGATGGAGAAAAGTTAATTAGAACGTTACCAACAACTCTACTTCAATTATTAAAAAAAATATTTCTCAATTCCAAAGTTATTGTCAAAAGTATTTTAGATCCAGACGACAATTTATGGAGGAACTCTTAAGCATTAATGGGTTAAGACTGGCCCAAAATTTCTGATAACACCCGGCATCCCCCAAAGCCTTTTCTTGGATGTTTATGCATGGTTTCTCTAGTGGTAGCTGATGTACCTTGGATGTAGTTTATTCTGTAAGGGCCCACCTTGATATTTAGGGTAGTCTTACTGGATCAATTGCAAATGTAATGAACTTGCCCAACAGTCAATATATTTGGACATATATATATAGTCGGGACTATTGGACTATCTACTAGTCAAATGGGGTAGTTGCTGATGTAATAAACTTGTCCAGCTCTCATTTCGTTGGAAAACACTAAATCTAAAACACCATGGGACTATCTACAAATTCCAGCCCCTTCAACTGGGTCCCCTGAGGGCTTGTAATGAATGAGAACGAAAATGAGACCACATGAAAGATACACGTATGAATGACTCATAGTGGAGGTAGAATGTGATTAACACCATATGTCTATCATCAATTAATGATCATGTGTCGTCCCACTTTGATGTATAGAAATAACGTGATGTTTTGGAGAAATAGAACATTGCGGGAGAAGAAGGAAGTAGTGATAGTGAAAGTGGTAGTGATACTTGCCCACACTAGTCAAATATGAGAAACTGGCCCCTTGGGCCTCAAGAAATGTCAACAATTACAGTCCTATCTGACTAGTAAGAGTGAAGAAGAAATGCATTATAACCACAGTTGAGATACCAATCCACTCTAAAAAAAAATTGATTATCTATCTATGGTTTATCTATCATGATTTCAAAGATATTTTCAAAACTATCGGTTCTGACAACTAAACTAAAGTCAAGAAAATCTCCATGCATGAATGATATAACAAAATGACTCATAGTTAAATAACCAGCCTAGTCAATTAGGTAGTTGAGATACCAATCCACTAAAATGTTTTGGTTTATCTATCTACTTGACTAGATGTGTTATTTAACTAAGAGTCATTTTGTTATACCATTCATGCATGGAGATTTTCTTGACTTTTGTTGTTAGGAGCTGTGATAGTGTTGAAAATGACTCTGAAATCAGGCATAAATTGAAAAAATATTCAAAGGGGAGTTGTTGCTTGTTAGATATATGTCACCAAAATAGTCTTGGGCGCTTCAGGTATAAATGGGTTATTATAGGGATAGTAAATATCTTAAATAGGCAAGTAGATTATTAGGACAACTAGCCCTACTAGGCCACTACAGCCCTTCGGTTATTGTTGCACCTTGATAGGACTTGTTACCTCAGAAACCTTGAAGAACCACCATGCTAGAGACTTATCTAGCTAGATGGCTATATGTTGATAAAAGCACATGCCTCTTTCACTTTGGGGGATTGCAGATTATTCCTGCTGCATACTAGAAAATTAGACTGGCTCGCCTTTTGGATAGAACATGATGGTGTATCCTGGGGGAGCTAGACTAGTTATGTTGTGGGTCTCATTGATAAAACTGTTGCGACCAAACCTATTTGTATCGTAGTTTTAGCCCATTCCTGCCTGTCGCACCCAAAACACTTCACTCTTCTTCTGGTGATATCTTATTGATCAGAGCATTGTTCAGATAATATTTTAAGGAGAAGTACTGTTTAGAATTACTTTGAGTTATTTTCAAAAGTACAATAGGTCCAGTTGACACTTCTTACGAAGATCTCAGAGCATGAATGGGTTAGTTTATAGAATAAGACCTGACTCTTTTATACTGAGAGTTTTAGGATAATACACATACTTGAACATGTTGGAATAACTTTAGTTGGATGGAATGTGATTTGTCAGTATTTAATGCATTCAGTTGCCAATTTCAACCTTTCATGTTGCCGATCTCACTGTTGAAAATGAGGCATTCAGAGTCAACCTTCACAGTTTATTGTTACTAGTTCCAGACAGTCTTAAGCAAAGGGAGACCTTTCCAAATAGCCTGTTTACCAGAACGCCAGTCTTTAGGGACCCCTCAATTTGTTGTAGACTGGTTTGGTAATTCAGTGAGCTCTTTCTGGGAGTTTGCCAGATATGCGTAGCTGCTTTTTTCACTGCCAGCCTCGAAGCTGGCAGTGTGTGTCTGAATACATGCATTGATCAGGACAGTGCAATATTGAATACAATACTGAAAGGTATCTGGTAAAAAGGGGAATTCCCAAAAAACTTTGAAGCACAATTGTAGAGAAATTTTAATAGGAGACATGCCATTTTCTATACATCATTCAAGCAAAAAAAAGAGTAGCATTTGCAGTTAGGAATTAAGTTGATAAGTTAATGTTGAGCCCTAATCATTCATCGAGACCAGAGGATTTCAGTTATTATATTTCAGAAATCTAAATAATTATCTGAGCAAAACCACTTATTCCTAGAGAATATACCCAACTGCAGTGTATTTCAGTATTCCCTACACATGATACTACAACATAAAGTATTACTGTTGCTGATAGTTAACTATCCACTTATAGCTATGTATAATTATACATCTCCTCTCCCCACTCTATAAATTAGATATTAGGCACACACACTGCCCATATGTATAATCTTAGGTCCCCTGAGAAACATGAACAGACTGCTGTAGGTCCCCTTAACCTGTTTGTGCCTAGAGTTCATTTTAAATTGTTGTCTAGATGCTTTGATATTTTTGAGAATAACTTGATAATCAAGGTCAAATTAGGAAAAAAATATTTGTGGTTTGGGTTCTGAGGAACATAACATCTTTCTCTTAACCCTTATGCTGCTGGTTGGTAATTTTGCCAATACAAAATGTTGTAAAAAACCTAAAAGAATGACTAAAACCCTGGCACATCGGTACTCGTCTGAGAGTACTCCGTGAGAGCTATCCGGATGGCAATTTTCTAGCACCACTACTCAAATGGGTTGATATGGAAGAAAAAATGACAGAGAACTTATGTCATCCCATTCCATTGATACAATTGTCAAAGAGATTTAAAGAAATCTACCTACCGCTGTGTGTATTGATTATTTTGTTCTGATGTTTTTTCAGCAACTTCGCCAGGAGAACATGGCACTGTCATCTGAGCTGAAGACAACAGTAGAGCGATCCCAAGGTGAAGGTCAAGAGGCCCCTCCCACAAAACCAGCCGGAGCCACAAACGGAAACCACGCTGTCGAGGAAGGCGGCATCAACAAGGCTGAACACGAGAAAATGTGAGGTTATAGAGGAAAAAGAATTCCACCTTTTTGGTTTGGCAAGGGAAATTTCTTTTCATGGCAGCCCTGATGATTGTGTGGTCTGTGGTATTGCCACGGACTGCTAGCTGTCTCTCACCACTGCCTCGGTTCAAATCCCGGCAGGGGCATGTGAGATAGTTGACTTAGGTGGTGGTCGGTCTCTCACACTTTTCTTGCAGAAGTCTGATAATTGAAATTCTAAATTCCAATTTTTTTTTTTTATCTCATTTATCTTGAAGCTTTGATTTGAAACAAAGATTAGTGGATGTATTCATTAAAATGATGAAAATGGAATATACAATATGATGTTTTCTCAAGAGCTAGAAAAACGTCTAAGCCATTAACCCTAGTAGCGTTATAAGATTTCCTGTACCAGATGTGAAGACCATGTAATCCCCAAATAGTTTTTGTGACGAAGATCCCTTTCCCATATGTTCATTGTGCTTCTTATTGTTTGTAGAGTGAATGAGAAGCTTAAAGAATTGTTGCAGCTCCAAGAAGACCTGTCAGGCAAAGATGTGCGTATTAGCCAGATCACAGAAGAACTAGAAAAACAGCGAAAGAAAAATAATGTAAGTATCTTTAGGTAAAACGCAAATTGTACCTTATCTTTTCCTAGAAAAATTGGCCACTGAAATATCTACCTTCAACTGCTAAGGGTAACATACTTATGTTACACTATTTTTCCTATGGAAGAATGGAACTAGAGATCTTTACCTTCATTGATTATGCAATCTACAATCGATTAGTAAGCTCTCTACAGTCAGTTAGTTTTGGAGCAACAAAATCAGAAGGACCTAATATGAGTTACTGTATACTGTGTTCATTTTGCGCATATGAAATAATGTGACAGTCAGGCAGCTGCCTGTGATGTGCAGTTTAATTTTTAGCTCTGATGAATGAGAAGCCATCATGTCAGCTAGTTGTATGATTCTAGCATAGGGATCAGATGTTTAAAATAATAGTGCGCATTGAAATAAATGTGGTCTATATTAACAATATTAACACGGTATACAGTATTCAAATAGATGAATAGGTAATTTGATTCGAGTTCCATTGAACATGAACATTAACACAGTGGTTTGGTATATCTGTGATCTCAAAACAAGAAATATTGTTGGAATGATTTTCGGTCCAAATTTTCTTTGAAATGCTGTTTGTCCTAATTATACCAAGATGACCTAACATTTTTGCTCCTGATTTTGTTGTTGTACTATGATTGTTGTTGTTTTAAACCTCAGAATGGAGAGAGTTGAAAGGTTAAATGACCAAAGATGAACAAAATGCACCTGTTCAAAAGTGCAGCTCATTTATGAAAAGGATAATAAAAGTGCATTAATGGATGAAGTACTTTGATTGATTTAATTTATAATCAAAAATTTGTTTAAAAAAGTATGTATACCATTTCTTTTTCATAAAACTAGAATATATCTTTAAAGTTTTGTAAAAAAAATCCGAGTTTGAGAATCATTCACAGTTGTCCATTAGAGCTCACCAGTAGGTGTGGACTTTTTGGTCCTTTAGTTCTCTCTCTTCATTCCCCTACACCATTGCATGCTATTTGTTGCAGCATGCCATATTTTACAGTGCATGAATTCCTCTTGCAAATGGATCACAAGCTTGAATCTTCAAGATTTCTCCCTAAATACACTGCTGAAAGGGCCGTCGCTTAATGAATTCTTATATTTATATTGTTTAATTAAATGCTTAATGATTTATTTATTCATTTTTTATGCTTTTGTAGATATTTCCCTTTGTTGCTTAATGCCTCTCAATTGGATGATTCTGAAACTGAAACTGCTGTTGTAGAAAATATCCTGGAGCTTAAGATAGTAACTCAGTACTAACAAATTTTCCTTTTCTGGAAAAAAAAAATATCAATCTAATATTGCATTTCATCATGCTAGACAATTCTTTGATATAAATTTATTAAAGGTTATTTCAGAAATTGATTTGATGAAGTTAAGTAAGCAGTGATAGCTCTTTTTCGGAACTTACCGTCTCTATTCTGATTGGTTGGTTATGCACTTGTTCCATATTGTGCGTTCCCTATCGCAGGATCTGCGCCAGAAAAACTGGAAGGCCATGGAAGCCTTGAATCAGGCAGAGCAGTCTGCCGGGGACACGCACAAGATACGAGATCAGCTTAATAGCAAAGATTCACAAATAGCTCGGCTAAAAAGCCAACTGGAGGCCAAATCTCAGCAGATGAACGTAAGGGAATTTTCGTTGTGGCACAATTTTTCTTATTTTTTTTTATATGAAGGAAGTCTGTTTTTTTGCTTAACGCTTTGGTAACCATGTCTTGTTTTACACACACCTTTTGGGCTGGTCCACCATTTTCCGCTGCCTGTGCATGTCCGAAACCTATATGTGGCTGCAAAACTTGTAAGAAAATGGTTACCCTTTTCCTGGGTTCACCTTAATCGTAAACTCACCTTCATTTGACCTTGATCAACCTTTGGCCCTCATTCCTATGTTACTATGGCAAAAGCAATGAATCAGAACTTGATTGAAGATGTTGCTTGAAATAACACAATTGAAATTAATAAGTATGTGATCGTCTAACTGTGAATTTACTAATTTGCATTCTAATTATGCGATACCTGATTTTATCACTGGTCTTATATGACTTAGAAAATTCTAATTATGAATTGAAATGCAATAACTTCAAAAGACAAAAAGAATATGTTTTTGTCCTATCAAAGATAATTTAGGTTATGTGTAATTGAGTCATCCTTTATTGATGTTGTTGAAAGGAATCTCTTGCAGAAATAGTGAATGATTGATGAAGGTTGTTTGAAAGCTGTGGGTTTTTAGGTGAACTCAATTTATTTTCCTGTCATTGCATATTTTTGATTTCATTTTGCTTTGCAGAATTACAATCCTCCATTTTGAACAGCAAGGGTTAAGACTCAAACTGCTCCAAATAATTTGAAATCTGAAATTTTGAAGTCAATGATTCAGATTTTTTTGCATGTGCAGTTATAGTTGTTTCGTTGTTATACTGTCATGTATTCTGGTTTTGCAGTCATTTTTTCATTTACAGCACTTTTCAGAAAATTTCCCCTTTTCACTTGAACATTCATTGTGTACATTTCCTACCTTTTCTTTCATAATTCCTGTGGCTACACAGTTACGCACAATCTGTTTATAATAAGGTAGCCAGCCAATATAAGTGATACAATAAGCAGGAGAGAAGCTTGTCATTTCTATTCCATGGCAGTAGCCTCAGGAACGGGCTAGTTCTCACAGTTCCCTACATTCTGTTTAAAACAAGGTAGCCAGCCAGGATAAATGATAGTCATACAATAAGCTGGAGAAAAGCTTATCACTGATATCAGGGTCTTAGCCAGGATTTAGAAACTGGGTGCCCAAATTTGGCAATTGTGAAATTTTTGGGCATCCTCTCTTTCAAGGGAGACCACAATATTATCAGATTGCAACCTTAACATGCATTTACTTATTGAAATAAGGCATCATATCCTTATACAATGTCATGTGAATGATGTTTAGGGCTGCACACCGTTGAGAATTAACGATTTGATATGATACTGATAACTTTGAAACGATACGGTTTCTTAACGGTTTTTTAACGATACCGCGTGGGACGAACTTCTGAAAAATAGCCAAACTTTCGTATTTAAAACCTGTTGTTTTTTTTCCATGAAATATGATTTCAAAATCTTTGAATAAAACAGAATCGTATATTTGATTATTATGAGTTTTATTTTCCCATAGAATATTAAATTTGAACGAATTATCCATTAAGAATTAAATACGAAAGTATTTATGCCAATGCCGAGCCGTTGTTTCATTGAATCACGGCTTAGGAAGTGCTCGGAGCCTTGTCAACAGTAAGGTAAGGCAGTTTCCTCATAGCTGCTTTATCGGTTTTTCAAACCGGTTTATTTTGGGACGGTTATCATTATCATTAGGCAACCTAATGATCGGTTACGGTCTGCAACCGGTTTACGGTGTGCAGCCCTAATGATGTTGAGGTGTAGATAACCCCTTTTAGTAACCAGTTGGTCGAGATAAGATGTTGACTGGAATGATAGCATAGCTTGAATTTCCATGCTCAAAATTGACATTTTAAGAAATTCTTCACTAGAAAATGTGGGTGTCCCAAGGGGGGGATTTCTAAGGGGTTTATGTAGGTGTCCAAATGATGCCCAGATGCTAAGACTATGAATCTATACTATGGTAGTAGTCGCCTTAGGAACACCCTAATTCTCATAGATTTGATTGGCTGATGCTTCCACAGGAGCTGGAGGAGGAAAGGCAGAGCGCGGAGGAGAGCGCGGGCGGTAGGATCCAGCAGGTCTCGGTCGAGCTCTCCCACGCCCGAGAGGAAGTTCTCGCTAAAGACGCCGAGCTGCAGCATCTCCGTGAGGAATTCAATAAGAGCCTAGAGCACAGCAATGTAAGGTTTATCTGTACTTGCTACTGGGTGCCTGGCTACTACTACTACTTCTGCTGGCTTGAATGGCTTGTTAAATACCCTAGAAGTGACCAGTTGGTCGAAACAAGGGACTTTTGACCGGCATGAATGCATAGCTCAAATTTGCTGACTTGAATGGCTTATTAAATACCTTTTGAGTGACCATTTGGTCAAAACAAGGGACTGTTGACTTGCATGGATGCATAGCTCAAATTTGCTGGCTTGAATGGCTTCTGAGTGACCAGTTGGGCAAAACAAGGAACTGTTGACTAGCACGAATGCATAGTTTGAATTTGCTGGTTTGAATGCCTCGTTAAACACCCTTGAAGTGACCAGGCGGTCGAAATAAGGGATTGTTAACTTGCATGAATGCATAGCTCAAATTTGCTGGCTTGAATGGCTTGTTAAATACCCCTTGAGTGAGCAGTTGGTTGAAACAAGGGACTGTTGATTTTGCATGAATGCATGGCTTGAATTTATTCAGCCCTTCTGGCAATGAGTTGTCCGACTTCGTTGAGGAAATTGATATATCAAAGCAATATTTTCACAACATTTTCTGGAGGACTTCCTCAATGTAGAATTCATTCATCCCCTTTGTCAGACTTCTTGTAGGATATCTTTGGTATCAATGCAATATTTACACTATATTTTCAGGAGGACTTCCTCAATGTAGAATTCATTCAGACCCTTAGTCAGATTTCTTGTAGGATATCTCAGATATCAAAGTGATATGTGCAATATGACTTAAGGACTTCCTTGACGTAGAGTTGACATCCTCCATTTGAATTTCTTGTGAAATATTGTTTTGAGGTTTAGATATTATCCTAGGAATCTGGCTGCCTCTGCTATGCTGGAATGGCTTGAAGATACCCGCCCCTCTTTTCTCTTCCTAGTTTGTGGCCCAGTCATCTGAGAGATATTTTAGACCTGCTTGCAGGATTATTGCTTTTGAAGTTAAGGCACTTTGGCAGTTTATGGGTTGCATGCATGGGAGTTTCTTTATCTGTCTTTTACAACATGACTTATATATCAACATATTGTGGTTACTTCATTGGATTTGTTCATTGAAGAACAAGTGGTTACTTTATGCAGTCAGCAAGTCTATGATCAGCAATTTTTCTTGTTCTTGGGTGGTATTTTGATTGAGTTTGCCAGGTGCCTTACGTGACCCCCCCCCCCCCCCCCCTAAATAGTTGTTAATTTGCATAACTACCATTTTCTTTATTTCAATGATAATTCAGCTCTCTTTTAGAACTATTGTATTAATTTGATTGAACTTGAAATTTATAAAAAAAAATAAAAAAAAAGGTTTGGATAGATTCAGTGCCAGAAGTGTTTTCAATTTGTTAGTCTGAACTTAACAGAGTCTAAAATATATAGGTATCAGGGAAGTGATAAATCCTGTTCTATAGATAAGATTAGCTACAGATATCATGTGGGACATAAATTCACAAAATGACAATCAAGAAAATCTGTAGATATGCATGGCAGGTACACAGGTTTTAAGATTAGGGGTTTGTTTGAAAAGGGCAAGAGGGGGCACTTATAGAATAGAATAGCAGTTTCTGTACGCCATGCTCTTATTTAAGGCAGAGTCTACCTATTTCAAAAAGCATTTGAGGTTTTTAGAGGATTTTTGAAGATTTTTATTTTGTCTTCTGGATTTGGTATCTTTAGATGAAGAATTTCTCAAACACAGCATAAATTTTCAGTTTTGAATCCCTCTGAGGTTCAGTCCATTTTTAAGCTGTGTGAATGCTGCTATTGCTATGTTCTAAATGGCATCCGTGCATCCACCCCCCCCTCCAGCTAGCTTGCCATATACCATTCTCTGCCGTCCTATGAATCATACTGCTAGCATGAAAGTAGTATTGAGATGAAATCCCTTTACATCACAATGGAATTATCTATTCTTCATAGAAAGATTTCTTTGAGAAAAAGTAGCATTTGTGTTATTAAAATCGTGAAAGTCAATGTATTTCATAGCCTCTTTAGTCAGTATCCTTTCTATTAATTTTCTTACCATTTGTGAGTACATCCCACTTCATTTTGGTTTTGTCAAAATAGTGACAGGCAACTTTTTTCTCTCACTGATATTAATGAAGACCAGGTAGTGGTGATAATGGTTACTTAACCTTCCAGCAGGGGGAGCCTCTGTCTGGGGGGAAATTATCTATGCTTGAGCAGGAGCTTGCTGATAGAGTTAGTCAGGTTGAACACCTACAGGAGGCGCTTCCTGTACATTATGAGCAAACCAATGTAAGAGGAATTTATAGTAGCGTGGCTCATGTCCCTATCTTCTCATTGGTGGCCTCCAGTTGATATCTCGAGTGCTGTGCTATACTATGCTTTTATCAGCTTCTTTGTGTTTCTTTAAGAAACCCACAGCTTCTTAATTAAGATCTTACAAGACAGCTAATTGAAAAAGATCAAGTTATCACAATTTGAAAAAATATAATGTTAGGTTTTTCATTTCAATACTCCATGATGCTTTCATTGATCAATTAGATCAGCAGCCCAATATGGAAACACAGTCATCACCAAATAGCATTTTATGCATTTCCTGCTTATTTATTACACCACAAATATTCAATCAATTTCACTCTGAAATAATTTGATATTTCTAGTCTGATGAACAAAAATGGATTGATTATTTTGATTGATTATTTCCTATTTGTGGCTTTGTGTTATCTAGGGCAGGATATGAGGGGGAGATTGTGTATTGCCCTCCAGCAGCAGCTGTGTGTGTTAGTGTGTATGTGCTATTCATACCGGCCTTGTCGAGAGCATCAATCAGAGAGTACGTCCCTACCCCCTGCATCACTGAACAATATGTGCCATTGCTAGTCACACGCCCACATAAATGACACACACACACATACTGTACAGAGAGCTACTCTATCTCACTTCCTGAATACAATCAATCAATATCTCTTATATTTGATAGATACTCTATGAAATATGGAGAAAATCAAGTTAAAATGATATTGATATAAGTTGTCAGTATGAAGATTTCAGTTGCAAAAATTGGATTTTTTTTATCTCACTCTTGAAAATGGTACAATTAAATCCTCTTATAGTTTCTTCTGCTTTGAAATAGACAATATTACTAAACTAGAAAAAATCAAGCACATGGGGTCAGAAAAGATGGCAGGGTTTTCAATTTAAAATCAGTTTTTTTTTCTCTATCAGGCGAATCTTCCTTTATATCATTACAAATCTTTTGAATATGAATAAGGGGTCTGAACCCTCTCTACACCCAGAGCAGGTAAATTCATTAGAATAAGAAATCTAAGGAGAAATGTTTGTGCTCCCTCAGTAAAAGGAAGACTTAGTACACAGTGGCTATTCTGAGTGCATATATAAAGGTTATGAATAATAAAAATGGTATATCTGAAATATACATGAATTCATGTATGCATTTTGATATGAGATGAGATAACAGATGTTTGAAGTACAAACAGCGAGTGCCATATGTTAAAGCTGCTGTGTAAGCAGCATGGTGCTATATGGTTAGGTGAAATAAGGTTATGCTGAGGTGGCACTTCGTTGGGTGCACACATCAGCCTGGAATATATATATATATATATATATATATATATATATATATATACATATACAGTGGGATATATCATATCTCACAACTTTTCTGTGTATGATCATTTCACAAGAGTGATTTATTTTTAGTCATCATCCTTACATGAAAATGCACAATAAATACAAAGTATATAAAAAAGAGGAAATCTTTAATATGACTTTTGAGCTTTATAATGGGACTTATAATGGGTAATTGGTCTGTGGCGACCAATCCATATTCTATTCATCTAAGCCACTAGTACCTGGCATTTTTCTACCATATTGAAACCATGGACACTGTAAGGTAGCTCCACCTGGTGGAAGTCAGTTCAACTAGTAAAAACAGCTGTTTGCACAACACCTCATCTAACCACATGTTATCCCATGTTGCTTCTATCCCAGTCATTCATTGACTTAACAGCAACATCAATGTTGTGTGAAGGTGTGTGCATGCATGACCATTGTAAAATATGGTTAGCTTGTTTTCAGTGGACTTCCATGCATAACCAATTGGGAAATCCTGAATGACCATAGTATGCATACCTTCCCCACCAGTGGCTTGTGTAATCCCTTGGTAAAAAGGCATATTCTTGAATATTGGTGTGCTAGCTGCCATCTCCTACCAGAATCTCCAATTATTGAGGTGTAGAATGATACATACTAACCCAGACTCCAATATTGAGAGGTGTGGTGGGTGCTAAATGATCAAAACTAACCCAGCTTATATTGGTACTAACACCATGTTTGAGCCGCTGACTGCATGGTTAATTCACAATCATTCTGTTTGTTTCCACCACCACCACGACCATGAAGGCGCTGCAGGATCAGAACAGCCAGCTGGCACTGACAGTCGGCCAGCTAGAGGGCGCCACCCAGCAGCTGTCGCAGCTTCAGCTCGAGCTCGACGCCCGCTCCGCACACGCGTACAGTCTCTCGCAGGAGCTGGAGACATACAGACAGACGGCTGATGTAAGCTGTTGTTGTCGTCATCATCGTCAGTCAGCATGGCTTCCTCATTGACCCATTCCTCCCCAGAGTCACCCAAAAACACCCGCCTATTTTTAGGTCATTTCTCCAAGTCTTGTCTGGACGTATGATACATCTGCAGATAACTTTGGAATTAGTCGGAAATTTGCAAAACATTTGAAGGAAGTGATGTGGGTTATATCATGAGAAACATTATTCCTTCAAATATTTCATGAAAATAGCTCTGGTCCCAAAGATATTACCAAAATTCATGAGGTTCTGCAGGCATGAGAAATGAAAACACTTATGGAAATCTTTGAAGGGGAAACATTCATCAGAATCCATCCACCTACATTTCTTCTGAAATATTTTTCATATGCCTGCTTTATAATCATTCAAATGATTATTGTCTAAAGTTTCTTGTCTACCAGACGTAATTTTGTGAGGGCTGCTCTGATTAAGAATGGGTTGAGCAATATATCTATATATGATTATATTGATGTTGCTTTGTTCTGTTTTGTTTTGTAGATGCATGGATATGTGGTCTCCACTGACAGAATTTCTCTTATGCCTTATTTGAACATAACATGAATTCTTTTCCAATGATATAGCTTATGACAGCAATCTTGTTTTCTTCTTCCTTATTATTTACATTTTACTTTTCATTTTCACCATGAAATTATCAGCTTATTTCTTGTTGCCCATGATCTAGTTTTATCTCATAGCATATTCCTCCAAGCAGAAATTTGACTTTATATTTTAAGATGGAAAATTTCCAAAATACCTCAATACGTTTCCTTTAACAGGAGTGTTATTGGAGAGTTTTTGATACCATTTTACACCACTTGGTTATTTGGTGGTTACAAATTTGGGAGGTATTTAACTATTTATCATGTTTGTCCGCTTGGTTGCCTTTGAAGGCTGCTGACCAGGAGAAGTCGGAGTTACTGGACGTTCAGTCCCAGCTCTCCCAGCATAAGCAAATGGTGGAGGACTTACAAAGTGAGTTAGCCCAAAAGAATGCCTCTTTTTCACAGCTCACAGGCTCTGACGGGGACCTGCTTCAGAGGCTGCAGAGTGAGCTCAGTCAGAAGAATGCGGAAATCGAGGAAATCCGACAGTCGTTCGGTCAGTCACACACAGGTGGCGCTGATCATCAACAAATTCAGGTGGAGCTGAATGAAAAAGCAGCGGAGATCACTAGGTTAGAAACACAGTTAGTTCAGTTACAGAGATCATCCGAAGAAGCATTACAACAAAAAGACTCTGAAATAAGCAAACTGCAAACTCAATTTCAGGTGGAATCAAAACAGAAAAGTGAAGTCGACTCTGCAAGTCAGTCAATTGATAGCCTGACATCACAGAATGAACAAATTCAAAGTGCAACTGCTGACAATGTTTCTCATGACATTGGCAAAATGAATGACCTTGAGAACCAACTTCGAAAGGAACTGGCTGAAAAAGATTTTCAAATTGAGGAACTTAGATCCAGGTTATCAAAATGTGGTGAGTTTGGAGATGTTCTGGGAAGGGAGGTAGATGGGGAGGAGGGTTCTCAGGATGTCAGAGAAGCAATCACCCCTAAAGCTTCAGATTTAGACAATGTAGAAAGGGACTTGGAAGCTAGTCAGAGTGTTGCAGAACTAGAAAAAGAGCTTCTGGAGAAAAATGCCAAAATCGACGAGCTGACAATCAAAATAGAATCTGTTTCCAGCGAGCAGTTGTCCATTATCGAGAATGAATTGAAGAGGAGAACAGAGTCACTTGAAATATCCCACATTGCACAGCTGGAACACTCAGCTAAGCGCATCGGCGAGTTGGAGTATGAGCTTCAGCATAAGACTCGGTTACCGGAAACTGGAGAAGGTGACCCAACCAAGGAAGAGACCGATTCACAAGTTTCTTCTGAAATTAGTGATCTGAAAACTGAACTGCGCAGTAAGAATGAAGAAATCGAGAAGCTGTCCATGTCTCTCAGCCAAATAGACAGCCAAGAAGAGAAGCTTTCCAGCGTGGAGGACGAGCTTAGACAGAGGAATGAGGAAATCTTAAGTCTCAGAAGCAGATTGCCAGGTATTGATGAAGAGCAACAACAACAACAGGAGGAGGCTGTCCAGACCTCTCCTCAGCTCCAAGAACTACAGGAAGAACTGGCGTGCAAGAATCGCGATATTGAGAACCTTCAGGCGAGAGCCTCGCAGTCGGAGCATCTCTCGGCGGAAGTGGGTACGCTGCAGAAATGGATTGAGGAGAGGAACTCGGAGATTCAGTCGCTGAGGGAGGCACTGGAGAGGGATCTCCCTTCACTGAGAGACGAAGAGGAAAGCGAAAGCGGGCAGGCGACGGCGATGCTCTCTAGTGAAAAGGAGGCTGGAAATGATAAGCAAATTGGTCAGTTGCAGGAAGAGCTCACACAGAGGGATGAAGAAGTTCAGAAATTAAAAGCGGAGGCAGTACGATATCAGACGAGCATTCTGAAAGATCAAGATGAACTCCAGGAGGAACTAAAGAAGAAGGATGATGAGATTCAAGCGCTCAAAGCAGCAGAAGCTGCGGAACAGTTTAAGAAGGAAGAGGAACTGCGGAGGACCTTAGAAAGATCGGCTCAACTGGAAGCAGCCCTTGCTAATAAAGAAGCTGAGTTGCAGGCTCTCCGAGAGAATGAGGACTGGAGTCAGGTTGAAATGGTAGCCATGGAGGAGGCGGTGAAGGTCCGGGGCGTTGAGGCCCAGGAACTGCAGACCCGACTGCAGGACATGGAGAAGAGTTCTCACGAGCTGGCGGCAAACCTCAGGAATGAGCTCAACAATAAAGCAGTGGAACTTGAACAGTTACAAGGTAGTAGTTTAGATGCAGAAAAAGCCTCCAATGAGATGGTCGCCCTTCTCCAGAACGAGCTTCGGAGCAGAACTGCTGAGGTCGAGCGGCTGGAATCCGAAATGAGAGATAAAGAATCCGCAGTCGACAATCTGGAGGATGCCTTGCATGCAGAATCCAAACAGATTGAGCTTCTGAGAAATCAACTGCAGGAATCGTGTGGTTCTCAAGAAGTTGTGTCCAACCTTGTAATGCAGGTGGAGAATAAAACAGCAGAACTGGAAGGTGCCAGGAAAGCTTCCGAGGAAACAAGGGCCAAGCTTGAAGCTGAGCTGCAAAGTAAGGAAAGCAAAGTTGGCCAATTGGAAAAAGAATTGCTTGAGGCAAATGTAAAACTTCTAGGTGTTGGCAGTGATCTTCAGGAAAAGCTCAATATCAAATCAGCCGAAGTTGAGAAGCTCCAGGAAAGTCTGCTGGAGGTGGAGTCTTCCTCGAAGAATGCTGTGGCAGGCCTTGAGGATGCACTGATAGAAAAGGCTTCGGAACTGGAGAAACTCGAAGGAGAACTCAAGGCACAAAATGAGGCTATTGAAGTAAGCACTCGCTTAGTCAATACAATGCCTATGATCAATGTATGTTTTGTTCAAAGCTTCACTTTTTCTAAACCATTTTTTATTTAAACTTAGGCCTTTTCAGTTGTCTTTTTATTTTATTTTTTCAATTCTGTTCAGAACATAGTTTTGCACATATGATTGACAAAATGTGATGTATTTACCTCTAACTTATACTTTTCTAATACATACTGCTGACAACATATTTACAGAAAGAGGGTAATTAGATATATTTCATTAATGGATGAAAAATATCCTGGCTGTATGCTTTGCATAAGTTGTTTAAAAAATTAAATTTCTCAGCAGTGAAGTTGAAAACTCGGATTAGTTTCACATAAACATTGCATAGAACCTAGTCTGTTTGATGCATGCTGTTACTGCCATTACTTGACCGCATGTTTCTTGTGACCCCAGTCGCGTGGCAGCGGCCAGGAGGAAGGGGACGCCCTCCAGGGGGCGCTCCTGCAGGTTCAACAGTCCTCCCACCAGGTGGCGCGCCTGGAGGCAGAGCTGGCCAACAAGCAGCAGGAACTCTCTCTGCTCCACGTGGAGTTGCGCTCTCACCGCCAGGCGGAAGAAGTAAGCTGTTATGTACAAGGCTTCGAACTTGCTTCCAGGGCTAACAACTGCTTTTTATTAACATGACTCTGCAGCCCAGCCACCCCCCATAGTAATAAGCTAAATCCTATATCTGTGAAATACTATTAATATTGTATATCTATGTGAGGTAGCTTATATATATATATATATATATATATATATATATATATATATATATATATATATATATATATATATATATATATATATATATATATATATATACATAATCTGTGATGAGGTAGGCTGCTTGCTTCTGTTTTTGCCTTAAGTAAGGTATATATAGGGATTTCAATGTGTCATTCAATAGGCAGGTGAGACCTAGTTTCTTCAAGACCAAAAAATATTTCATATTTGTAGGAGTAATGAATCAAGTATTGAGGTAGCATTTTGGAGCAAGAGTAAACCAAGCAGATCTTAGCAATAGACAGTATATTGTGTTATAAGGATTAGAAGCATCCGTGTGCTTATGCATAGACATCTGTGGCCATATGACCACTATCACTAAACTTCTACGTTATTGCTTCTATTTTCAATAGTTCTTTCTTTTAGCCCAATTTTCAATCATTGGCAAATCCCTTCTTTTAGAAATACAGATACCTAGCTTTGCTTGATTGATGAAACATTCTCTTCCATATTTAATGCAGATGCTTTATTGTGCTTTAAAGCTTGACATCTTGGGCTTTATTGCTTCGGTACGCATATATAGTGTGTATATGTATAAGGCATGATATACAAATAATTTTAGCAACTGGATAGGCAATCTCAATGAAGATGGTGCATCTTCCAGGAGTTTTTCTGGTTTTTTTTGCTGTTTTTTGGTACAAGAAATAGGGACATTTGAGGACAAGGGCATTTTGTATTATTAAAAAAAATAACCAATGGTGCTACCTAGTGGTGCAATTTCAGGTCATGAATATAATTCTGTTATAGGGGCTTCTGATACTCAAACTGTCTAACGGCCCCTCATATATTGATGTTAGAGGCCCAACTGGCAATCTGATAGTCTTTGATCAAGAGCTGAAATCCACAGGTTTTATTTGTTTTGTATTTTCACATTACACTATGATTTACAATCAGGTGTTATTAATACTTTAAGAAAATCCAAACCTTTTGATATTTCTTTTATTCCCTAATTTCCCTACTCATAAAGTTACTCTTGAACCCTGTATTATGAAGGCTTATAAATATGATTGTCAGAATTGTTTTTTTTTTTTTGCATTTGTTGCATTTGTTAAGGACACTCACTAGCAATTACAGCAACTTTACAAGATATGTGCAGTTTGTATGGATAGGCTTTTATCTTGACCCATCATGAAAGTATTGGGAGCTTTTGGTCTGTGGTAGATGTGAATGTCAGCATGGTGCTTGTATTCACTAGGACCCCCAGCAACTAATAGGGCTATAGCAGGGTTATATATTAGGTAGGGGCACAGCCTTGGAAGTCTATGCTTTCACTGGAAAAAGGAACAACTATTAGATATCTATCTCTGCGTCTCATCTCATTATTTAAGTGTCTTATGGGTCCAACTGTAATTCTACTATCATAACTAGATTTAATCTGCAGTCTATCTGCTTTTTATAGATTAAATAAGATTTTCAAATTCATATGAAGCCAAAGAGCATAGGATATGACCATACTAATAGATTGTTCTTACAAAAATATATTATTATTTTTTTTTTTGAAATTTGTAGTTTGCATTGTGTGTGTTTTGTACATATTTCAAATGAATTGGGTATGTGCTTACCTTATGAAGGTTTTGAAGTTTTATATTTGATTGAAGAACCAAAAACGTGCTGGAAAATCTAATGTGGCATATTAGGTTGCCAACATGTATTGTATTCTATTTGATTTCAAAGGTATAGAGGATGGCTGTTCAGAATGGTCTTTGAACTTATATTATTGTTTGTTTCATATATGCACAGTTTACCAATATTGTTCTTTCTTTTCATGATGTTTTATTTCACAAGCAGATACACATCATACTTCATTATACTCACTACTACAGGTCAATTATGAGTCAAAATAAGTGATATTTATCAACCATATTCATATTCTCATTACACCAGGAAACAGATGAACTTCTTCAGTTGAAATCGCAGCTGGAAAATTACAGAATTGAACTGCAAGAAAAAAATGCCGCAATGGAAAAATTACAAAAGAACGGCAATGATAATTCTCCAAAGAATGCAACTGGTATGAAGGAAGAACTGAGAAGCAAAGATGCTAAAATTGAAAAACTGGAGGCTCAGCTCCAAGCATCTGCCAATGAAATAGAAGATCTGAAAGAAGAAGTGATAAAGAGAACCGCTGAGGCAGAAGAAATGCTCAGTTCCCTTGCTCAGTTAGAGGTTCGAGGCCAGGAGGCAGTTTCAGTGCGAGAAGAAATCGCCAAGAAATCTCACACTCATGAAGTAAGCATTGGAATGAGAGAAACATAACATATTTGGAAATGTCAATTAGTAAACCTCCAAGATTTCTGATTATTTTATTATCACTTTCTAGTTACTTGGATGGAATTTTCATTGATTAACTGTTGAGGTGATCCCTTAAGTACAAACATGTAATGCAAGGAAAAATAACCATGATTTGGAAAAACAAATAGGTTTCATCAAAAAAGAATGATTTACAATATTCAGTCAAACTCCTTATATAATGCACTTGAATTTCTAACCCTGAGATTATGGCATCGGTCTGTCATTTTATATGTATGATGTTTGTGTTAACACAAATTGTCCATTATCATCACACTGTCTTCATTTCATCATAAATCTGAGATTTACCACCTCTAGCTTTGGTGAGAGTTAGTGTCTTAAAACTTTAGAAATTAGATAGCTAACCAAGAATAGAGATTTATTTCATATGGTGGTGACAGTCTGTGTTCCTAACATTCTCTTTTCACTCTGTATTCACAAGGGCTGCCATAGATAATTAATGGGTTTAACTCAAAAGACTAACAGGCAAAAAATGAAAAATTTAAACCAACCAAAAAGGGAATATTTTTTAGACTGTGTCTGTGTGGTTCAGGATTTGATGGCATTTCCAAGCTGGATTTATAGGCGTTTCCACACAAAGTATTAGTTTTAGATGGTTGACTTTGGTATAATAAGAAAGAAAGGAATGACTAAATTAAAGGAAAATGTATGAATTAATTCATACAGTTGATAGTAAATGACATCTTGATACCTAGGAATGACATTCTATTGTGAAGGTGTATTATACTATATATTGTGGCAGTCCTAGATTAACACCTTTCCTATTTCCTTATATCTCTTCCTCTCTTGCTTATCTTCCCTATCATAGATTCTTAGCCAGGAGAGTGCACAGTTGAAGAAGACTGTCTCCCTCATAGAAGAGAATTGTTTGCAAGTTTCTGAAATGCTCCTTGAGCTACAGAAAGAAGAGAATCTTGTTGAAGACCTCACTCAGGTGCAGTTAAAGCAATTGACTAAGGACACGTTAGACCTAGAAGCGTTGATTTGTAGCAAAAACTATGAAGTAGCCACCTTGCAGGAATGTTTATCAGAGTTAGGAAGCGTCTCCGATCAGTACCAAGAGAAGATGGAAGGACTGGAGAGCAAGAAGAACAAGGAAATCGGCTGTTTGAAAGCCGCCCTGCGCATTTGTCAGAAAGAGCTGCAGGTGCGCGCGGCAGATCTCGTTCGGTTGTCGGAGGTTGACCACAATGTCCAGGTGTGCAAGCAGACTAATGACCTCCTGGAGGCAGAGCTACAGGTGAAAGAGGAGGAGAGTGCCAAACTGGAAGAGATCCAATCACAGCTCGAGGAATCCATGCTGGAAAACGTGGACTTATTAGAGGAGCTGGATCTCCAGGTGACTGAGAACGAAAAACTGGTCAACATCGAATCCCAACTGGAAGGAACCCTACATGATGTTGAATTGGAGGTCGCAACAAAGTTTGCTGATCTCCATCAACTGAAGGAGGTGCAGAACGACCTTGAGAAGTCCTTCAGGGAAAATACTAAGCTGCAAGAAGAGCTGGATGTTGCGCAAGTTAAGATAGAGAAATTGAGTCTTGTGCAGTCAGAATTTGATCTGTGTATCGACCAGAAGGATGAACTGCAGGAGAGGTTTGACAAGAATCAGGTGGAGGTTGAGAGACTACATGAGGTGATCCATAGGTTTGAGATATCAGTCACACAAGTTGCTGCCCTGCAAGCTGAGCTGGAAAACAAGATGGCCGACATAAGAGAACTGAAAATGAGCCTTGGAAAATCACGCATGCAGGCTTCAGAACTGCAAGAGCATCTTGATGCGGCTCTGAACGAGTATGAAGAGCTTGAAGTTCTCCATTCGGAGAAGTGTGAGGTGCTTGCAGCCATTAAAGAAAAGGTGTATGCTGAAACACAAGGAAAGGTGCACAGTCCAGATTCGAGAAAAGAAAACGTTGTCGAACGCATGGAGGAGATGCTTGATATGATATCTGATTTGAAGAACAATGAGTATTGTCTCAAACAGGAGATCAGTAGGAAAGATGTGGAAATACAGGACCTTGATTGTAGTCTCCACGAAGAACTGAGCGCTAAAGATAGGGATATTGAAGACCTTCACAAGACGGAGACTCAATTGCAGCTGCAGCTGGCTGACAAGAACACAACCATTGAGTGTCTCGGTGTCACAGAGGCGAAGCTACGCCAGTCTAACGAAACAGCGATCGCTCTTGCAAAAAGCCTCTGCCATAAAAACAGAGAGATCAAGCGGCTGAAGCACACAGTAGATGATCTTGAGAGGTCATCGGAGACTATTTCTGTTCTTGAGATGGAGCTGAAAACACGAGAGACTGAAGTGAAGGATCTGAAGAGTTTATACCGCAAAGAACGAGAAGAGAATATGTCTGAGAAAGAGCGGCACTGTGAAGATGTAAAGCATCTGGTGGCAGAGTTGGAGAGCCAGGGTCAGGAACTGGTGCTCAGAAACAATGCTGTTGAAGTAAGCACTCCATGAGTTAGGGGCATTTATTTCTATCCCCAGGGCTCCATTATATGTTATCAGCTATCAGAACCATTTATAAGGATCAGTTATTTGATGAAAGGGATAACATGAGAGTGGTAATATAGGAACCATATAAATGGAATGAATTTGTTGAAGGTGCCCTAAGTGAAGGAAATAATAGATCAGTTGCTATCAGTGCAAAATTAGCTGATTATTTACTTATCCATATCAGAAAGGTTAATAAGTAGTGATGAATGACAAACTAATATTCTTATTTAAACATCTGAAATTATAATACTTTTTAACTGATACATTTGCATGTATGGTTTTCATAGGCTAGCATGGAAGAACTTACCCAGCTTAAAGACACCCTTGAAAAGTTGCAGCTCTCATATGAGGAGGAGGTTGCAGGTCTTAAAGAAAGTAATAGAAGCTTTCTGGAAGAAAGCGAGTACTCAAAAGTTGCTTCAAGAAAACTGGAATACGAGATCCAGACTCTTCAGAGCGATCTCACGAATAAGGTTGAGTCTCATGAACAGGCCCTGATAGTGCAATCTCAACTGAAGGAGGACTACAATAATCTCATGGGTAAAGTCCATGAAAAAGATACTGATATTTGCCAAAAGGAAAAGGATTTGGAGGACATGCGTGTCATTTTTGTTAACTTGGAGGAAACAATGAAACAGAAAGATCAAGAAATAAGTCATAGGAGTCTTAAAGTCCAGGAGTGGAGTTGTAGGGCCAAGGCCCTTGAGGGAACAGCAAAAGAGATGAATATGGAAATAGATCAACTGAAGGAAGAAATACAAGAAAAGATTATTAATATAAAGAACTTAGAGGAGAAAGTTAAACAACTGCATGTTGAGATAAATGGACACAAAGAAGAAATTCAAGAGAAAAACAATAGTTTTAAGAATTTTGAGGAAAACTTGAAGCAGATGAATGATAGAATAGATAGACAGAGTGTGGAAATCCAAGAGAAAAATGAAAACGTTAATTCTCTAGAGGAAAAGGTGAACAAGATGGATGTTGAAATTGATGGACAGAAAGAACAAATCCAAGAGAAGAATGTTTGTATCAAGTCTCTAGAAGAAATCATTGAAGAGTTAAAATGTGATGGTGATAAACTAAAGAATAACATTCAAATGAAAAATCGAAGCATCTGTGACCTAGAAGAGACTTTGAAGCAGAAGGATGTTGAAATGGACCAACGTAAAGAGGATGCTGAAAAGAATATGATAAGTCTCAAGTTTCTGGAGGAAGAGGTAAGCTGGATGAATGTGGATATTGCAAGACAGAAGAAAGAAATTGCGGAAAAGGATGTTAACATCAAGCATCTTGAGGAGAAAATTAATGCAGATGGAGAAAATCATCTTGCTGAGGTCACTTATCTCAAAGAAGAAGTTGAACAGAAAGATGTTGTTGTGAAGAACCTTGAGGGAAAGATGAATCATGATAGAGAAGAGCATCTCATTGAAGTCTGTCATCTTCAAGAAGCTCTTGCCCAGAAAGATGAGACAATTGAGGAGCTTGAAGAAAAGATCAGTTCAGATAAAGAAAAGCACTGTGGCGAGGTTAGTCATCTTAAGGAGGCACTGGATGTGAAAGAAACAGAAAGGAAGAATCTTGAGGAAAAAATGGACTCCAAGAAGGATGAACACCTTGACGCAGTTAGCCATTTACAGGAAGCTCTGCGCCAAAAAGATGAGACAATTGAGGACCTTGAGGAAAAGATAAGTTCAGATAGAGAAAAGCATCTTAGTGATTTCCACAAACTCCTGGAGGTGGCGCAACAAAAAGATGAAAAAATTGAGAATCTTGAAGAAAAGATGATTAGTGAAAGGGAAGATCACATTTTTGAGGTTGCCAATCTTCGGGAAGTGTTGTGCCAAAAAGATGAGAAAATCAAGAATGTAGAAGAAGAAATCAGCAGTGACAAGAATAAGCATTCCAGTGCAATCGGTCACCTTCAGGAGGAGATCAGTGAGAAGTATACAGCAATAACGCATCTTCAAGACGAGATTGTATCTGAGCGAGAAAATTATCTTGCCGAAGTTGGTCAACTACAGGCGGCAGTGCAACAGAAAGAGGAGACACTCGCAGATCTTGAGACAAGGATGAACTCTGATAAAGAGCTGCACCTTTGTGAGCTGAGAGACCTTCAGGCAGCGCTGCGCCAAAAAGATGAGGATATAAAACTTCTTGGAGAAAATATCAGATCTAAGGTTGACGAGATGAGCCTTCTTCAGGGAGAACTGGGCCACAAGGATAAACAGATTGAGGATCATGAGGAAAATATGAACGCCTACATTGATGAATATATTGGTGTGATCAGTCGACTTGAGGAGAAGATAGGTCACAGAGAGAAGGAACTAGAAAGTCTGGAGGAAAAGCATAAGGTCCAAATTCAGGCATTGTCCGAGACATTGGATCAGAAGGATGAAGAAATCCAAAGGATAAATGCTGAAGGACATGTACAGGGAAACAAACTTGAACTCCTCCAGAAAGAAAACGAGGAGTCATTAGAGAATTATTGCTCAGAAATCAAAGAAATCAAGGATTGCTTGGAAGAAAAAGAAAACGAGGTTCAACAGCTACATGAAGAAGTCAACCAACTGAACATTAATATTGAAGGTTTGGAGCTCTGGAAGGAGGATACAATTCAAAGACATCAAGAGGAAGTAACCAAGATGGTGGATGAGCTAAAACAAAGAGATGCTGAGGTCCAGCAACTACAGGAGAACATCAAGAGCTATGTGGCATCACTGGAGCTGGAGAGAAACCTACGGCAAGAAAAAGAAGGTGCAATGTTGACCTTAGAAGAAATAGTGAAGGGAAAACAGGATGAGCTGAATCTAAAAGATGGGGATGTTCAAAGACTGTCAAAAGAAATTGAAGAGCTGACCAAGAGCATTGAAGAGAAAGAGGAACTTGCAGTGCAGTACGAAGTGCAAATGTTGGAGCAAGTTAGAATCCTGAAGCTAAGAGATGACGAGGTTAAACTGATGCATGGAGAACTGAATGAATTGAACATCAAAATGGAGATGAGTGCAAGGCAGGGTGAAGATCTTCTCAGTCAGGTAGCTGTGCTGCAAGAAGCCCTAACTAGGAAAGAGGGGGAAGTTGTGGAATTAAGGGAAGCAGTGCATGAAAGCCAAATCAACATGGAAGCTGTACAGAAAGAGGGGCAGGTTCACTCAGAGGGTTATGAGAAGCAGATAGAGCAGATTCAACAGGACCACCTTGAAAAGATAGATTTGATGAAGGCCATGAAAGAGGAATTCGAGAGACAACTGCAGGAGGCAGCTCAGACAACTGACGGCCTACTAGGTGATAAAGAAAACAGCATTGCAGGACTGGAATCAGAAGTACAGGCTCTCAATGAGGAGATCCTTACACTGGGAGACAAGCTAAATGAAAAGGAGTTAGTTATTCACGCAATTCAGTCGAGGCTAGAATCTTCTGAGCAAGCTCTTGCAGAAAAACTGGCACAGTGTCAACTATTGGAAGAGGTGAAAACGAGACATACTACAGCGCAAACTGAAGCTACAGTAGAAATCATGAAGCTACAAAAGCAGGTTAGTGAGAGTGAAGGCAAGCTTGAGGAACTTGGTTCATCAGCAGAGGTTCAGGAAGATGAGTTAGTGAATGATCTTGCTGCGCTTCAACAAGTTCTGCAGAAGAAGGATAGCGACATTGTGAATCTTATCACTCTGTTCAGCGAGTACGAAAAGAAATATGAGGATGAAACCACAAGTCTTTGGAAGGTGATAGGCGATAGAAAAATCGCTCATAGCAAGATGCAGGAGGACACAAGAAAGGAGTTCATCCAATTCCGCAATGATATGGAAGAAGAGCGAAGACAGCATGAGGAAGAAGTCACTTCCCTCAAACAGTCTTTCAGAGAAAAGGATGCCTCGATTCAGAGTATGGAGAGCACGATTATAGCTCAGGCTGATCAGTTTGCTGAGGAGAAGGTAAAAATGAAAGCAATTCTTTCTGATCGAAGTCAAGAAATCACCAGACTTGAAGAAGAACTCAAGACAAATCTTGATGATTATACCAAAGAAGCAGATGAGCTCAAAAAGGTAGTTGCTGAGAGAAATCTTTTGATTGAGAGCCTTGAAAGGGACCTGGAAGTGCAGAATGAAAACTCCACCAAGTCTAGAGTGGAACTGGAAAACGAAATAGCAGAGAGAAACAATATGGTGGAGAGTCTTGAAGGAGAAGTTGAGGAGCTCATGATGAGAATAGCTGAAGTAGAGCAGAGGCTGAGTGCAACACAACAGGAAAAGATTCTTGCAGTCCTGAACCTTGATGAAGAACTCCATGTATGCAGCAAGCAGGCAAATGTGCTTCACGAAACACTAGAAGATGCCATTAAGGAAAGAAATATCTGTGTGCAGAGGCTTGAGGAAGAGCTACAATCAAACCTAGAACAGCACAAACAACATGTGAATGAGTTGAAGATTCACATTGAATCAGTTGAAAAGGCAATGTCTAAATCTGCAGATGAGGTTAATCAAATGGAATTCGGGGTGAACCAAAGAAATATGACTATCAAAGATCTTGAGGAGAAGATGAAATTAGTTGAGGATAAGTCTTCGGAAGAGCTTCTAAAGCTGCAAGACTGTTTAGATAAAAATCAATTAGAGCACAGTGTGGCCAGAGAAGAAATGGAATCGCAGCAAAAACAACTCAGTAATGATATTCTCATCCTGAAAGAAAGTATCACAAAGAGGGATGAGAGATGTGCAGCTTTGGAGCAACAATTGAAAATCCATTCTGAGTCATTTTCACAGACAGTAGAAGAGATGCAAGCACAAATAGATCAGGCAGACAGGGACATCTTTTCACTGAAAGAAACTGCAGTAGAAAAAGAAGGACGGCTGGCAGAGTTGAGTGAAAAACTGGCTGTGTGGGAAAGGACAACAGAAGAAAGACAAGCACAACTAGAGCAGGCTGAGCTTGACATCTCATCCTTGACAGAACATGGAAAGGAAAAAGATGAACAACTTGCCACGTTTCACGAACAGCTCAATGTTTACTTTGATAATTTTGCAAAGATGGAGGAGGATTTTCAGAGGAAGGAGAGCGAAGTTCAGCATCTTAAAGACGTTGAGGCACAGCTGCAGGCTAGTTCAGAGGATGCCTATCGGCTTGGCCAGGAGCTGAAAAACCTGAAGAACTTGCACAGTACGGCAATAGATTCTCTGAGAACTTGTGAATCTGAACTTGAGGCCTCAAAGAATTCATACTCATGCATGGAGAGGGCACTGGAGGGGAAGAATAAAAATATGGAAAATCTAAAAAGTGTTGTATCTGAGCTTAGCCATACTGCAGAGCGGGCAAAATCCTTGGAAAATGAACTTGCTGAGAAGAATTTGAAAATTGAACTCTTCAGCTATTTGGAGATTGAAGTAAATGAAGGAAAGGAGATGCTCCAGGCGATCAAAGGTGAACTTGACAGCAAGAATGAGGAGACGATCATGTTAAAGGAGAATCACACAAAAACATTGAAAGAGCTAGAGCAATCAAGGGAAGTTATTTCTGATCTTCAGAGCGAACTGCGAACTGTACAAAAATCTGCAGAGGTACTAGAAGAAACAGCCCAAAGTGTCTCTATTCTTCAAGAGGAGATGGGTAAGAAAAATGCCGAACTAGATAGATTAAGCAGAATTGAGGAAGAGTTTGTGAAGGTTTCTGCTGAAGTTGTCAATCTGCAAGAAAAGGTGATGTCTTTAGAATCATCACTGGCTGAATCTAGGGTGCAGGTTGAATGTCTGACTTTAGAGCTTGGCTATAGGGAAGCAGATATTGAGAGCTTACAAGAGCAGCTTCAGCTTGAGATAGGCCTCAGAAAAGTAAGCTATAGATATAAGGTTGATGTTCATTCATTTCTTTTTGTTTTTGCTCTGGCTGTCACAGAAAAGTAAGCATTTTGATCAATTGGTGGTAAACAGAATCAAACATTGAACAGAAGTCAGTTTTCAAGTAACTGAGCAAATATTATTTTCTAGAGTATAATACTAGAAATTATTTGAAGAGATGTTGTCTTGTGCAGTAGTCCGAACAACATTCATTCAGATATATTCTTTTGGATATATCCTTACTTGTCCTTTGCAATAGGTATTATCAACTTCTTTTTTTACACCAGAAAGAAATAGATGATTTTCTTGAGCTGCCAGTGCATATTCCTGTTACTGTTAGTGGTATTTCACCGTTTTGACTTAATCTGACTTAATCCAATACTTTTCTTATACTAATCCATCATTTTCTTCCATGCTAAGTGTTATTTCATTCATACTGTGGCAGGCATCCCTGGGAACATGCCACTGGCATGTTGTGTGAGACATATCTTATTAACTAAATGAACATACCCCATCCCCAACAGGTATGAAGTTATATATATTTTCCCTTTACTGATACAGAACCCTTAACTGTTATTTTTTGGATCAATATTTACTCTTCCTTGCTGGAAGGCTATTTTGTTGCAAAACTTATATCCATTTTAATGATAGGAAATGTTTAACCAATCTAAACAACTGAGTTTGACTATTGTTATTTTACAATCTGAACAGTTTGTATAAACATCACTTAAGTTCGGCCAATCATATTTTACATATTGGTTGTATTCATTCTTGCCAACAATGGCATACTTCCATTGTTATCCTGCATTGTTGCATGTTCCCCATTGTAGGGAAACAGGGAACATGTATCCTATACTCACTCTGTTGGTGCCAGGGGGCTCCCATTGTATCTACATGAACATTGCACACATGTTTAGAAAACACTTATTGCATACTTGATAAACTTTTTATTTCTCAAGTTTACACTCACATACCATAGAGTTATTACTTGTAGCAGGCAACTTTGGGAATGGTTGGGTTTTATTGATGACTCCTTCCACCCAAGCTAGTCTGTCTCAGGCATGTGTTCTGTTGGGATCTACATCTCATTGTCTCAGTTCTGTTTCTTGTTGGACACTAATCTCTACAGGAACCTTATCTCTGCATTTACACCTGTTGTTCATTAAGCTAACATCATTGATTCTTCTTCTACTTGCTCTTATATAAGATCACCATCATCATCATCATCATCATCATCATCACCATCATCATCATCATCTTATATCATACTACATAATGAAGTACTTGTTTAAGTAGTAATTTTGATATGATATATTTATATAGCCGACCCATTAGTTTTTGCATTTACCCCTGATAAGTATATTGTATGGATATTCTGAAACCCATCAACTGTCTAATAGTGATGATTCACTATGATTCTACATCATTTATGGATTATTGAAACTCATGAAAATAATTCAGTCATAAAGCATTATTTTGAAAAGCTATGTAGGAAAAGCTATTTGTTCAAAAATACTTACCTGTTTAGGTTTTCATCAGAAATATATCTCTTACCTTCTCGAATCTTATTGGGTAATATAGGGCAAAATGGATACAGTAATCAGATAGTAATTTGACTAATTTCTTAATGCATGGTCAGGAAGTCCTAAGTCCTAGTAGGAAATAGAAACAAAACAACTGGGAGCTCTTCAAATTTGAAACATACATGGATGTTTAAGCTTGATGGAGAATGTGTAGTTACTATTTTATATTTTGGTGAATTACACACTCTTTGATTTCAATTGAGCAGATTTCCTGAGCTAATGATAAAGTTTAATGGTGACCCCCTTAAACAGAATTGCACTTGAATAGAACTTGATGTTAGCTCTTGTCCCTGAAATGAATGGGAGCTCCTATACAAGGTTATTTGTAGTTATTTTGAACAGATAACTTATACATTGCAAATGGATAATTGTTAATCTAGTACCTTTGGCAATTCAATATTAGTACATGCTGTATTTCCTTTCATCAGACCAGCACCCAGGAGGCTGTAGGTTCCCAGGCAAAGGTTGATAAGTACACTTTACACATTGCTCAGGTACAGAGGGAACTCCAAGACAAAGATTCCAATCTTCAGGAACTAAAATCACAGCTAGAACAAAGTGTATCAGAGCTTGATAAGCTGAAATCAGAGTCTCAGCTAAAGGATTCTGACATTGAAAAGCTGAAGTCAGAATCTCAACTAAAGGACTCTGACATTGAAAAGCTGAAATCCGATTCTCAACTAAAGGACTCTGACATTGAAAAGCTGAAATCCGATTCTCAACTAAAGGACTCTGACAATGAAAAGCTCAAATCTGAATTTCAGCAAAAAGATTCCGAAATTGATAAGCTAAAATTAGAGCATCAGCAAAGGGATTCTGACATTGAAAAGCTGAAATCAGAATCTCAACAGAAGGAATCTGATGATGAAAAGCTCAAGTCAGAAGTTCAGCAAACAAACTCTGACCTTGAAAAGTTGAAATCAGAATATCAACAAAAGGATTCTGACCATGAAAAGCTTTTGGCAAATATTGAGCAAAAGGATTCTGAAATTAAAAAGCTGAAATCTGAGTATCAACAAAGGGATTCTGAATTTGAAACTCTGAAATCCGAATATCAACAAACGAAATCTGATGGTGAAAAACTGAAGTCTGAAATTCAACAAAAAGATTCTGACATTGAAAAGCTGAAATCAGAATTGCAATTGAAGGATGCTCATGTTTCTGACTTTGAGAAGCTGCAGTCAGAACTACAACAAAGGAATTCTGAACTTAAACAGCTCAAGATAGAATTTCAACAAAAGGAAACCGGATTAGAAAAGCTCCAGTCAACAGTGCAGCAAAAGGATTCTCAGCTTTCTGACGTAGAAAAACTGAAATCAGAACTGCAACAAAAAGAGTCAGAACTTCAAAAACTGAAGCCAACACTAGAAGGGACTGTGAAAGAAGCCGGTATTCTTAAAGAGCAGTTAGCAGTAAAATGTACCAGTGTGGAAGAGCTGGAAGCAAAGATCTCAGAGCTTGAGAGGGTGAGGCAGGCCTCCGTTGACCTTGAGGATGACCTTCAGAAGAAGGTTGCGGAGATTGAAATGCTTAAGGGCACTGTCTCTCAGCTGGAGCATGCGGCTGCTCAGGTACAGACCCTGGAGAAGGACCTACAGGGGAAGGCTACGGAGGTCTCTAAACAGTCACAAGGTATGACTGAACTCAATGATAAGGTGCGCCACCTTCAGGAGGAATTGAAAACTAAATCAACAGAAACAGTCAAGCTTGAGAAAAGAATCGCTGAGTTTGAGTCATCTTCTAAAGAAGTAGTCCAGCTCCAGGATCAGTTGCGCCACCTTCAGGAAGAATTGGGAACAAAGTCGACCGATGAAATGCATTTGAAGAAGAGGGTAACAGAGCTGGAGGTAAAGAATCAAGAGTTGGAAAAACTTAGCGACAAAATGTGCCATTTGCAGGAGGAATTGGAAATCAAGTCCTCAACTGCCATCAAGTTGCAAGAGAGGGTTGTAGAGCTGGAGACAACGTCTGGCGAAGCATCCCAACTCAGGGAAGAACTCATGGTCAAGGTGATGCAATCAGAGAAACTCTTGCGGACACAGTCTGAGCTGGAGACAAAGTCTACCAGCGATGTTGTGGCACTTCAAGAGGCACTGAATAGCACGGCGTCCCAGGTGGAGCTCCTGCATGCTGCGATGCACGACCTTGAGGTGACCTCTGGACAAGTGCCCGTCCTGCAGGAGGAGCTGAGGAAGAAATCCGAAGAGATTACGGAATTGACGAAAACAATTTCCGAGCTCAGAAAGAATTCAGAGACAGTTACTCTATTACAAGCCCAGCTCGAAGGCAAGGATAAGATATTCTCAGAGCTTCAGACCGTGGTCTTCAATTCTGAAGAGTCTTCAGAACAGGTTGTGAAAGCAGCAGAAGGTGAGGCCAAACTCGGAGCACAAGAACAGGTGGTGGTGTCGGATCAGCCGGCTAAGAAGAGCCATGACCTGAAAGAGGAGGTCAATCAGAAAACATTGGAGATGAAGTCTCTACAAGCACGACTGGAAGACACCGAGTCCCAAGTGAAGGACTTAGAACAGAAGCTGGCCGGTAGAACAGGAGAGTTGGAAAAGATGCAGGCAACCTTGTTGGCTGTCCAGAAGTCCGAAAATGGAGCCGCAACATTAGGGGAGATACTTGAGAATAACGCAGTAGGATCACAAAATGGTCAATCACTAGAACAGGCCCAGCAGGGTACTTCTCCACACAAGTCTGTGAATGGGTTGGAGATGTCACCAGAAGAGTTTTCACAGCTCAAAGAAGAATTAACCAAAAAGACTGCCGAATTGGAAAAATTGCGTATTAAATTCATCAGCCAGGAGGAATCAATTCAAAAGTCAGCGGAACTCCAAGCGGAGTTCACACACAAACAGGTCGAGTTGGGGGATTTACAGCACCAGCTACATGAATCTCATGAAGAAGCCAATAGGAAAGTTTCAGAGTGTGAGCGATTACAATTGGAGCTGAGGACAGAGAGACAGAGCCACCAAGAATCTCAGAAGATGCTACAGGTTCAACAATCATCTGGTTCTCAACCTGGCGCTGCACAACAGGCACAAATGAAACACATGCTCCAAGAGATAACTACCCTACGAGATCAGCTGGACGTCTCACAGAGACAAGTGGATGTAAGCAAGAGCTAGTTATACTTAACTCCATACTAACTCTCTGAAATGTTCAAGTCAATATATAAACCTGCTAACACTTCTACACACACTAAATTATAAAAATGGCAGTTTTCATACAATCTGCTTCAAAAGAACAAACTATTGAAAATACAAATTTTGATGATTACAGACATAGATGTGGGAAAGTTTTACAGAAGTTGCACTTTCATTCACACTTACATTATCTAAACGATTTTTATTATGCACGTGTGTTTTGCTTTCTACCATCCAAATTTGTATCCTTTCGCTTTGAGTGTATTTTACTTATATTTGTTCAACCTCTTCATCAATATATTTATTTAGTCTTACAGATAAGGGTACCTTCATAACTAACTCAGTATTCGAGGCAGCTAACACTCAGAAAGAATCGAAAAAAGATATTTGTTATACACATTTCAAAATGCTCATAATACACAAAATTTCACACTAAGGAACAAATTTTACATGACAGGTTTGAGGCCATCGTTCAGATGCTCGCGTTATAGGGACTGATCATGTTGTTTTCTCTGCCTACGAAGGGAATTTGGAATTTTGATTTTCTGCCATAAAGCTAGTTGTGACTCCCAGTTGGTGGAGGAAACCAGAGTACCGTGCAAAACCACCGTCTAACCCTAAGTCATTGGCTACTCCGGCAGTGGTGAAATACAGCTTGCAGTCAATGGCAAGACCTTAGACCACACAGCCTTCAGGGCAGATCCCCACGATGGGTCTAATGATCCCTAACTGAAAATTGATAGAAATGCAGATTACAACATAAATGTTGTTCTGCCTTACTTGGGGAAAGTGAAAATAGCAAAAAGAAAAAGGTTGTCCCCTGAACAGTATTGCAATAGAATCAATAAGAAGGCAAATCAGTGCCCAAAATCTGTAAGACTAAATACTTATGAGGAGTACTAATATAAAATTTTAGTTGATCCTATAATCTAGTGTGTTTTCTTTCTTTTGAGCTATCAATCAGAAGTATATGATATGATAATTAATGCTTTAATTTAAATGTGATATATAATTATATTTGATTTATGTAACCTTGACCATCTTACCTATTGAACAATGCATACAACTACACACTTAATAGAAATGAGAAATATCTAATGTTTTGAGGATAAATAGATTTAATCATTATATAGTTACCTATAACTGCTACATAGTTCATTCCAATGTATATAGTAGTTCTAATTTAAGCAATTGATGCATGTCAATCTTGATATATTACCTTGAAATGAAGGTGTAAAAGTTTTGTTGAGGGGTACCATATGAGGAGAATTTGACTTATACTGGTGAATAAGGGAATCCCTTATTTCTTCACCGGGAAGTCAAATTCTTGTTTTGGGGTATGTGATTGATTGAGCTGTTGGTTTGTGTGCGTGTCACCAGGTTCTGGGGAAGGAGAAAGAGGGTTTGGAGGACCAGGTGTCGTGGTATGAGGAGATCTCTGAGCTCGTCTCCGAACTCAAGGTTGACATCTCTAGCCAGGGGCGAGACGCGAAGAGATTAGTTACTCAGCGATCTGATGTAAGATATAGCACACTACTACTATAGAAAAATACTCAAATCTCATTTATTTAGTTTTTCATTTTCACATTTCAACGAGATTGATTATCTCATGTATATAGTTTTTCATTTTCACATTTCAGTGAGATCGATTATCTCATTTATATAGTCGTTAATTCTTTAATACATTTCAATGAGATTGAATGGAAAATAGAAAAGTTTATCACCATTATAAATGATAAAAAGCACATTTTACTTTCATTGAAGTTGATATAGATACTACTGATATATACTACTATTATTATTCAATGGAAGACCTGGATTAGATCAAAGTGTGGGAAATTATTAGGTCTAGCTTTCATATAGTAAAGACAATCTAATTATTTTTTGGATTTCATTTTCATGGTCACTTTGATCTAGATATCATTTCCACATACAAATGCACAAAACGTAAAATCTAGGGTTTCCCCACCACTATATAGCATTATCAAGTCAGTAATGTACTTGTACAGTTTATCTTTAAGCTGAAAATTGGCACTTTGCATATATACCGACGTTTGCTCTTGAGGGCCCGGTGGTTGGATAACTACAGAAATATCTTGAAAATAAGAAATATTTTATGAATGATATTTCCATAGAGAATTGAAGGAATTATTTCATCCCTATATATATATATATATATATATATATATATATATATATATATATATATATATATATATATATATATATATATATATATATATATATATATATATATATATATTCACACACTCATATACACAATGCATGTGTGCATGTATTCATTTATTCCTATCTTTAGGATTATGATCAGCATTCAGGATATTAGTATGTGTCTGACCCCTGAGCAATCAGAGAGCAAAAAAAAACAACCAAAAAATAACTTTAAAATTTTATCGCAACTCAGGCGGGTAGTGCAGGCGACTGTGCTAAGATCCAGGCTATGCTGCAGCAGCTAGAACTGAACTCGCGGCAGCTGGCAGCCCTCCAGGCTGAACTCAAGGAGAAGGTGGCTCTCATTGAGGAGTTACAATACGAAAAGGCCACCGCCACCAGAGTAAGCATGTTCATGATTATTGAGGGATTGAAAACGATTCGTAGAGATGGGAGCCCAGGGCTCCAACATCCAGGTCCTACTAGGACTTCAAAGATTCAGATTCTGAAACGCAATCAGCATAAATGAAGGATTTCTATTTGTATTTGAAGTACTTTAGTAACGCGCGTGGCATTCAATATTGGATTTGAGCCTAGTGGGCTCCCATTATCAATTATTAAACCAGTGTTCCAGAATAGCATGCATAATATGCACACAATTTTTCCTGTGGTAGATCTATTAGATATCTATGGTATCCTTTATGGAATAGGATATATTCTTATCATATCCAAGTGTTTGTTCCTGAGATAGATTCTAAGACTTTATAGATGTGCTATTGTGTGCTGCTGCTACCAGCGCTTTGTCTCTTATAAAGTAAGGGTGTGGTGCATCATGTTGGTGAAGGGTTTGTCTTGTTATGTACGTAAAACCAACATTTCATTTACCCTGTATTAAGTCTTATACTCATTGATACCTTGATATATTGCACCTCTTTCAATCCAATCCTCTTTCAATCTGCAATTCGTTGTTGTCATATCATATAGTTTATGCATGTTGAATGTTGATCCATTTCTGAGAGGGTGAACCTGGACTCAAGTTTATGTAAATTTCTCTTTTTGAACGCCAGTCGATAAAAACTGGGGACGCGGCGGCTCCGCAGCTTCAGGAAGCTCTGGCCGAGTGTGAGGAAGCCTCCAAACATATCGCCGAGCTTCAGACAGAGCTGACGAGCAAAACGGTAGAAATTGCCAAACTGAAGGAAGAGGTAGAGGTCCTGCGGGAATCCAGTGAAGTAAGGAGCCTTTCTAGTTAAGGGTCTTCTCTGAGGGTCTTACTACTAACCCAGTACTATCACTACTACCCTAGCTAACAACCAACCAGCTCTCTCATCCTAACTAACCCGGTGGATGATCATTCAGGTGCTGCCGGTACCCGTATTTATCAAAGAATCTGTGTAGAAATTGGACCGTAGCCCAGTGACTCTTGGCATTCTAAGATATTACTGGGCAACTGAAATCTTATGCAAAAAGGTAGCCAAAGATGATATTGAATTAAACTAGTGGACTGATTAATGTTATCTCTATGTATAAGGTATAAGTAGGAAAATGCCTTTCAGTATCTGAAGTTATCAATATTAAAATTGCTTGTTTAGAGCATAAAAATAACACCCAATCTTGGCCATCAAAAATCTCTTATGGTTAGCAGATTTATTGGTCCTCTAAGATGTCAGAAATTGCTTGCATCACTAAAGAATGGGGAAAGGAACTCTTAGCTGATACATTTTAATGTCCTGGTCATGATGGATGTGTTTAACAATTTAACAATGATACTTGGCTGTTCATGCTAGCTTGCTGAGGATGGAAGCTGTTTTCTATTGTCTCTCATGCAGTGCAGTGGCGCACCTAATTATAATTAACCCTTGCACTAAGACCTTGGAGCTATAGCTACTGCAATATTTATTAGTTACAATCTTCAATTTCGATTTCTAAGCGTCTCAACTTATTTTCCAAGATAGTAGTTATTTTAGCAATTAAGAATAGGTATATATGTGAAGTAACTTCCAACTTGTGTTTTGGTAATTCATTCTATGTAAAGTACTCTACTTGAACACGGTTTACAGAAAACTTTGCAAGTTATTATAAGTTACAGATATGAGTGTGTATTGGGTTCATAGAAGAATGTTAAGAATACAGTTAAATTCTATCAGAGGTTACACACGGCATTATTGTATGCCATTCTTAAGCTTTGCTTCGGTGGCACAAAGGGAGCATAGGGAGCAAAAAACTGCTTGTGGACCTTGTGGACCAGAAAAGCTTTCCAAGATCACTCATCACATGAAGTAATAAAAAAAGGATTTTTCAACTCTTCCCTTAAATTGCACACTTTTGGGATGTTTGCCTAGCTTTACACAAAGACACATGCGGTGGTTGCAGGAAAAAAATGGAAATAACCATCTGGCTTTGACTGTTTAGTACATCGTGATCGATGAGGAGCCTCACAATGAAAGCGCGAAGTTGAAGGAGACCGTCTCTCTGCTGGAGGAGTCGTCCGAGCACGTATCACAGCTCATGAAAGAGCTACGAAACCGCACCTCTGAAATTCTCAACATTCAGGGAGAACTCAAAGTGGCTCGCCATGTGATAGAAGTAAGCAATTAGCGGCAAGGACTTCTTGTTTCATTGGGGTTCTTCATTGCATACCCTCACCTTGGTGAAAAGCAATTAAACATGTTCTTGGTACATGCTGCGTGAGGGTAGTTATGCCTTCTGTAATAGGCCTACTCACCAGTGATGGCCTTGAACTTCGACCTCATACCTCAAGTTGCCAATATTTGCACAGTTTTTTACCATTTGCACTTTTTGTTGGCTTTGGACATTTTGCTCCTGATGACTTGGAAATGATCTTTGACATCAAGCAGATGAAAGGTCACATGTGTTTTCAGCTTCATTCTTGTTTTTATCTTTTCATTCTCATGCTAAGGGGGGAAATAACTCAATTTTTGTTCATAGTCATAAGCTTCTATAGATCGAGAAAACACTGTTTATGAAGGGGACGTACACGTTTTGAGGACAGGCTTACTTTCCATTTGTCAATATGAAGTTCTGGAGCACAGACAAACTGGTCTGGAGCATAGTAAAATGCTTTGCAAAAATGAATAAAAGTGAAAATGTATATGTGTATTATTTCTAGGAAGTCCCTGATACGAATGTATGACAAATGTGCACTCGTTTTTAGCCAAGTTTGTCAAAATGTAGCACTTTTATTGCATTACAAATATTGTTGAAAATTGCTAAACCTTTGAACCTTGCAGTATACACAACTGCTTTTATTCTCATAGTTTATGTCACTTATAATGATTCCAGGAAGCACCTGACCCCTATGCCTGGGTTAACCCACAATCCCCCCTCTATATAAACTTTACCCTAAATCCAGGGCCCTGACCCTGGTGATCTTCCCTCTTCTTCTCCATTCCTATATTGCTATGTTGTAGCCGACTAGAGGAATCCCCCTATTGGTGGAGAGTTGAACTAAGACCATATAGGAGTGAAGATCTATTTAGAAACAGGAGTAGCTAGGATTGGGTTGTAGAGGTGATGCTAGTTGAATGTCAAAGTAGAATCCTGATGATGATACAAATGTAGACTTGATTTTTTGGTACATTTTCTTTCAGGTTTATTTTGCATGTTGAGATAAGACAATACATACTAAACCTATTTATACATACACAAAAACTCTGTGGTCTTGATCGCATGATTGTACTGAACGTCATGCATATTTGGTGGAGGGAAAGGGAAAAAAGGAATGAGTTTTTGATAGATCAGAAATAGATCCCATAGATCCCTGGAAAGGGTATTGGAGAATATTGTCAGTGCATATGTCCCAATACCTGATCTGGTGTGTTTGATTCCGCACATATTTGATTTTTATCTTTTTATTATTTTTATTTTGTGTTCTTACAATTCTATACAAGATTTTTTGCAAGGTGTGAAAACTCCTGAACATAGTTCCTGCATGTGTAAGAACTCAGCAGGACCTAGATAATTATAGATAATTCACAATATTTTGTATTGATTTTGATGATTGATGATGGTGCGATGAGAAATGATGCTTTGTTTCTGGCTGCCTGTTGGCCCTTGCCTCTGCCTTTTTTCCCCAACAGGTTGCTTAGCCGCCGCTGTTTTTCCAAAGCGCTGTTTCTAACTGTTTGAGAAGACAGCTGCATTGTGTGCTTTTTGGTTTTGTTTGTGTACTAAACAATCAGTTTGTTTCAATTTCCAGATTTTACTTTTCACTTACGTTTTTGTTTAATATCATCCCATGTGTTGTTGCTAATTTCATGTGAACATTTCTGTTGAATTTTAGGTGTTGCTAATTTTTGGTTTATTATGATTCTATACAACACTTTTTGTGATATGCATAATAGATTGTCTTTTAGATTCTTTTCTTTATCACATATGAAACAAAAACAAAACATTTCATCTTTTGCTTTAGGGTGAGAATCTGCTTATTGGCTGTACAGTGGACCCTGTATAAGTTAATCACCTTAACGTCAGAAAAGGTTTTCAACTCATGCAGGTCCACAATCAGTAGAAAATATATTTTGTTGGATCACACAAAAAAGTATATTCAACTTATGGATGTGTTCAACTTTTGGAGGTGATCGATTTGACATCTTCCATTTTTGTCCCCATCATGAATAATGTGGGGATATTAAAAGCCTCCCAATGCTAAGGCTACTTTCATCCTAAGAACAAGGACGCAAATATTTTTGAAAACCACCTAAACCCTGTCATGTTGGTATTTATTGGATAGCTCTCACTGAGTACTCTTTGATGAGTACCAATGTGCCAAGGTTTCGGTCATTTCAATTTTTTTTGTATAATTTTGTATTGGCCAAATTACCCACCAGCATCATAACGGTCAAGACATGGTGGTGTTAGCCGCATTTTGAATGACCATTTGTCTTGTCCACTCTCCCAGGATGATGGCGATGAGGCGGCCAGAGAAGAGAAAGAGCTGGGCGTTAGGGTAGAGCAGCTGCAGGCGGAGCTGGCTAGTAAGGTAGAGGAGGTGGGGGCGCTGAAGAAGAGTCTGGCCGAGCACGAGCGCTCGCGGCGAGAGATCTCCGAGATGCAGGAGGAGTGGCAGAATAAGATAGGGGACATAGACCGCCTGCAGCAGGATCTGCAGGCCAAAACACAAGCTGTAGAAGTAAGCCACCCACCGCCTCCACACGTCCACCTGTAACGACGACGTGCTAGATAAGGAAATAACATGTGCCACGCCCACTCATTGTTCTCGCAACCTACTGTTATATATATAACCTATTGTTACATATAACACCAACCTTGACTCATGTCGTAAACCGCTCATTGTTATAACCCCAAGCCTGACTTACGTCTTTACGCTCACCTATTGTGTAAAATCATTGTTATGACCTTCAGCTTGGCTTAAATTGTCTAAGTCAAATTGTTATAACCTCAAGCTTGACTTATGTCTTAGACCGCTCACCTATTGTGTTAAAACTATTGTTATAACCTTCAGCTTGGCTTATATTGTGTAAGCCACATTGTTATAACCCCAAGTTTTACTCATGTCATATGACATCGCACACCTACTGTTATCAAACCATTGTTATAACAGCTTGTGTAAGCTAAATTGATATAACCCCCAGCTTAACTCATGTTGTAAGCCGCTCATCTATTGTTCTTTAACCATTGTTATAGCCTTCAACTGGGCTTGAATTGTAACTCTATGCTTGGCTGTCTAAACCCATCTTTCTCAATTTTGTTCTTGGCTTATATCAAAGGCCATTCCACTATTGTTCTAAATCCATTGCCATAATTTCATTTTTGGCTTGTATTAGAAGCCATTTTTCATTTATCAAGACATAAGCTTATATTGAAAGCCATTCATCCTTTCCTCTTGATGTAAGTTATAAGAACAAGTGTGTCTTATAACGATAAGACAACCATTCTTCTTCTACATCTGTTATAAGGTTAAGCCCCTCCACTTCTAATCATATCTTTGCTCAGGCTAACCTGTCATGTTCCGATGACCTTTTGCATTTTCCATACTCAACTTCATCTTTTAAGTTTGTTAGAATACTTAAATTTTGACTTGTGAAATCAAGTGACACAACATCTTCATATGAGACCATGACAACCTGGTATCTGCCCCTCCTCTTGAAAATACCTCTGTATGAGGCTGTGGTAAAATGTCCATCATATTCTATATAGCTATACTGCTGCCTACAATATCAAATGGCTTGAAATCTCCTTTTATTGCGAAAGAGCCCACTTTGAGGGCATTTCATTTTCTTGCAGCTTGTCCCGCCTCATTGTTTTAATTACAAAGCTTCTTATCTTTTCCTTTTTTCAGCTTTTTCTTGACTTATGACTTTATTCTAATTCTTTTGACTTTTCCCTTTGATCTGTTAGCTACTAAGTTTTGCGTTGCGTTACTTCTGTCTATGTGTTCCAGGTATTGCAATGCAAGCTTTCTTTTACCTTTCTTCTTTCTACTTCTTTTCTTGCAGCTTTCTATCTAAATCCTAAAGGGGGGGGGGGGTTATATGCACTATAGCATCTTTCTGTGTATGTGAAGGAGTTATTGCATCTATATATTTATATCAACAAATTATAAAATCTTTCTATTCATATTGATGAACAGAATCTTCTGTACTTATTACTTCGGCTCTTGCCCTGAGAAAAAAATCTATGCAGTCATAGAATCTTTAGAAAAATAGATTCTGACATCTATCCATTATACTCTAATACTGGTTGGATTTTAGTGCTTTTCAGCCAAATCTGGTATAACTTTTGGTTTTTGAGAGCTTTTGGATAAGTTATGTGCGGTTATTGATCGCATTGAGTAAATGAAAGGTTCAGGTTTACTTGGCCAACCCCAGCTTGTGCATTGCTTAATCGGACAGTGCATTTTTTATGCTGTGCTAAGGCTAATAACTGGCTTGACCAGACACTTACTATGGAATCACATTCCAGAATTGATTAAATCTTCAATGAACTAAACAGGGAAAATAATGATTATCATTAGCCCTTCATCTCTCTAAATTCTCTGTTGCCTCTTTGCTATTTTAAAATATTCCCGTGCGCTTTTATTATTCCATGTTTCTATATCCAAGTTTTTCTGATTGAACATGTGCTGTATTGCAGTGTGTTTCTACACTCCTACTGTTCAGATCCGCCTGTATTGTAGTCCCCTTATCCTCCAGTATCGCTTCCGTTGTATCCCCATGTGGCACAGGAAGAGTATCATATAGGTGGCGCCACCTAAAGGGATGGCAATGTACAGCTTTATATGTATAGAAATAGCTGAACCCAGGCGTGGTTTTTCCATGCAGAATCAGGTCTTGAATGAATAGTAGATTTACTAGATTAGGTTGGCTTATGTATATTAGCTCTCCTTGAATAAGTAGCCCTGTCGCAATTATGCTTTAGTTTAGGACAGAAATGATCTGTATACAAGATTCTCTAATCATCTAAATAGATTTTTTATGTGCAATTTTTTATTCTTCATTTTACTATTATTTTGATATTTAAATGATTCAGTTGAATTTATTTTATTCATTTGATCAGAGGAAATGAAGAGTACTAACTCAGCATATTGTTTGATTAATTTGAGATTTAAAGGTTATTTTTATTTGACTGATTCCAAATTAAAACAACCTAACACACTAACTCTTGTTTGATATGAATAACTCCTAATGTATAGTAACATTGCTTGTGCTTTTTTCGGCTAACCCAGATATATGCAATTATGGCTTCTACGTTTTCGTAACCAATGTCCATGTCCATTGTCATGTGATATCCTTATAAATTTGTTTATTGGTGAAATCTAAGTACATCAAAAATACATATTTATTGCATAATGAGATCATTGATATTAATTTTTAACAATTCTTAAAACAATATTGTACGTAGAAGTTGAAAGTCTTATCCTTGTGATTATTATGCATCGAGTAACTAACTTAGATTTAATATTCGAGGCATTCACTAAAGTAACTTATTCACAATAAGTAGTTATTTGATTATTTATTTGGAGAAACATTTTGAAATGATGCACTTTAACTGATTTTTATTGAGGAATTTCACTCTCCATATTTCTATTCGATACATCCAAACCTGCTTTAATGAACAAATGTTAAGAGAGACCAATCAACTATAAAGACAAGTCTCATAATTCTTGAAGATGAACCGAACATTTTTACAACATTTTTTCAACTTTTACTAAGGAGCATACCTTAAATAGGGAACATGCATTGTTTCACCCTCTTTTATAACTTTATAAAGGACCATTTTGAGACATCCATATTTGGTCTTTCTTAGCTGGTTTTACTCTTCCTCCTGTGTGATCTCCTGTGAGCTTAAATCTCGACAACTGTTTTGATGCTAGCAGGGTTTTCTATAGCGAACCATTTGCTTTGTCTAGGCGTCGAATAGTGCCAAGTTAGAAGAGACCCTCTCCCAGCTGCAGCAGTCTTCGCAAGAGCTTGACGCGCTGCATGGCCAGCTCGGCGGGAAAAATGCCGAGATTGAGCGCCTCGAGGAGAGCCTCAGCCAATCACAGCAGCTGGAGGATAAGCTGGCTCGCTTGGAGGAAGACCATAACCTTAGGTTATCGGAGGTTGAAACCCTGCAGCAGGAGCTGGCGTCCAGAACAGTGGCCGCAGAAGTAAGACCTAGTCCCATGGATCCTATAGGATTACCCGAAATCAAAATAAGAAATTAAAAAAAAAAAAAAAAATGATCAAGAAGGAATCTATAATTAGCCACAAATCTGTTGATTAGTTTTCTTGCTCACCACCACTTAATGCTGGGATACAATAGATATTATATCACTTTCTTTTCTCTTCCTTTTTCGTTTTCTTTCATTTTCCCCTGGTTTTACAGTGGAAATCAAGTTACAGATGTAGCAGAGAAAGAATGACGCTGAAGGAATCTTAAAATGCCTTATTATTAGAATTTTTCGTTTGATTCACATTTTTAAGTTTTTAGCACACTGTTTATGCTAATTAGTACTCCATTCCCTGTACGGCATTGGGATTATCACATTTTCTTTTTCTCTTGTTTTTCCCCATCCTATCTATCATTTCTCTTTAGAAGGCGGTGGCAGATCTTGATGCAACCCAGCTTCAGGACTCGGTGGCCGCCTTAGAGAAGCAGCTAGAGCAGGCCACCCTACAGCAGAGCCACCTACAGGAGGCCCTAGACATGAAAAATGCAGAGTTGACCCAGTTACAGCAGGAGGTAGCTTCTCAGAGAGAGGCTTGTGATGTAAGCAGTTTCACTTTCTCTGGCTGCTGCTGCTCCTCACCCGCCTGTTATTATGAGTGTGCTATATGCTGCTGATGCTGTGTTGTTAGTCCCATAAATCCCTGTCTTATTCATACAGAGTGCACATATATTGCCCTTAAATATTACTTGATAGATGCTCCATATGAAAACCCATTTATTATTTGATAGATACTCCATGTGAAAACCCATCATGGAAGGATTCTGAAGGAGAATTGTGTATTAGTTTATTGAGGATACCTATATATTTTTGGTCAGGATATATATACTTATTTTTTCTAGGATACCAATACTTATTTTCATTCTGGATATCCCCACTTATTTTGTATTCAAATTTTTCTGTTTTAAGCTTATAATTACATTGTCCTTATGAAAGTTAGAGTTAAAAAGAAATTTGATTTTGTGGTCGAAAATAGATACAAATACAACTGTTTTGTATTTTGATATAGGCAAGTATTCAAGTATTTGCTCACTTTTTGTGTTTCAAAGTAGGCTCCATTTCCCTTCATTTTGAAAGAGTATTGTGTTTCAAAGATATACTGCTTGGGTTGGGATTTTTACTCAAGCCCTTTACTTAGAGAAACATCACCTCGAGACCGAGTTCTGAAAGAGAAAAGTGTGTGAAAGATGCTCTTGTTTGGCTAAGATTTTTACCTAAGCTACAAATCTTTCTAGAAACATAAATCACCATAGCAGTGAGATTAGCAATCTGATTATTTATCCATACCCAAAATTGACGTGTGGATTTTTCTATGGTTTTGCTCAAAGGCTCAGGTAGAAGGAGCACCTTTAGAGGGCAGCACTGATAGCAGCAGCGGCAGCTCGGAACTTCAGCAGGAAGTCTCGCGCAAGAATCTGGAGATCGAGCGACTTCAACAGGAAGTGGCTATTCAGAAGCACTATATAGAAGTAAGCAATTGCTTGTGTTTCGCAGCAGCAAGTGCCAGTATTGTGGAGGCATGATCGCTCCACTAACGTCCCGCGTTTGATCCTCTATGTGTGCTTGCAAAGTGCATCTACAGTGAAAACAGTTTTTGCATATCGGCCGAAAAAACATCAGCTCCGATTTTGATTTTAATCTAGTTGCGTTTTAGTTTGAAATA
>OZ012686.1:38346705-38609205 GCA_963942565.1 Maea johnstoni | reverse complement strand
AGAATCAACTAACACATGCTTCTGATGTTGGTGAAATACCTTGTCCTGCATTCTAAGAGGGTATAAGTTGTCAGAAAGAGGTGTGGCAAGTTAAGTTCGAGGTTGGTTTAAAGTTTTCTGTAAGGTGTGTTTGTGGCATGTCGTCTCTATGTGAGTTTGAGCTTTGCCGGCGGTAGGTTTGACCAAGTCTTGGCTTGTTATTATTATTGTAAAGGATCTGGTCGCTTCCAAAGAAAAACTCCATGGACAAATTGAGCAACTCCAAGAAGGCCTTAACGCTAAGACTCTGGAGAGTGAGCGTGCCCGACAGCAGCTTTGGGAATTAATGACGGTAGCTGAAGTAAGCCCTACTAGAACACTACTAATTCCCCTACTGCATGCTCTCTACCCCTTCCTCCACCCCCTTTTCTCTGTTGTTGCTGTTGTATCGATACCACACACTCTTCATGACACTGATTGTGCCCTTTCAATACAGGAATCTAAATCTTGAGTCTGTATTCAATACTTTATTCAATACTAAAAGTCGCATATGAGAATGCAGGCCATAGGGACATGTTACACACCTTGAGTTCTGCCTGTAATACAGGATTCTAGATCATGAGTCTGTATTCAATACATTATTCAATATCTGTGGCCTAAAAATCACATACAAGAATTCAGGCCATGATGCTATGTGACACTCAATACTACCATGAGTTACACCTGTAATACAGGAATCTAGATCATGAGTCTGTATTCAATTCTTTCTTCATTCTATAGCATACAAGAAGGCAGACCATGGTGCTATATCACACTCAATACTACCATGAGTTACACCTGTAATACGGGAATCTAGATCATGTGACATGTATTTCACTCAATACTCGTGCCCTTACTTTACACTTGAAATACAAGAATGAATATGTTATACTCAATACTCAATACTACCTCAGAACGGGTAGCAATTCTTATTTTCATCTAGAAATGAAATTAATTTTTCAAAGTTTTTACAGTTATAACACAATAGCATCTCTCGGTATTCATAGCTGTGCACTGAATCGTTTCATAAGTGAAACTGAAGATGTATTCGAGACAATACAAAACTAGGCTCAATTACTCCTGATTAGCAGAAGGCTTTATGCTTAAAAGCATTTAGTTGTTGACATTTGGATGCTTTTCTTGAAATGTGCAATAAAAGCTTTAAATTTCATGGACTTGATTCCTATCAATGATTGCAAGTGATTATGCTTATATTTTAGTCATACCCAGACCTGGCACACAAGGAGGGGTTTTGAATTGCATTGACTGACACAGTTATATATCACCAGTACTGACACATGTGCTGTAGCATGACCTGTGTACAAATTTGATAGTCCAGATCTATCAGGAATATCAGTGGCACTTCTAAGCGATTGTTTGTGGTTCTTCAGAATATTTTTTGAACCAGTACAGATATTTTCTGTGGCAGATCTACCAACATGTTTGGGGTTCGTTGTACAATTTCTGAACCAGTTTGTATATATATACATGTATTTGTTGATTGAAAAGTGTGGAGGAGATGTTGCATGATTGTTAGGCTTATTAAACGAAATGACCTTCTAATGACCTTGAGCATATTGAGGAGTTTTTACGGCATGCCGATTGCATTGACTCAAATAATCACTCATTTGCAGAACAGATTCCTTGTAAAGGTTATAGAAAATGTTTTGCATCTCTTGTGCATAAACAATTAACTAACTTTCTTTTTCAATTCCATAGTTGTATTCATTCCATGTTTGATGTACTCTAATGACAATCAGTAAGAAAGTATAGATTCCTCTTCAGATAAAAAGCAGTTGCTGTGATATAAATATAGCAAAGGAGTGCATTTTTATTTCATTAAAGAATGCATACATTTCTTAACCCCATTCATCCTCAGAGTGCCTTAGTGGTATGTCATGAATGCAATTATTATCTAAACTCAAAAAGACTTGAAAAAAGTAACTGATATATTAAGGAGGTGTTCCTTCTAACCTTTTTTGTAAACTTTGCTAATATGTTGACTATATTTGCATATTTGGCAGACCTCTAAAGTGTGCTAAGCATGAATGAGGTGTAATTATACAATGACTGTGTCAATTTCTATGTTGTCCGTATTCCAGTGACCTCTCCTTTGGCTGTTGTAGTGTATGTGATTATCTCACGTTTGGAGGAAAACATTTCACCTTCATATGATTATTTTCCTTGATGTCGTTTCTCTTCCATAACTCACCATACGTTGATTTTCTGCTAAAGCTTACAGGAGGCGATAGCGAGCGGTTACGAGCCAGCCAATCGGAGCTCGCCGAGGCCCAGCAACAAGTCTCCGAACTCCATAAAGAAATGAGCTCCAAGAACTCTTCCCTAGATCGGCTACGACAGGAGCTCAATCTACTTAGGCAGCACAATGATGTAAGATACAATACATTCTGCCAGAACTCTCTCTTTCAGCTTTGAATGATCTCTGTTCATTGCCTGCGCTCTTACTATATGCGTCTTTTTTTGTTGGTAGATTTTTTGTTACATGTTTGCCTCAATTGAACAGTAACACTTGGGATTATGCTATTTCTTGCTCTTGCAAAGAATCCTAGGAAGGAAAATGAAATGCAAATCAGGAACTTGTATTGTACTGTTATTCCTAGATCTATGGAGTGATACAAATGAATACAATTTTACAGATTTTAGATGCAGATTTGAGATGGTGAATTTGATACTTTGATTTTCAACTGCTTTTAAGCCTTCACTTTTGTTTATTTTTATTTTGAATGTTGGGCTGGCTGCCTTTCTTGTTTCCCTGCACTTATCATTGTACAACTTTTTCTGTTTTTAGTAAGTTTTCATAAGGTTTGTACATGTATTTACTCCAAAATGCTTCATACCTATTGTCTCAGCCTATGATGCGAAATGTTATAAGTAGGTCAATTTATAAGGTCAACAAAGTAGGTCAGTTGGCTAGGGCAAAGTAAGTTTCACCTTCAAACTTATGAAAACATTTCAGCTTCAGATTTATGTTTCACCTCATATACTTTTAAGAATTTCTGATAACTTCCGATAATTATTAATCAATAACTTATGAGGGAGTAAAAATACTTAGAATTGTACAGGATAAAGAGAAACTCACGAGAGCTACAGAGGGTAAGATTGAGATGACTCTCCTTCCCGCTTCCAGGAACTTAGGGGTCAGAACGAGGGCTCCACCGAAATCACTAAACAGATAAAAGAGATCACTCACCGCCTGTACGAGCTGCAGGAGGAGCTCAACGGCAAGAACTCTGAAATCTCTCGCCTCCACTCCAAGTTGGAGGAGGAGAAGAAGAGCAGCGAAGTAAGCCATCCTAGTTTCTCTGCTCACCACCAGGTGGAGGCATGGATGTGTTTTTCCTAGACCGTAGTTGCACTGGTGGACTAGTTCTCGGTTGGGATGACCTATATCCCATATTCCCTCTGGATGTTCCATTTCCCCGGGATGTGGGGTTTCGTTCCTAACTAAAATGATTTCAATTTGACCTACTTAACAAGCTTGCAAGATATTATAATTGTCATTTTTCACTCAGCATTGATAACAAAACTTGCTTAAAATTCCAGACTTTGTGGAAAACCTTTTCCCTACCTTTCTTCTCCTACCTTGGCTTGCCAATTTTTCCCTTGATAATAGAATCCAAGCATCAGATCTCATAGAAGGGCAAAGGATACTTTCAATTTGCTAATAAATTTGATGCCAAATGACTTCAATAGTGTCATACTAAAGAGTTGGATTTTCTGATATCAAAATAACCTGCTACTGAGACATAATTTCTGGGTTGGAAAATATTGCTAATTTCTATAAAACCTGATAAAATGTTGATACAAGACTATAAACCGAATACTTTTGATAAGTTCAATGTAATTCTATGAGAGTACTGCATAGTGCCCCTTCCTTGCATTTACGAATCAATTAGTATTAGATAGCATAGATTCTATGCAAAATAGTCCTGGAATAATAAAACAATTGAAATAGAATCTCTGGTGAAATACGTCTGAGAAAGCTCATGTTTAATTTGTGTTTGATCAATGTGAATCCTTAGTTTTGGTTGACCTGTTCTTTGGCTCTGAGTTTGCACTTTTTTCGGGCTTCTTCTTGTTCACACCACACTGTAGCAGTTGTAGATTTCTTGCCGAGACACTTGTTTCTCTGGAGCGTAAGCGAGCTTTAATGCACTCATGCATCGTCTCTTGAGTTTACTGTAATCCTAGTTTGCTTTGAATTCTGATTGGCTTTTTGTTGACTTTCGTGTGCTTTGAGCTGGCCTGAACTTCTCTGTTGGATTTCTTGGTCTTGATTCTGTCAGTTTCTTCTCTGTGCATTACCAGCATAGTGTATAGCATCCTCTTTGCATAGTGTCTCTTAGATCTCTTCCACAAGATGGGTCACATACTCTTTTATATAGGTTATGATAAACTTCTAGTTTCTTAAAGTTTTAAGTCTGTAATAGTCATTTAATATCCATTGAATTGAATTTATAGAAATTGGAAGGATAATATACTAGAATGACAATAAACTATCTTTTGCCTAAACTGTGTTTCATAGTCTTGGAGAAAGTTTTTTCTAGAGGAATAAGTAGAGGATTCAAATGAGTTCTATTTAATTCTTCCTCTATTTAGAAGACTTTGCTTTAAAATTCCTATTTATATGTATCATTTTGTTAAAGAACATTCTTAAGTAATGGGCCAGTCATTTGATAGTTACTTTCTGAAGTTTTATTCTCAACATAATTGATAGATTATCACTAATCTTCAAGATCCATTGTTATAAGAAAAACAATTGTTTTATCAGGAATTGAAAGCGCAGAAGGTGGATTCACCATTGTTGGCCGAGCCCCCTGTTGGTCTAGCTAATGTTCAGGAAGAGTTGGCCAACAAACAGTCAGAGATAGAACGCCTTCAAAGGGAGCTACATGCTCACAAGAAACAGCAAGATGTAAGAATCAACTTCAACATTCATTCTAGCATTGCTGGCATATCTGTTCTTATGAAAAACACAATAAAGTTACCATTTGTGTAGATAAGGATGGGGAAAGCAAGATAGCATAAGTATCTACAAGTTCAGAAGCAACAGCAAAATGTAAGACTCAACATTCATTCTAGCATTTCTGGCATATTTGTTCTTACGGAAATAAAATACTGTAATAAAGATCCCATCCGGTAGATGGGGAGGGATTAAAGCAAGATCGCATTATGTCCTCCTTCAGTTGTTGATTTTGGGTTGAACTCTTTTTTGTGCTAGGGGAGGGGAGGTGGAAGATGGTAAAATTACTTTCAGTCAAGTGGTGATGCTCAGCCGTAGTTGTCAAAGATATTCCTCAGAATTTTCCAATGATCTTATTAGCAGGTTTTTGATGAAGTTACCCTGACAATAAATGGCATTTAGCCGTAGTTGTTGAAGATATTCTTCAGAATTTTCCTATAATCTTATTAGCAGTTTTTTGATGATGATAGTCTGATAATAGTCTAAGCAAGTTCCATGGTATAGCATGGGCTCCCCCCCATTCCTCTTTCTCCCCTCTCTACTCCACTCCTTGGCTTGCTTCAGGGGATGAGGGTGTGTTGGGTTAATCTTAACCCATTCATGTACAGAGACCTATTTACCAAGTATCATCTGAACCTATTGTAATTTTGAAAATGTCTTTGGAATTAAGCGTAATTTGACAATATATTTGAAGGAGACTTGTTGGTTTGATTCTAAACTGCATATCTCCTTCAAATATTTTCTGGAAAATATTTTGGTCCCAAAGATTTCATCAAAGTTGTGAAGACGTTTTTGACCTTCACAGGCACGAATGGGTTAAGGACTTAAGGTATTGCCATTCCTGGCTGCTTTCAGAAGTTAGAATCGAATCAGTTTTTGGCATAATATGAGATCATTTAACCATTTTTCTTTGTTGGGCCTTGTTTTCATCATGCTCCTCTTGAGAGCTTTTGAATCAATTTCATTTGTATTTATATAGATTTGTTTGTACTATATTGATATATTTATTGCAGAGGGTGATGTGGAATAAGAATTCTCACATGTTGCCTTCTGATTTCATGACTATTTTATGGCAAAGTGAAAAGTGGCACCTGATGAGTTAGTTAGTTAGGCAGAGAATTTAGGGCAATGTCCACAGAAATATCAGCTCAGTGTTAGGGGTGTACATGTTCATTGAGCGATGTTTGAATTTCAGGAATTTGAAGAAGCTATGAAAAAAGCTTTCACAAACGAACAGGAGCGTAACGTTGCCCTGACGGCCCATCTCCAGGAAGAACTCAACTCGGCCATCTCCGAGTCGCACCGTATGCAGCAATTGGTCGAGCGACTGGCCAGGGAGAAACACGTAAGGGATGAACTGTCATTCCACCGTGCAGAGGCTGTTTTCTTCATTTCATCTTTTTTTTTTTTTTTTTAATGAGCTGAATGTGTCGTTTATTCTCTTATACTTATTTGGAGCTGTATGACTTTGAATTGCTTTCCAAAGAGTTCATTTATTTGGAGTCGTACACAGCTTTACATGTTGGACTGCATCATATTATATTGGCTTGCAATGATGTGTGCTAGTTGCTTTGATCATGTGAGTTGTTTGGTCAGTGTTTAATTTCCATAAACATTGAATTCTGTCAAATTTAATAAATCAAAAATTCTAAGATTAGTGTTGAAGAAATTTTCAGCCAACTTCATCTATCCATGCAACGTTCTTTCATCTAAGATTACTGTTGAAGAAAATTTCATCTATCCATTCAACATTGTTTCATCTGCATTGGAAATCCAAATTCAGAAGAACAATGTCCATTCTTTATTCATTACTCTGGCATTCCTTTCAATGCTAGCACGTTCATTTTGAGAAATATTATGTAGGAATCAGTCTTGAAATGCTCAGTCCTGGCACACACAGTTTATTTCATAGCCCTGTATTGCATGGAATGGCAGAATGCCCCTCAGTTGTTTCTTCTTCTTGTACCATGTCTCTTTCTCATTGTTTTTCTTTATTTACAGACGCTATTAATTGTTGAACATCTTTTGTATGATTATGAATTTTGTGTATTCATTTGCCATGCATGTCTAATGCCATTGCAAAGAAAGAGTAGAAAAAAGTACTTTTTATCATGACATTACTAGCTAATTTGCTGACCAAGTCAGTTTATTTCAGATTTCTTCAAAGTCTACTTTCTATTTTTTGAATCCTTCTGTAATGTCACCCACCACCAACCCCCTTATCCATAAGTCAAATGGACAAACTCCCGAGCTACCCACTCACCTATCTCTAAGCATGCACCATTCAACCCCTCCCCCCTACTTTTCAATCAGTCCACCCCACATCTAACCAATACCCTAATTCCAACCAACCGTACCTGAACATAGCCATTCCCCAGACCACCATCCAACCCATACCCCATTCATTCTTATGCTATATACATATACATATACATATATATATATATATATATATATATATATATATATATATATATATATATATATATATATATATATACACACACAAATTGTATTTCAAAAAGAATATTACATTTGTGGAAGTTGTGATTCTTCATGTTGGAAAAGAAGTGTTATTCATTAATGAAATTTTCCTTAGTTGTAATGTATTACCTTACTGAACATTAGACATTCGAGTATATTTTTGGGTATTTTATGACATTTTATCACCAAACATTTGAAATAGTGTCATTGAATGAACCACTAGTGATGAGCACCCCCTGAGATACTGCTCATCACAAGCACAGTGCAATAATCAATTACTTTTCCATCCTCCCAAATGTCTCTAGGAGCTGCTAGAAAAACAACAGAAACACACCAAAATTCTAGCTAAATCTGACGCCTTCCAGGGGGAGCTTCAGCGCCTACGGGAAGAGCTGGATGGGCGTGAGCGTGATGTTTGCAACATGGAACAGCGCATGGAAGAGCAGCAAAGGGCATATGAAGTAGGCTCTTTCTTTTAACGTTGACACCCCCTACAGAAGAGCAGGACTTTTTTTCTGATATTTATGTCTGTTTTGTTGCAGGATGTCGTCCGTTTCAAGGGAGATTTTTCACTATGTGAATAGACAAAATACTCATTTCCTTAGCTTAGAGACTTATTGAAATATTGAATTTTCAAAATTGCAATGTCTCTTACTCTTATAGGATTAGATGGGTCTTGTTCATCCACATTTTATCATGATGTTATTAATGAGGTTTTATAGAATTTAGCAATATTTTCGCATAGAGTATGTCTTAGTAGCAGGTTATTTGATTTCAGAAAATCAAACGCTTCTTTAGTAGGACATTTTTGAAGTCATTTGGCATGAAATACTTTTCTGTCTCATAGGTTAGGTCAGGTTGATCCTAGAGCTGGAAGTTAATAAGATTAGAATTTCAGTATGGTTTTCAATTTGTTTAGAACAGGGATAGCCCATCAATGCTCACAGCGGCCAAAATACAGCCTGACAATTTTGATGAAATCTTGCTTGCAAATGCATAGTTAGGAAAATATTTGATAGAGAAATGTTATTGAAAACATTACCAACAACTCTCCTTCAAATATTTTTTAAAATGTTTATCAATAACAAAGATATTGTCAAAAGTATTGTAGTTCTAGATGTTAATTCCTGGAGGAACTCTTAAGCATTAATGGGCTGATCTAACCTCAGAGCTGTCTTTGACAGGAGCTTCAGCAGAGAAACTCTGAAGTGCGCTGCCTGTTGGAGGAAAGTGACTTTTACCGGCAGAAAGTGGCCAACCTGGAGGAACAGCTGAGAGCCCGAGAGACGGAGCTCGTAGCCCTCCAGAGGGCACTCACTCAGCAGCAAAATGCCAATTCTGTAAGGCTCCAGAGTTCCTTGACGATTCAGGAAAATATGGAACATATATTAGAAAACAGAAAAAATTGCCTAAACGGGAGACACTTTATACAATTATATTTCATGCGTATATATATATATATATATATATATATATATATATATATATATATATATATATATATATATATATATATATATATATATATATATATATATATATATATATTATATATATATATATATATATATATATGTATATATATATATATATATATATATATATATATATATATATATATATATATATATATATATACATATATATATATATATATATATATATATTTATTTATACTTAATATCTCTGGGATATAGTGTGTGTATTTAGCATTCATTTATGTGTTAGTTATTTGGGGATTGTTAGTAAAAAAGAACCTAATCTCAGGAAGTTTGATTCAAAAATGCGTAGATCTTCTCCATGGCACCACAATGAGTCCTTAGGAAAATGTTAGAAAAAAATCTTGTCTAGGGTAATTTGATTCAAAAAACTTATTCTTGGCATCACCAAATTATCTTTGCTCTGTAACTTGATTTTCACTCATTCAAAAGTATAGAATTATATATAAAGAACTATTTAGAATGATGAAACCATGTGAATTTGGTGTGTTGTCTTCTATGGACTTTACTGGCCAATAGTCTGTAAATTGAGACAGTTCATTTTGACATTTTAACGATCTTAGGATTTGAGACAGACTCTTGCGGCTAAGGAGCTGGACGAACAACAATCCTGCTTGCTAGGGCTCACGGCCAAACTGAACTATCAGGAGGCACAACTGTCGAGACTGTCCGGCATTATCGAAAACAAGGAATATGACATAGTGGAGCTGCACAAGGCTAAGAGCCTCTATATGAGGACGGTGGAACAGCTGTCCATGGAAGTGAGCGAGAAGGATAAGGAGGTCAATCGTCTCGTAGATGAGCTCGTTTTCCTTCGCCAGGAAATCAGTGTAAGAGCATGTCTTACGCATGCTCCCTATTTACACTCCTTCCGTGTAGGCAGGGTTTTTGTTTTATGGGCAATATTCAAAAGCAGCAAGTCATCGTATCACACTAGCTTGCACTTTGAACACTTCAACTAGATCCTCAGCATTGAGAAATGTCATACCTTTAGTTGCATATACTAACCATTTAGATACCACATGTGTTGATGCCCTTGTTATGGTCCTTCCGTTAAATGATAGAAAGCAAAAACCCTGGTGAACAATCCATGTGTAGTCTTTGTGTCGCTGTGCTTGTATGTTTATGCTGCTAATAGTGATAGAGGCATGTGCTGCAGGACCACCCTTACGTGCCCGCCCGCCCGCAGGGTCTTAGCCAGGAATTAGAAACTGTGTGCCCAAAATTGCTAATTGTAAAATTTTTGGGCGTCCTATTTTTCTTGACCTCTGTAGGGAGGCTACAATTTACTCAGATTACCAGGTTTATGTCCCATCTAGGTCTAGTACACCTTGAGTGTTACCATAAGAACCCTTTCAAGGGTTCAACAAACATAGGGACCTGCTTAGGTTTTGTACCTACTGAGGTGTCCAGAGCATCCATGCAGTTTGTTGCTCAGATATGGAGTAGCACTCACTTACTCCAATTATGTTGTGACAAGACAGAAACAAGAGAAACACTAGAAAGGATATATATAGCCTTCTCTTTGCGAAAAGACCTACTGGGTCTTTGGCTGTATGTTTATATAGTAAGAGGTCCAATCATTTAATGAGGTGCTAAAGGCGGTTGAAATTGAGATGCCGCACCTGAAAGCCTTGTGTGTTATCACTAACGTAGGGTGGACCCTCTAGTACCCTTTATGCCATTCTTAGAACCAAAGTCTTCTTTGGTCCAAAAAAGGAATATCTGTGTAATGTACATTACCTAACATGGTCATAACTTTAGTTGACCGTAAGGAATGTCTCATAAAATGCACGAAGATTGCTAAGTGATTACCTATGACATTTCACAAGCAACCCATTACTTAGATAACAAATAGTCCCTGATTTTGTCCACCAAAGTCCCAATATAGTAGTTCTCTTATTTAATGGTTAAAGGGTATTGTAGGGTCCGCTTTTTTGCACATTTTCATTGGGTCAATATGGTTATATGGGAACACGCTTCCTTGCATTGTGCACTGAGATATTGCTATAGTACACGTAGCTTTCATTTTTGCCTTTACCTCCCTCCCCTCTACTCACCCGTGATAGTGTGTAGCTCATAGCATAAATGATGATCATAAACTCCAGAGAAGAAATATGAGATTGTAACATATCTATATGCTCTCTAAGTTTCATTTATAGATTCTGGGATTCAGTAAAATGCATCATCATCATCATCTTCTTCCTCTGATGGTAATTTCTCAGTAGCTTTTAACACATCTTTTAAACCAAGTTGCCGATATAAAATCAAGCTATTTGAGGTTGATGTTTTTATCGGCTCCTCCCCCGAGAGTCGTCCAAACTCAGTGGCGGTGTTGTTGTTGTGTTTTTGCTAGGACCTGAGGGCCAAATGCAGTAAGGTAGACCTCCATGCCCGAGATGTCTCCCAACTGCAAGAGGACCTCTCTCTCAGGGACGGCCAAATTTCCCACCTCAAAAACCAGCTGGAGGCCGCCAAGAAAAACCATGACGTAAGGACAAATTCCACCTTACTTGTTTCTTCCTCTTCCGATAGAGAGTTCAGCTTGCGGTTCTTAGACGCACTTACTTGTTTAAAGTTCATGGTAATTTTTTACTTGTCAACTTGCTGCTGAAGTATCAGCATACGTGAAAGGTCCTGATTCCGTGTAGGTTACATATGTCTACATGATAAATGAACAAAACATTTTAAGGTACATACAGCATAGAAAAATTATATCTTACCAAAAAAAATGATCTATACAAATAGGATAAAAAGCTTCACGATAGCTGATATGCATGCCCTTAAGAATTTGCATGAATATTTTAATGAGCTTTAACGGCAGCTTTACTAATTAATGCCCTACTATTAACAGTGAAGTGGTCAGATTGTTGAGGAAGTCAAGATCAGAGGTATTCAGATTGCACAGCCATCAAAAGCTAAAAACATGAATTAATCTGTTTCTCATTGTCAGAGACATTGAGTATAGATATTGTGCGAGATATATCCATTAAACATTTGTAACTCCACCACCTCCTCAGCCCACAAAGTATGATATGTCAGACCTGCCAGATAGGAAAAGATTTAAATAATCTAAGATGTGTTGATTAATGCTTTTATACTTCTCAAGTGAGGTTGAATTGTGGCATTCTTCTAAAAAAAAAAGAAATAACAACTTCAGTGTTCTTAATGATCACTTGATTCTTTCTTGACCAATGTCATTAATTTTGTATTTTTTAGCCATGTTACCTTTTGGCTAATAGGCATTGCTGACTGTGTGTTTTTTCGATGATTTTTCACGCCATGGCCCTCTGCTAGATAGTAATTGAGAAATTCGTAGATATTCAGGGAAATTGAAGACTGAATTCCTTCTTAGGGAAGACATACATGATCGGAAATTTTGCTGAAAAAATGTAGGATTCTCTCTAAACCCAGCTTGGGAAATGCCTGTTCCCAAAGAAAATGCCAACTGCATTGAGTACAAAGGTACCCTAGGAAATTCACCTTGATTCAGTATATGAATAAACCATGAAAAAATTACTTGATGTTGAAGATATTTTTGGAAATTCAGGAACTCCAACTTGATTCAGTATGGATGTACCATAAAAAAAATCTTGATACTGGATGGAGATATCTTAGGAAATTGCAACATGATTCAGTATGGAGATATCCTTGAAAATTCCCATTTGATTTATTTCAACTATATGCTATGACATATTGCACTCTGTGTGCTGAGAAGAGTCCCCTCAGAACGCCTCTCCTGGAAAGCAACTAATCGCAGAGAATCTTCTCTTCTCTTCCTTCTCCTCCTCACAGAACTCAATCCTGTGGGTGACTTCCTACAATTACCACTTTGAGGTGAGCCGCCGCCCTCACTATAGAGTTGAGATCAACAATAATTATTACGTAGCTCAAGAGGTTCAGTGGCTGGCTCAGGCTGTGCAGGTACTTCTAGATTCTTTGCCTTTTGGGTGGGCGTTCAGAACTCTGGTTGCAGTTGGTTGGGATATTTCACAAACGCTAGAGGGGCGGTTTCGCTTGCATAGATTCGGGCTTCTGTCAGTAGATTAGTTTTTGGGAGTTTTTAATTGGTTCAGTTGCTTTTAAAGCCAATGGTTTTGAATGGATTTTGCTTTCCCTAACACACACACCTTTTCTTTTCCTCTCTTTTCCCTACTCACACATCCCACTTTATTCATGATTTTCACGCTGGACTTGCGTTAGGAGTGCATACTTTTAGCAGTTCAATTTTATTTCACTTCAGCAATTTATGAAGGTATTTTTTCTCTGCTGTACACATTTGTCACTTATTTTTTGTGCATTTTGATTTTATGCTGTTGATTTATTTTATCTTAATGCTATCGAGAAAGTTTGTGCCACAGTCCCAACATTTATTCTAGCAAACTGTTTTAATCCTCCCATTTTATTTAATTAAAACCCTAGAGTTTCTTCTGAGCAATCATTACTCTAATGTTTGAGATTTTCATTGTTCAATCAATATGATTTCAACTGGCCTGACACATTCAAATCAGACTGGGTATTTTATCTACTTTTCTTTGAATAGAATTTCTATGGGCTTTCATGAAAGTCTGAACACATAGGCTCTGGTTGAAAACAAATCCTCAAAACCAGGATCAATTACGTTCTGAGTCACATTACTGTAACTGTAGCTATTCTCTGAACCTCCTGGGATAAATCAGGTCTGAACATCAAGGATTTTGGTTCGCTTTTTCTTAAGGCAAGTGGACGCAAGTTTTTGTTGCCCTAAAATTTGTTTTACTTACCAAAAAATTTAGGATTCCAAAATTGAAAATTAAACTTAAGTTTTGCTGTTGCCAATGCTATAAAACATTAATTTGTCTTTAGGACAAGTAAATATGTATTTTTACTTGCCCAAATGATGCTTATACTTGGCGAGGAAGATTGGACAATCGTTGATGTCAAGCCCTGCAATTGCATGCATTTGCTAGGCTTCATTTGCAGCACCCTGATGCTAAGTCTATATTAGAAGGGCTAGTTAAGGAAAGTATTCCACTTCATCATGGTGCCCAGGAAACATACCTCAAAACTCAAAAACTTGACTAATCGTTTTTAGCTTTCATTGATATCCTCTGTTTTATACTAACCCTCAATGTGCCATTGCATAAAGAAGTCCTAAGGAAATCTCTCTCTCCTCATGATGTGGGAACTCTGAGAAGTGGTCTATTTTCATCTGCACTTATAGCCAGTGTGTCTGTTGCAATGCTGTACCTTCTACGGCTGGGAAATTTGGAGTTTGGGTATCCTATGGACATGCGCTATGTAACGCTAATATTTATATTGTTTTATTGTTTTATTTGAACAAAGGAAATCCTTGCTGCTGATTGAGTAGGGATAGGAGTGTATGTAACTTGCTGCATAACTATAATGTCCATATGTTGTAAAGAAATTTAGCATATGTAATGTATGGTTGATACCAGTTTTATTTGAAAGGAATCATTAAATCTAACTGCTTCCTAAGAAAGTTTCTTGTGAAGAGTGAAATGATAAGATTCTAAACAAAATATAGGTAATTTGCTACCATCCTATGTCTATTAAATAAAGATTGCCGGAGGCAAATATGAATAATTCTTGTAGGAAAAGTATTTTTGTAGGAAACCTGTAGTGTGAGAAAGCAATGAGGCTATAGTATTTTTTAGTATGATAGTTGAATTGTTGCTGATATAAGACGCTTTTCTGTCAGAATGATAAAGAGGAGTTGGTAGGACTTTCGACGTCACATCATCGTAATGACGCCCAGAACAGTGACAATGGCAACTTTCGGCTCACTGTGAACAATGGGTGTGGATCACAGGGCGTGTATAGTGATGGCTTCTCAGGTTTTGGCAAAGGCCAGCAAAGAGAGAAAGTAAGATATGTATGAGATATTTATCGGCAGTCTTCTCTGAGGCATGAAGGAATGGGAGGTTCTTGTGTGAAATGGTGCATTGGTTTGGTGATTGGCTGAAGGGCTTTCGAGATTGCAAGTTGAAAGGGATAGAAAGAAAATCGGTGAATTAGGATTTTTACTCTCAAATAAGTACACATACACAAACGCAAACACGCACATGCACACAAAATTAGGGGTATTCTGGATTAGAAGTGTTGGTGATAGGGCACTGTAATGGCAAAGGGGATCTTCGTGGATTAGATGGAATTATCATGAGTACTTGTCTCTTAAGATGATAAAATCTTACCAGTAGCATGTCTTTATTTCAAACTCTGTTATATTTTCTGTGATGTTTTTCTCTTGTCTGTCAAATAATATTGTGTCCATTCGGTGTTTAAAATTGGATTCATAATGGATTGTCTAGGCATGTCGTTGGTCTTTAATAAGACAAAGAATAAGTTCTTTTTTGATTTGGACCAGATGCATGAATTATCATGAATATAATTAATGCACTGGAACTTGTATTTAAGGAGAATGCAAAGTTCTGTTTATATTATTTTCTTTTTACAGCTTTTGCTTTCAGTATATTTTACTAAATATGGATATATTAAGATGTCCATTTTCCCATACCTGTGTACTAATCGAGTGTTTCTATTGGGTGATGGCAGGAACTGGACCACAGGAACCAGAATGTGCCCCCCTTTGAGGGTGCACAAGACGCCCAGCAGGGGGAGGTGGTGCAAATGGCAGAAGAGCTTCATTTTCAACAGAGGGAGTTAAAGCAGTTGCAAGAACAGCTATCTCAACATAAACAACTGAACTACGTAAGCCATGTGCTCTCTTACGATGCATGGCTTCAGTGGTGCCACCTTTTGTTCGTGCTTTGAACCTAACTTTTGTTTGTGTTTCCTTCAGGCCAAATTGAGAAATCGCCATCTGAAGTACATATGACAAAAGGATCCTGGGATGAATGAAATCAATGAAAATTTCTCATCATTCCAATGTTTTCAAAAAAATCACTATGTGATTGGTCAAGATGTATATCCCTGTATATTTTGACTTTTTCTGCAAAATATTGTTATTCATTTCTTGAACATCTAGACAGAACGCACATCTCACTTTCCAATTGACCATTTGAAGCTAACAAAAAAAGCTCTTGTATAATGTCTGCAGATTGCCATGTGTTAGCATAGTGTGTTGCGTATTTCAGCTGTACGATCATGAACCACACTTTATTTTCTCTTTTTGTTAATGGTTTGTTTTTGTGTGTTTCTCAGGTGCAGCTAGTGGCGCTCCCTCCTCACAGACCCAGATTTTCAGTTTAATCATTTCACCTGCCGCTTTTCTATTGTATTTTTTTCAGGTATCATTTTTTAAAACTAGACTTGTAGTGAATCGAGCGATTGAAGTAATGTGTCTAATTTATGCCGTTACCTGAGTATGACAGAAAGGACAACTGACTTTGTCCTAGTCATATCCAGCAAATATTTATTGCTGTTTATAGTCAAAACTCATATGATACTATGACACCAAAGGTATCATTCAATGCTGCTATATAATTCACTATTGTTGCCTGGTACATATATGTTTTACTTTAATTCTTCCTTAATATTTTGTTTGCATCACCATTTCTATCCTTTCTCAGGCACCTATCATTTGTTGATTTTTTCTTTGCACATTCATATTTTAGTTTGTGACCCTTCTTTTATACCCTTCTTTTTCCTCCTTTCCCAGGAGCTCCAAAGTAAAGTGGACACCACTTCCCAGCCAGATACAAGCGCTGAATTGTCAGAATTGAAAAACCAGCTAGAAATTGTTAACAAAGAGCTAGAATCAAGAACAAAAGAAACAAATGTAAGGATAACCTATTGTTGTTGGCTCTTTCATCAGTGAAATTATAAAAGAAAAATGCATTTTATAATTCAACCTGCTCATAATGCTTAGAACATGTATAATAGCATTCTTTGAAAATAACTAAGGAATTGAGCATTAACTTGCAAAAATCTTTAGCAATCGGTTATCTTCTATGAATATCAATCTTTCATCAATGTCAAAAAAATACTATCAGCTTGTTTCGGGACATTCTGAGATGAATGTTAATATGAATGAATTTGTTTTACTTTCCTATCAGGGAATTCAGACTTATTTCTATTCAACTATATACTCTTTGAATACATTCATTTGCACTTCATCTTCTATTTTCTGAGGCACATTTTTGTAAAGTATGTGTTTAAGGTTTTGTTTTGTTATATGCCAGCTGTAGTGAGGCTTTTCATGTATTGGTTAAGAGAATATCTGTGACAAACACTAAACGAGTATAATGTTTGTAACATTTGGATGTTCATAATATCACATAGACATCACACATTGTTACCTTTATTGTGATTGGAGATTTTTGGGTCCAACAAAATTACTTCTTACTTGACTTGGTCTGAGTAAAAAATTTGTCTGATGAGTGATGTGTATACTTCAAAAGTCTAGCACTCCAAAAGGCTAAAGAAAATGCAATTTATCTGTATTTATTCTATATGCTATTTCTTTGTTGTTGTTGGGGCCTGCCAGGCACCCTGAATTGCAGAAATTTGGGCAGGGCTAGTGGATTCGGTGACTACTAGCCAAAGGATGCCAGTAGAAGTGTATTTATTTATTTTTTTACCTTGTGAAGTCTTTTTCAGTTCAACTCAGGTGGATTAACTCGTTGGTTGATGTTTGTCATGATTCCTCAGCTATTTTCTATCAATTTTTACCAGGACACGACTGTATGTAGCAGTATTGTACAAACAATAGCAGCTTAAGACATTGCCATTGACTGCTGACTATCTCTCAGTGATGCCCGTGTTTAAATCTGACGCAAAGTATGTGAGAAAGTTGCTAGTGACTTTGGTTTAAGCAGAGGTTTTCCCTGAGAATCGTTTCCTTCCACCACCGTTAGACCTCAATATATGAGAAAAAGTCATGATAGTAGAATTACATATTCCAAGCGGATTAAGCATTCTTCATGTTTCTCTAACGTTTTAATTTCAGGAGCTTCGAGAGAAGAACGTCCAGGCAGCAGAAGCGTTGCGGCAGGCTGAGAAAGCAGCGGAAGAGAAACAGAAGGAATCTAAGGTATGCATGACAAGAGATGTACATTACCTTTTTCTGGTCTTCACTAACCTTTTGGAGCATTTTTGACAAATAAAAGGCCAATTTCTTCCTTGCAGCAGCTCAAACATATTGTTGATATATTTTTAATGAGAACACCTTCTGGGAAACACCTGATGGTAAAATGTTTATCTGATCTTCTCCAGCAAATGTTTTGAGAATTCATGTTTATTTTCTCCTAATCTGTCGTAACATTCTCATCTAATTGTTTAAGACTGACCAAGAAAAAGAAAGGGATCGAGTCATTATTAGCATACCATAAAAATGAATAGTTAATATTTGCCCAACTTTACTTTTATCTTTGCACATTATACTCTTTAATTGTTTACTATAAAGTTATGTGGAAAAGACCTGTAATGTTGACTGTTTTGTGATCATTGAATTAATTGGTGGCACCCATAAGTATTTATTAACTCTCACAATTTTCAGAAATCCAAGCGGGGTTCAAAACAAGTAATTTATTTACATCATCTTATTTTGATGTTGTCACTGGTAGACTGATTAGATCCCCTTTTATATTCTTTATATCATTATCTATTATTCTGTCCTAGCACTTCCATTACACATACCGTTCACCTTGTGAGTCTTAAACCTATTTTGCACTAAGTATGGTCTCCCCTTTCAAAATATACTCCTAGGTTTCAGGGAAATTAGCTGGAGCTTCAAGAGAGCCCAGGGCTGAGAGTACTCAGCGAGAGCTATCTGTTGAATACCAACATGGCAGGGTTTAGATGGTTTTCAAAAATCCTTTTTTCCTTGTGCTCTGGACAAAAGTAGCCTCGGCATTAGAAGGGTTAAAGTAGCTTTTGAAGATGCAATTGGGCTCCCTGAAAAAACAACACTAATTTCGAGCCCTGAGTATATTTGCCATCAATACTGGATAGACACTGGTGCCCTTAGCATGCCACTGTATTATTATGTAATTGTTTTAGTGAAAAAGAATTTTTTAGATGCTTATTAATGAGATATAATTCAATATTTGGCACCTTGCTCTCCATGAAACTATTTGTATGTATTAGGCAAACCTAGAAGGCATAGATGTACTCACAAGCCAGGGTAATTCCCAATGTATATTGTTATTACCATCTATAATTTTCCTGGTATGGGATGAAAGATTTTATTTCTTTTACAAAATTTAGACTTATCACCTCTGCACACCAAAAGTCACCAATTCACTTTTCACTTGACTACACGCATCCAAGCTAGTTTTCGAAGGAGCAATTACCTTTTTCTCTTAAAGATATTTCGTAATGCCTTTAACAATATGCTATTTTTTTTTGTTTTTTGTTTTTAAGTAGTGGTAAGCCCATACCACCCCTCACTATTTACTCATTCCATATTGTGTGCCCAAGTCTACTCTAATAACCCTACAAGGCCATTCATTACAAATAATGTGAATCAAACAAATCCAAAAAATCCAAAATGTATTATGTATCTAAATCCAAAGAATTTGATAGTTTATCCGGAAATCTTTTAGTAATAAAATGTTCACTTTGGGATAATACTATATGCTTTTTTAGTCCAGCATATTTCTTGTTCTTGTGAGACTGACACAGGGACTTAGCCAGGAGCCATCTTGCCTGTCTTTTGGACGGGTATTTTCCTGAAAACCTATTTGGACAGGTGAAAATTTCTGTGGAGATTTTTCAATATTGACTTTTGGGGGGTAATAACCAAATCTTTTCCTAACATACTGTATTCTAGGACATAGCTGAAGTGTATATAGCCCTTTTTGACACACTAGGCTATTAACTGTAGCTGGTATAAGGATTTGAAGTAGATACGTAGCTAAATCTGAACGGGCAGAGATTTTGAAATATTTGTTTCGGACAGGCTGTTTTTGAAATCCTTGCTAAGACCCTGGACTGACAGCCCACTTTACCACTGGTTATTGCCAATCAGTAACCTTGCAAGATGATAAACATGTGCTGTTTGTTTTTCAGAGTGATACTATAGAGATTGAAGATGCCAAGGGTGTTCTACAGAGGATTTTCCCATCTATTACTGTAACAGGAACAGTGGTGAGTACCGAGAGAGAGAGAGAGAGAGAGAGAGAGAGAGAGAGAGAGAGAGAGAGAGAGAGAGAGAGAGAGAGAGAGAGAGAGAGAGAGAGAGAGAGAGAGAGAGAGAGAGGAGAGAGAGAGAGAGAGAGAAGGAGAGAGAGAGAGAGAGAGAGAGATTGTTGAAATAGTTAATATTATACATACATCACTCTACAGTTCTTTACCTTAGAATAAAGTAAACTAACTTGTGTAAAGTTTTGTTGAAAGTGATTTGAGCAAATTCAAAAAAAAACTTCTTAAACTGTATTTTCTTTTCTAGCATAGGATATTTATGATTTTCATTCATTTATTTACAGACCCAGAAAGAATGGATTAAAATCTTTGAACAACACGCCACCAAATACGTCACTGAAATAAAAACCTCACAGGAAACAAAGGTAGGCAAAATCTTGATGTCAGCTTCATGCTTGTAATAACAGGATGCTAAGGTTAAAATGTTTCACTTAATACCCATAATAGAAAAGACATACCTTTCTATATAAAAAAACACACACTTCATCTGCAATATTTAAATTTTTTATATTTGTGAATTTCTATTAATAGTTGTATGCCCTTACATGCAATCAAAAAGTTAAAGCTCTTAAAAAATGAAGTTTACCTAGTACTTGCATTGATCATTTCTGGCTTACTGTCAAACAAAGAGGAAGAGCATTTCAAGTCCTGAACTTGATTTGCTTCAAGCATTTTTTTCTCATGTACATGCATATCATTATCTTAGAATTATGAAAGAAATTATGCATTCAAATGAATATTATTTATAAATATTGTTATTCTTAAACTATTTGCTTCTGGAATGCACCACTTTGAAAGTAATTTATGAAATAGTGTAATATTTAGGGAAAAAAGAAGTTGAAGAAGGATAGTTTAACTTAAAAGAAGTAACAGATTTCAGCCAAATGTTTTAGACATTATTGCTTTTGTTATAAACCTATTTTCATATGTCTGAGGCTGTGCTAACTCCCAATATGAATGGATAAATGCTTTTTCCTCTCCCCATGGTTTTTGGGCTATCTCCTTATTTTCTTATAAAATATTCTTTTAACAAAATTCAAGGGTTGAGCTTAATCTGTTAAATTGAATTCAATATGTAGTATTTGAGGCTAATAAGTATTTGTACAATGTATGTCATTATTATTTCCTTAACTAATATTTTGCAGGCACATTTAGGATAAGTTAGAAATACAACCATGTAACAATTGATATATGGATAATCAGTTTAATCTAACCATGCTGTAGTTGATGACTCATATTCCGCAGGTCAATTACCTAATACTCCGACTAGACCACCAAACCTCTACAACACAGGGATACTTGAAGAAAACATTGAATCAAAATTTTATGGGGAGCTTAATTCTTTCCCTCCTTCTCACCTCCTTTCTGCATATGTTTCTCAGAGTATTCCTTGTGTGTAAATTTGGTGTCCGACATTTTTTGGATGTAAATCTTTCTCTAAGGGGGGCTGGAGTCTATGATTTCATGAGCATAGTTCAACCTATGAGTTTTTTTCATGCCATTAGTTCCTAGTGAAAATTGTTGTCTGGACATATGATACTTACAAAAATAACTTGGTTATATATCATAAAATATCAAGTTATTTGAAGGAGAGATGTATATTTAGGAATGATGAAAATTTTCCCTTCAAATATATTCTTTAAAATGTTTTAATGATTAAGCAATGATCAAAGTCGCTACAGGCAGGAATGGGGCGTTTTATCTCTCTGGTAAAAAAATGAAAGATAATCCCCCTGGTGGTCATTTGGAGAACAAAGGGTTGACTGGAACTAATATTGTCTTTTGTAGAGCACTAATAGTAAAGATTTAGAATACAAATTAGATCAAGCAGTGGAGTACCAGAGTACACTGCAGTCCCAAGTACAGCACTATAAAAAAGTCCTCTCAGATACAGTAAGTATTTGGTTGAAAAAAACTGCATGCACTTAGTAGTGTGTGAATCAAACACCTCTTTATCAATTTTCCCCCATTATCACACCACTAGTTTTCTATGCATTGGCTCATGCACCCATTTCATTATTGTTTTGGAATATGAACTAAACATTTCCAAACTGAGTCATGTTAGATAAATAGACTTTTTCTTCTTTTGTGCATTTCATTTTGATACTAAAACTATTTGATTTACATTTTTCATCCATGATATGATAACCTGATTAATTCCTTTTTTTCTCTCATGTTTCATTTAGAACCTTTCCTTTGTTTTTATAACTCACTTCTTGTTTAGTTCTTCTTTTCCTCCCATGAGTTTCAACTTAATCAGTTAGATGTGGTTGTATTTTGTGAATATACCTAGTATCATCAACAACATTCTTATTGTTTGATTAAGCAGTTACTCAAAGTAAGATTTAAAGACTCAAAAACTTTTCTAATTACTTGTAGACTTAAAGATACATTTATTAACAATCAATTTACTTGAGAGACTTGTTATCTACATCCGTCATTTTTTATTGTAAAATTCGATTTTTTTTACGCCACAATCACCTTGAGCTTGTTTGTATGAAAATCACTGTTCTTCCTGATCATAGTTGGTGGTGAAGGAAATGTTTTTGATAATTTATCCTCCTCACCATTCTGCCCTCCTTTGTCACCTTTTTCATCCTCCTCCCCTTCCTCCTCCTCATTAACACCCCCCCCCCCCTCTGCAGCTTGCTCCTTACGTTGCACCTATATGTAAGATTAAACACATATGCATACACATATGCATCATATATTTGTTTGGACGAGTGCCATTGTTTAAACAACAAGCATAGCACATGCACCATTGTACTCACTCAGTTCCTTGCAGTGAAATCGTTTTCACTATTACATTTTTGATTTTGTGCAAAATTTGTTCATTTACAAGAAGACTTCTCTTTATAGAAAGAAATGAAATGATTAAACATTTCTTCCTGATGTTAAAGAAAAAATTTTTTTTTCTTAAGACTAATTGTTATCAGGTAATTCTTTGAACAACACCAAATATATTATTGAATTTAGTATTATTGATGTCAGTAAATTATTGTTATGATGCTATTTTGATTTCATCAAGTTGATTTTCATGAGGTATCTGGTCCTTTCATAATTTATCGGTGCCCATCCCTGAACAACATATCTACTCTTACCTTCCAACACATGTGTCTGTGTGTCATAATGATTCTCTCCAAACATATGAGATATTTTGTTAATTTCTATCTTAACCCAATCATGCCGAATGCTCTTGAAAAAGTGTCAACTCCATTTTTGGTAATTTGTGAAAATAACATGGTAATTAAGCTTAAATTTACAAAATATTTAAGGAAGAGTTGTCGGCCATTGGATTGGTTCAGATACATCGGTCTCCAAATATTTTTGGGAAAACTTCTCTTATTGTAAAAATCGCATCAAAATAGTGTATATTTGGGGCTATGGGCATGAATGGGTTGAAAGAAATAGATTTAGTTCTCTAGGTCAATATTTATTTTTCAATAAAATTGACAAATTGATAACACTAATACATATTTAAAGATTCTTAGTAAACACTTCACTTGGAAGACTTGGGATATCTTAAATTGTGAAAGTATTGACTTTTGTAAAGCCATAAGTATACAAAATATGAATAAAAGCACATTAATGGATCTTGATATATATTATATTAAACTAGCACTTTGTCCTCGTTTGTCATCATAAATCAGGTTTTCACGTTTTGAATTAAAAGATATCAAAGATGATTCTTTCAATTGAGATTTCATGTTCAATTTTGGCTACAATAAAGTCCATTGAAACAAACATTTTAAAAACATCTTTGTATTAACATTCTTTGCTAGTGCTACTAAACAAGAGCCCTGCTTTTGTAAGATTCGTTATGGTTACATCAAAATTAACATGGAATTTTGTTTAACATTTCTTTCATGCTGTAACATATTTGATGATATCTTTTTGTGTGTTTTTTTCAGGAGGGTATATTACTCCAGCTGCAGAGTAGCGTGGAGTCGGAGGAGAAGAAGTGGGAGGGTAAACTAACAGCCAGCCAGCAAGAATTAGAACAGGTAAGACAAGAAGTGGGAGGGTAAACTAACAGCCAGCCAGCAAGAATTAGAACAGGTAAGACAAGAAGTGGGAGGGTAAACTAACAGCCAGCCAGCAAGAATTAGAACAGGTAAGACAAGAAGTGGGAGGGTAAACTAACAGCCAGCCAGCAAGAATTAGAACAGGTAAGACAAGAAGTGGGAGGGTAAACTAACAGCCAGCCAGCAAGAATTAGAACAGGTAAGAAGGGAAGTGGGAGGGTAAACTAACAGCCAGTCAGCAAGAGTTAGATCAGGTAAGATAATAAAGTGTTAGTGTAAAAGAAAAGGCTCTCAAGATGTAGAACAGGTAAGATAGAAAATTGTTAGTGTAAAATAACAGCCTCTCAAGAAGTAGTACAGGTAAGATAGAAATTTGTTAGTGTAAAAGAACAGCCTCTCAAGAAGTAGAACAGGTAAGATAGAAATTTGTTAGTGTAAAAGAACAGCCTCTCAAGAAGTAGAACAGGTAAGATAGAAATTTGTCAGTGTAAAAGAACAGCCTCTCAAGAAGTAGTACAGGTAAGATAGAAATTTGTTAGTGTAAAAGAACAGCCTCTCAAGAAGTAGAACAGGTAAGATAGAAAATTGTTAGTGTAAAAGAACAGCCTCTCAAGAATTAGAACAGGTAAGATAGAAAATTGTTAGTGTAAAAGAACAGACTCTCAAGAAGTAGAACAGGTAAGATAGAAAATTGTTAGTGTAAAAGAACAGCCTCTCAAGAAGTAGAACAGGTAAGATAGAAACTTGTCAGTGTAAAAGAACAGCTTCTCAAGATGTAGAACAGGTAAGATAGAAAATTGTTAGTGTAAAAGAACAGCCTCTCAAGATGTAGAACAGGTAAGATAGAAAATTGTTAGTGTAAAAGAACAGCCTCTCAAGAAGTAGAACAGGTAAGATAGAAACTTGTCAGTGTAAAAGAACAGCTTCTCAAGATGTAGAACAGGTAAGATAGAAAATTGTTAGTGTAAAAGAACAGCCTCTCAAGAAGTAGAACAGGTAAGATAGAAAATTGTTAGTGTAAAAGAACAGCCTCTCAAGATGTAGAACAGGTAAGATAGAAAATTGTTAGGGTATAAGAACAGCCTCTCAAGAAGTAGAATAAGCGAGAGAAAAATGCAGGATTACATGAAAGACAATTTAGCAATGTCAGTTATTACAGACATGAAAAGTTGGAGCTCAGATATTCATAACTTTGTCATAACTTTTTTAAATTGTTGAACTAACAGCCGCTCACCAAGAATTAGAACAGGTAAAAAAACTGCCTCTCAAGAAGTAGAACCAGCCGGGGAAAAATCCAAGATTGCATAAAAGACAGCAATGTCAGTTATTGGGATATTACAGACAAGAAGAGTTAGAGCCCAGCCTTGTAATGATATTCATATCTCCGTAATAACTTTTTGAAACTGTTAAAAGAGACTTTTCCTTAAGTTTTCTATTGACACCAAGAATTTCTATATCTTTTTGAATACAGGTGTTTCGCATATTCCTTTTTTGATATATAATTTTTGAAACACTTGTGCTCTATACATAACTTATTAGACCATCTCATGTTACTCAATTATCATCTAACTATATATTGACTCTGTTATCTTGATTCTTATTTGCTAGGCTAAAGAAGAAATCAAGAAATACCATGATGAGGTCAGGAAAGCAAAGGGGAGTCGCGAGGTGAGTTATGTTGACCTGCTGGTCTCTTATTTCATACCTTTTATGTCCCATAAGTATGTTTTCTAACATAGCATGCAATTCAGGATGTGGCGTCAATAATCAATTTAAGTATTTGAATTTGCTATTGTATTTAAAGTATTTTAATAACTCTTGTGTGAATGACTTGGTTTTGTTTAAAGAAGCTTTTAGTCGCCTGCATGTTTGTTCCATATTAAACCCATTCACGCTTGGAGCTCTGCGGAAAATTGTCATTTGGAGCTATGATTCCAATGAGGATATATAAATTATATTGCTTTGTCATAACACTTATGAAATATTTGAAAGAGAGTTGAGTTGTTGGTTTGGTTTGGAGTAACATTTCTCCTTCAAATGTTTTCATAAGAGAGATATAACCAAAGTAGGCTCTTTTGGCCTGTCTCAGGAGTGAATGGTTTAATTCTACATAGACTTTGGAGTGGTTAGCATAGATGTCTATTTTTCAACCAATATGGTCATGGCAGTTTGTCTCTTGCTTGCGTAGTTCAATATCCTTAAGGTTATCTCAAGGTCACTGATAGGTCAACTTGAGGGTGTGGTCTACATACCAATTTTTGGACATGTCTATATTCATCTGATAGCCTATGGTCTTATGCCCTTTCTATAGTGACATATTGACAGAATTGGAAGTACTCTCCTTCAAAAAAATTATAAAATCATTCTTACCATAAATTTTTTCCATAAGTACCAAAGATCTACACAAGAATTTTAAGAGTATTTCTTAACCCATTTACACTCGGAGCGGCTTAAATACTAGGGACAATTTTGGAGATGTTTTACTTATAAAGGCATTTTCTGAATAAGCATTTGAAGGAGAAAGGTTGATTAGAAGTCAAACAACAACTCATTCCCAAATTTGTTGTGAACTTCCGCTTTATTTCCAAGTTATTTTCAAAGGTATGAGGGTAGCAGACGATACTCTCTAGGGTAACTCTGAGTGTGAATGATTTAAGCATTAATAAGTTGAGATACACATGCTTCATCATGGCCGCTAGCTAGCAGGGATTTTGCATGCATGTCGCGGAGTCTGTCGCGCTCATCTAATAATCCATTGTTTGCTTGTAGGATCTTACTGACTTGGATTTTGCATACAAATGTGTCGAGAAAAGTCTCGCTCACATTGTTGACGAGGTATAGGACCGTAATTGTACTACAAGTCCTTCATTGGCTAGCTTTATTCCGGGTCTTTGATCTTTAGCACCACCAGCCTACTATGATGTTTATTTCACGCTTTTCTCATTTTTCTCTCTGGTTTTTATGGAGCAATTTTGTTGACCCATACTCGATGCACCATAATTTACCTCCCTGTCTCTGGCACATCGGTGAGCTATTGTTTTGGTGAAAGAAAATTTATATTTGTTTTCAGTGCGTTTTGTTTGACTGTTGTTTGATATTGTTTTCAAAAATATTTCATTAGAAGTTAGTCAGGATGGGTAATGGGTTTTTGGAAATGTAGATGTATGGGTATGTTTCTAGAAATATGTTTCAAATCCTATACTTCAATTATCTTTTTGGTTGAACTTCATTTTATCAATCTTAAGTGTTATCAGTGTACTTTTTCCAATAATTGATCAATGAATTCAGTCATTTTGAAGAGGCTAGTTTCCATATTCACATTTAGAGGTAATGGTCTCCATACAGTCATTTATTTAGAATTAGACAGGGTTTACAGAAAGTTCAAATAATAAGAATCTTTATAAATGAGCTTTTTCCTCCCTCTCAATTGCACCAATGCACTCTGTTGAAAGGTACCATGATATAAGGTCACATGATCTGGAGAAATCTTTCCTGTTTTCACGCAAGTGGTACTCAGGTCTTACAAATTCAGCATCCTTCACATACAGCAATTCTTCAAATGCTTCACTTCGATCACCATCAAAAATATTGCATAAGAGGTCAATGTCACACTTATTGTATCTGTGTGAAACTGCCTGCCCACTTAGTTAATTATGAGTGCTAAAGAAAAGTTGTAAAGCAATATCTGTTGGTGCCAATCATAATCTAAATTTCTATGTGCTTTTTCCAAGGAGAGACACTATTACATGAACAATGTCAGGTCAGGGGTTGTTTAATACTCTGCAATTACATGATTCATAGGAATTCATTCATTTTCATAAGGTTAATTTCCTCTGTCATATTTTGAGATTGTGATCTGTATACAGTCATTTATACAGAAAAAGGCGGTTTACAGACCTGATTTCAATATTTCGTTTTCCCATTGATGAATGCCTAATTGGCCTTGGGAGATGGTGCTATTGGTAGGGGTCTTGAACCTTATATATTTTATGTACAAAATTAAAATTTTCTGTTTTTCACATTCTAAGTTCTGAACCTGGGAACTACAAGTGAAAAGGCTGCGCATTCAAAAATCTTCAAAAATGTTTTCATATAAAACCTACCCAGCATTGTATTATTAATCACTTATGTGTGTGTCTTTCAGCTTGAAGAAAAGATTGATACGTTAGAGACTAGACTTACAGTTACTGAACAAGAGAAAGACAGAGTACAATCTGAATTAGACCAGGTAAGTAAAGCTCTGTTTTCTTCCTTTGTTACAAAATCCCTTTACTTTAGATCAGCCAATTATGCCTTTGAATCGTACACGTTGATTCAAGATGTATACAGCCATTAAGCCAGATATTCTAATGATTGGATGTTTGCTAAAAGGTACTAGCATAAAAACTGTTAAGTCTAAATATCTTGCTTTAAGGGCTTAAAGTTAAGATATGTCCTATTTTTTGAGGCACAATAGTGCATCATATAAACGAATTGATATTTTGATAGTCTGATCTGAATTTGGCCAAACATTAACTATTAAAGAACTTGTAAGTCAATCTTTTTGAACTTTTTTCTGATTCAAAATTTCTCCTTAATTTTGCCAGCATGAATTGGCTCAAACAAATACCTATTGCAGTAGGACTTATGCCATTGTTATAAGTATTAAGTTTATAACTAGTTAGTTTTTCTGCTATTCCTTCCTTTGCTCATGTCCTTAAGAAGTTGCTCTCTCCTTTTAGACAAGAAAAGATTTAGAAAAATCTAGAGATACTAGCTCGCAAGTGGCAGAAATAGGTTCGGTAAGTATAGAAAAAGAAATTTGTTTTAAAAAGTTGCTCAAATTGAATATGAATGCTCGTACTTAGAAAATAGAATTGCATTAAAACCAATTGCTCACTGTACTAATCAGCAGCTTACTAAAGTATCAAGCTTATTGTAGTACTCCTTTACCTTCAACAGACACAAATACATGTACCACAATTATTTGTATAAATTAATTATATATTCATCCCCCATCATGTCTCAGGCGCAAAAAAACAACATCCTGGCAATTTTTGTGATATATCTCTGACAATAAGCATATTTTGGGAAATGTTCATTAGAACTTGCCTCACTATTCTTCAAATGTTTTGCAATTTCATGCCTTGTTTTGAAATTATTTTCAAAATCATCAGAATCATTGGGGAATTTTTTAAGAGGAACGCCCGGGCATGAAGTGATCTCACCATTAATATTTAGATATTTTCGAATCAGGCTACAAAAGATTTGCAAACATTTTCATAACAATGTAACAATCATCTTTCGTCTACATATGTTTACAAAGTTATATTTGTAATATTTGTAATAAATCTTCGGTTCTATGAGATCAGTTTCTAGCTTTGGGCATTGTTGTGTTTAAAGCTATCCTCTAAATTTGCACTGTTAACAACATAAAAAAAAACTAGAAATGATGGTTATTTTCCTACCAGCTAGGGAGAGTGGTTTCTTCCTATTTAAACACCAAATATATTGCTTCAATTGTTTGATTTCACCTTTTAGTGCTGAAGTTTTTATTGTGTGGTATTTGCATATTTGTGTGCTGTTGTTGGTCAATGGGTCAGCTGAATAACATGTGCTTCAAATGCATTACAATTTAATCGCTTGCAGCAAGGCTTTTTCAAGCAGTATTTAGTTTTCCACCACTAATCTATTAGAAAATGATGCATACTAAATGGAAGAGGTCGCGCACACACAGAATGACATACTTTGGTTGATTTTGAATATCATTTAATCATTTATGTTAAAATTAATGTATATTTATGTTCAACATGGAAGGGATGCATAACAGCAAAAATAAAATCAGTATTTTAAAATTGGAAGTTGTTGCTTTCCGGGGCTTTGTAGAGCATTGAGTCCCTCCAAAAAGAGTTAGAGAAGGAGAGAAAGACGCGTAAAGAGCTCCACTCCGCCAATGTTAAACTCAACGGCGTGTTAAAGACGGGACAGGACGCACTCCGCGAAGAGCAAAACTTGGTTAAAAAACTTCAGCAACAATTAACGGAGAAACAGAAGGTTTGTCATCACACTTAAAGTTAGATGTTTTTTTAACGTTTTGGGCACTTGGAGAACTTTTCGTTGATGGCTGATTTTTGTCTAAATTATGATTTGTTTTATTCTACACACCTCTAATATAGCTAGATCCAATATATATATAATGACACTCAATCACTGCGTACACCTGGGCCTAGTTTCAGTGACCCTGACCAAATCCAAACGCAGGGAATTCTTGGTTAGCTGAAAAACCTCAGCCAATCAAATCACTGAATTTGTTTTTTGGTTTAGGGGCTGAAACAGCCCATTACACCACATTCACTTGCACTAAATTTAATGGTGGTTGTTTAATATGCTTTTCGTTGTTACACTATGTTTGATTTTGTGTTTATAATTTGTGTTGTTTCTCAATATTATTGTTAATATAGATCTTTGTTTAGTAATCTTAACTCTGTTTAGTATTTTCAACTTCATTACTGATTTATTTACTGATTCCTTTCATGTCTAAGTCAAATTCTTACTCTCATATTTTGTTTTCTTTATCTATTTATTGGTACCCTACTTTTTCACATTTCACAGGGTGATTATTATATTTTAGTGTCTATTATTATTTCTTATCTTGCCAAGAGTATGTAGGAGTGCTGATGAGCAATGAAATTTCTTTGATTTATCTTTTTACATCTGGAGTGAATTTTAAATTTTACAAACCCTCAAATATTTTCCAGATATTTTTCAATTTGTGAAAATTTCCATACAATTTTGTCTGACTGACTTGACTGTATGATCTCTCCAGATGCAAATAAGATTTTGGGGAAATTTGTATTGTTGTCTGAGCCCTTTGTCTCTTGGTATGAATGAATAACCCTCATGTCTTCTCTTCCTTGTTTGGCATGATTTTGAATTTTTCATCATCTGTGCATTTTTAGCGACCTCCTCCCAACCTTCTCTGTGTGTAGTTTCTCTTAATCAGTCACATCAATATCGGGCAATCTCCACTGATTGCCAAGTGATATTGACGAGGTTTTCCGACTGTGAGATTAGTTTGGCATCTTGTTATGGCAATGGCCACCTGGACTTCAGGGCATCGTGTTTGAACTGCATTGTTAGGCTTAGAGGCATGCTGAGTCATCTACTGTGTTGACTCCACTCTGTTTGATTGTCTCATGAATAGTTTTGTGATCTCCATATCGAAAGCAACGTTTGGTTAATACTTGAAGGAGAAATTTTAATCAGAATTTGATTAACAACTCTACGTGAAATATATGTGAATTCTTTCTTTATTCTTTAGCTATTTTGAAGAGTATCAACTATCCATACAATACTTAGCTAGCAGAACTCTAAGCAAGAATGGGTGTAGGCTTGCTATGAAAAGTATTAGGAATTTGGAAGTTCATGTATTGTCAACATTTTGTGGCTAGTCGTGACTAGCGAGGCTCATATTTGAACCCGGGCACTGGTGAGATACATGGACCAGTGAGTGGCAATGCCTTCATTTAGCCCTTGGCTCTAAGTAGCAGGCCCTGAAAAGTAACTGATCTTTGATGGTATCAAAGAGTTCACGTTAAAGAGAGTTTACATAGTGTTGTCAAACAGAGTATAGCTGACTTGCATGACATTGTGAATGATCGGCAGCTTGGCTGTGAACCTGTCTACTAAATTACACCCAAAACTTACCTTGATAGCATGTACTTAGGGTTGCATGATAACTTACTCTTGAGTCTAGAATATTTCAGATTCTTCAAATTCAGATGATAATATGCAATTGATATACAATGTGGAATTAGTGTAAAAGCTAATGTGAAAATAGGTTGATTAATGGTGTGTAAGATTAAAGAAATAGAATATTAAGATAAGTTAAAACGGGCATCTAGGAAATCAATCATTAAAAGTCATTTGAGTTAGTCTTCCATAAATCATCAGATCAACTAAAAAAAATGAAATGCTGGAATTATATAAAGAAAAGTTATGAAGGATTATAGAATTTATTGATAAAATTTATTTATTTTCATTCAAATTGCGACCTAGTATTTTTCTGAGTTATTCAGCCACAGTAATTATTTTAACTAGGTTTAGTCTTTAATGGTCCTGTTAATTGAGAGAGGCTACACACCAGAAGTGACCCCGCCGCTGCTGCTGCCGTTGTGGTGGTGGTTGCGGCGTTTTCGTTGGGCGCCAGTGTTTTTTCTCTTGAGTTTTCTCCACCTGTTCTATCTGTGACGTGTTAGTACGGTGCTGCTCGCTTGCTTGTAGGACTACTCCCGGCTCGCCAGCCTAACTCATCTTGATTGGGAAATTGTTGATCCTGCTGACGCAGAGGTACTGGAGACTTTATTGCTTTTGTGTTCATTTTGATCAGTTCTTATTATCATTAATTTAGAGATTTATTTGGCTGAAAATGCTATGCTTCGTTGTTTATTTATTTATTTATTTATTTGAGTTCTGTTACAACCCGTTTTCACTACATTTAGCATGTATACTGTATACTGTCTTTTGATTTCTCTCTGACTAAGTCACATACATTTTTTGATGATAGTAAATTAAATGCAGTAATATTGAATTCAATATCAAGTAATGCTCAATTCATTATATGTACTTAAAGCGTTTTGTCAAATTTTGCAGGACAGTTTGTGAAATTAATAATTGATATTTGATAATTGATATTTGATATAAAATTGTGAAAGCAATAGGAAAGTAAATCTTTTGATTACTATTTTATGACTATCTCTACATATACTCTAATCTATAATCTAGCTCATGCTGACCATGTCCCAATTTTTTGTGATATCTTTCTGATCTTGTATTAGGGTAATTACTTGAGGAAGATTGTAGATATCAGATCCCAGCACCAACCCTCCTTCAAAATATTTTGCCAACTTAATTTTAATTCTGACGTAGATTCAAAAAGTATCCCATATCCATATTGTTAATCTTGAAAAATGACACTGTTCACATCAATGTTTAAGAATGATAACTTATTTTTTGCTGGTGTACAGTATAAGCTTGGCATTTCTGTCATGGTAATGAAATTTGTTGAGAAATGATTGGAAGGATTAAAACTTGCTAAATTGTTAATATATAAAGAAGTATTTTTTTTTAAAAGAACTGTGGTAATGAGTACGAAAGAAAGAATGTTTTATGAATTTCTGAAGTAATGATGAATATTTTAAAGAAATGTAGGTGCAATAACGATTTAATTTTATCCAATTTTCCATTTATGTATTATTTCATTTTATAATCTTCAGTATAAGGTTGCAAATAAATGAAAAAAATGTGTAGAATAAATCATCACATCAAATTATAGAGTTTGCGATTGATCTCAAATTTTGCAAAAGTGAGTGTGCAGAACTGAATATTTGATTTGCAGATCTAGCTTGCTCTTATTTTATAACACATAGTGTTACATTTTAAACCTTAGGTATATTGTGTTCAACAAAGATGTTGTTTTAGTAACTAATTAATTCCTTGTAGTTGAGTTTGCATGTTAAGTGTGATGTTTCATATTTGCCCATGCCCCTCTAAACATAATCATCTAATACCGTGCTCCAGGCAGGACTAACTATGCATGGACAGTGATAACTTATTGCTATTACATCTGATTTATCTAGATACAGTAGAACAAGAAGAGAATCAAATATTATTTATCTTTTGTAGCAGTCAGGGTCTAATTCCTCAAGTCCAACACAGAAGGAGGTTAATGAGGTAAGTGATTGTGATTGGTCAATTTTAAGAATCTAATTCAAGGCGGAAATTTTTTTGTAAATGTGGGCACATTCCAGTAATGAATTAGAACAGTATTTAAAGGATTTTTATCTCAAAAGTCTTGTCAAAGTTTCATAGCCAAGTGTATCAAAAGTTGTTTTTGCATAAAGCAATTAAAGGAGCTACTATTACTTCTTTGTCCAATTGAAAGTATTATAGATGCAGACAACAATTTCTAGATGAACTCGGAACCATTAATGGGTTAATAATGAAAAGAGAGGAATTGTTCTGCTTGAATTAAATCAGTCCCTAGATGCATGCTGTCAAATTTCTGCTGGAATGTGCCGAGATTGCATGTGCTTTAAAAGCACTTCTGATGTATTTGAAAAGAGTAAGGTACCTTTTGTTTGGGATCTAAGCTTTTTTAACATGTCACCTGAGGATGAACTTATATTTTAACCTCCTTGGTTAGTTCATCATGTCACCATTCCTCGGGTTCAATGCTCATTCACATATGATCATCGGACGAGCAGATGTGTTAACCTACCTGAGAAGTTCACCACATCACCATTTTCTTTCTCTCATCTTCCTCACTTCATGTACTCAAGACCAGTGTATGCTGTGTATTGTAGTTCTCACGCTGGGTTCAGTGGTTACTTATGTAACCCTAGGATCAGCTTCTAGGTTAACCTCCCTGATACGTTCACCATGTCACAATTCTGTCCATGTCTTTGTCTCTGACAGTTCGCTTTAGGGCACTCCTTTGTTAATCTGCTTCAGTCTTCTCTCCTCTGGTTGTTTCTTCCTCCAATGGACCATTGGGCAATAGGAGGCAGTCATTGTTGTTAAGGATGTATCTGAATCTCTTCTTTGATGTACCTACTTTGGTCTGGTTTTTAACCTCTGCCAATGGGCGGCACTCATCTTTCTTCTGTACGGCACCGTTTTTCTCCTGCAAAGTGCACTGGTGCTTAATGGTATTCACCAGACCTGAATTATCTGTCACAATCTGTTTGCACCAGGAGACATACTGTAGGCACACATAAGCATCATCACACTATTGATATCCTGATCACGGCACCAATGTAACATACCTGATGGCAATTGTTCAAGACTTATAATGGCTTATGATATAATAACACTGATTCCAAACCAATGGTATTATAGTTATCTGGTTACATATATATATGAGTTGTGAAAAATAGAGGATATATTAGACCTACCTTAACCCATTCATGCCTGACTAGCACCCGAAACCACCTGACTTTTTTGGTGATATCTCACTAAAAGATTTTCAGAAAATGTTTGAAGAAATTTTGTTCAAAATCCAACCACAACTCTCCATTAAATATTTTGTCACTTTATGATTTTCTTCAAAAGTATCCAACGTCTAGATGACAAGAGTCCAGGGAATCTCCTAGCATGAATGGGTTGAGGGAAAGATCTTATCTGCGGCTAAATCTTACACTACATTGTCACATTTATTGAGCTGGTGTCCAATGACCTTTAATGTTTGTTAATCATGACATAAGTAGATAGAAGGTATTCTGTGTCATGAATTTTCTAGTGGGCAACAATGTAGGTAACTGGCAGTTTTATAAATAGCACCATTTTGAAAAATTAAAAGAGTTTGAGAAACACTACTGCATTTTGCAGATAATCCCCTGACATTGGGACAAAAGTGATATGAAGAGTACCTACTCTTATTCGTCAAGTAAAATTTTTGGAAAATACACAACGAAATATAAATACTGATAACAAGTTGGAAAAAAAAAGAAAAGTCATGTTCAACTTGGTGCATGTTTTTTTTTAGGTTTGAAAATCAAATAGCTGATTGAGATGGTTTTCTCTGCAAAATAGAGTAGTTTTACCAGACTAAACATGCTTTGTGCACCTGTCAATCTTGATTCCCAGGGGTGAGGTGGGGGTGGTCATTTGGCTAATGAAATTTTGACAGTTCTCAACTTCTTACCATGAACATGAGGGATAGACATGTTATGCTCTGTTTATAGCATTTATTGCAATTCTTACAGAAAGATGCCACCAATATTAATATGTCCTAAAAAACAAATATGCTTCCTACATTTCATCATGGTCAGAAAACAGATAATGATCTTTGGATAGGATGAATTTAGTTTATGGTAATACTGGTATAAAAAGAGTGAAAATAAAATTGTCAAAACTAGTTTATGAATTTGTCAAAAACTTTTATTTTGCACAATTTGTTTTGATTGCCTCAGTGGTGAGAAGGTTGGGAATAATCTCTTTCGTAAAGAATAATCAAACCAAAGTTTTGCAGAATAGGAAACTAAGCTTTCATTTGAGCTGTTTATAGATAGTTCACCGTTAATTAAACCCTGCCATGAGTACCTTCGATTTCCAAGAAAATCCTTGTATTTACCTAGCATGAGCCTAGAAACTCCTAGTCATTTCCAGTTACATTAAGTAAGGGTAAGTTTACAAGATATGTGCTGTGGCGTTCTCAAACCACCTGGACACTCTGAGCAGGAAAGTGTTCTGATCAAAAAACACCTCCTATGGTCACTCTGAGCAGGAAAGTGTTCTGATCAAAAACACCTCCCCTGGTCACTCTGAGCAGGAAAGTGTTCTGATCAAAAAACACCTCCTATGGTCACTCTGAGCAGGAAAGTGTTCTGATCAAAAACACCTCCCCTGGTCACTCTGAGCAGGAAAGTGTTCTGATCAAAAACACCTCCCTTGGTCACTCTGAGCAGGAAAGTGTTCTGATCAAAAACACCTCCCCTGGTCACTCTGAGCAGGAAAGTGTTCTGATCAAAAAACACCTCCTATGGTCACTCTGAGCAGGAAAGTGTTCTGATCAAAAACACCTCCCCTGGTCACTCTGAGCAGGAAAATGTTTTGATCAAAAAAACACCTCCCCCACCGGGCCCCTTTGAGGAATCTGATTGCTTGGTGCTTTTTGTATGCTGCGTTGTTGCATGTTGTCGAGCGTTGGGTGTGTTTTTGCAGCTCAAAGCGAAACTCAGCGATCGTGAGCGACAGCTGGACAGGGAGCTCCATGCTAACCGACAGCTCACTCAGAGACTGGTAAGTGACAGTTAACGTGCGTGTGTGTGGTGCACCAATAATCACCCTGTATGATCATACAATCTGAGCAGCATGAGGAACCTGTCTGTCACGAGGTACCTTCAGGGGAATGTCATCATTTCATGTAAAGATGGGAAGATCCATATTTTATTCATTTCAAAAATCAAACCTATTTCAAAACAATTTACGCTTAGTGCAAAACCAATCCCAAATATCTTTCAATTATCATTAATGTGTTTGCCCTATTTGTTATTAAAGTGATACCTAATCAACGTGTATACTCTGTTGAAGACAAAATGTGCAAAATATTTAGAAATGTTGAATGTAACAGCAGTTACCCTTCTCAGTGTTACACTTATTGTTCATTTATTGTTAAATTACTAAAATATGTCCATAATTATCAGAAAGGATCTATAGAAAAGTGTGCTTGTCGTTTATCAGCAACCATGATTCATTAGATGATGACATCCTCCTAAGACTCACCTCAATATCCATACTAAATGTTGCTGAGACTTCCCAGGAAAAATCTGGCATTTTCCTAGCAAAATCCTAGAAATTCCTGGCCATTCCAAGCTACATTTAGTATAGGTATGCAGCCGAGAACTGTGTGATTCCAATCAATTCTCAATGGAGATGTACATGGCTAGTCGTAGCTAAAAAAGTTAGCCTAAGCCTGATCTGTGTACTGAGCGAATGTACCGTAAATTCTCAAAAATTTGGACCAACCTAACAATTTGGGCGACTATAATTATTGTGCAAAGCCAAAATACTTTATGGAAAATCTGGGCCACCCTTGATCTATCGCTGGCCGTCATTAGGGGAAGTCTGTGCCACTAGTACTCTGATTTGTCTATTTTTAGAAAACATGGCCCACCCTCAACCCATAAAAATTGTCATTGTTAGAAAGTGTCCTAAATATTTGAGAATTTACGGTAGTCTGTGCAGTAGAGATTGGTTGTACTGGCTGAGAGGCAGTGGTGTCGCTGGACAGCAGTGGTTCGTAAGGCGTAGATCAGCTTTCGCCGCTTCACGCGCACAACATTACACCGTACAAACTCACCACAAAAACACACACTAAAAAAACTTGTTTGTGTTCATGGCACCCATATTAACATTGATATTAACATGATATTAACATTGGCAGCCTCTCAAAATTAGCATTTTCTAATGTTTCAAAGAAAATCCAGAAATTATTATTTCATGTGTGTGTATATATATATATATATATATATATATATATATATATATATATATATATATATATATATATATATGTATATATAGTCATTCCATGGTTTTCTTGATATTTAGATTTTTATCAAAAAATTGAATTTCTCTTTCAAAGATATTAGAGCAAGATAGTTTCTATTAATATAGAAATATTAAAAGAAAATAAAAAAGAAATACTGAAGCATTTCTTGGCTATATAATAAAGATTTTAAGGTAGTTACACATGAAAAATAGTGGTGCTCTGAGAATGGACAAGCCAATCAAAATACTCACATCCCCTTTCCCCGTGACCTTGCCCCTGTCTTGACCTTGACCTACTTACCTTGCTCTTCTGATCAGCACAATGTGTCATGTGATGCCAAATCCAGCACTTCTCAGCGCTGAATAGTTATATCAACATCAATGCTTTATTACTAATTACTTAAAAGTCACATTTCTTACCATCTTGATATACCATTCCGCACAGTGGAAACCACAAACGATGATCTAAACTTATCTCCATTGCACGTTGGTTTCAAGCAATCAGTACAGTACATTAATCTGCATGCGTTTCAGTATTCTAATTCTTTTTCTCGTAATTACCAATGTGTTGTTGCCGCTCACCAATATTCCCTAGTAAGAATGCAACACCTAATTGGAATGCAACGATACAAAGGGCGCATGAAATGAACACATTCCACACCATAGCTTTGGAGGCTGGTGGTAGAACTAATGTAATGTTTATGCTTGGGAAGAGTCTTGACTGCTCAGACCTGGAGGTGGGTGTTTACCCGGCTGGGGAGCATTTTGGCTGGTTGTACGCTTCATAATAGTATTGCCAAGGCATTTAGTTCATGGGTCTTAAATAGTTAAATTCAGGAGCCATGTTGAGCTTTACCTTTTGACTTTAGGTGGGAGACAATAATTTTTTTGAAAAAGGCCCCTACGTATGAGAAATGTGCTCTTACTACATATTGTCAAGCCAATTGAAATGATGAAGGATATTCAAAGGATAAAGCAAATTCAGTTTTTGATCAAACTGGAGGAATACATTCTTTGATACCTAATGAATTTGACTCATGTGTGTTTCGGAACTTCTGGTGTGTGATATCAAGTCTTATCGAACCCTCCAGACTATTCCTTACATATGCCAAGGGATTGTGCCATGACAACTCCATTCAAGGCCTGGTTCTCTGTCTCGATGCTATTGGACAGAACGCTATCATTTCTCATAAAAATCTTCCCGTATTTCAAGCAGAAGGCATGGTTCCTTGGCTCTGCATGGTGGATGTGCTCATTTTATGAACCCCTTGTAGTTGCTTCTAACATAACCAGAATTGTTTTCTTATTTTAAACCTTAGTTTCACCTTAGAATAAACTTTTGTGAATAAAGTGAAATTTAAATTTAAATTCTTGCTTAAAATACTTAAATATATCATAAGTTTTAATAGTGTCTTCTCTTTGCGCCTTAGAGCTATAATGTTAAAGTAGAAACTAACATTGTGAATGCAGATTAACTCGGTGGTTTGAAGTAGTAAATGCAAACTGACTAATTATTCAAGCTAGAGATTAAGTGCTGGTAATGGAATAATATATCACCTTATGGCTATTTGTACTGGTGACACTCAGAGCAACCATGTGGAGATGGGGTAGGGAGGGGGGACCTGGGCAATTTTACTAATTAAAGCTTTTATCACTTCCAAAGCATTGTCTATAGATAGAGTTCCAAATCTACCCATAGACATCAATTTCCTGAAATTGTCCCTACTTGTGGTATAAAGATACAGAATAACAGGAATTTTAACTGATTGAAAAGAAAAGTTATTTATTATTATATTGGTAAAATTATAATCGATAACTTTGAATTTACCTAATTTTATTTCTAGTTATACTCAGTTTTAACACTGTGCCATCAGATATTAGAACTTCAAATTCTTATTTTTTTCTAAACTAAAAAAGGTCAGGGTCTTTTGGATAATAATCAACTAGATTGGTAATGCAATCCATCTTGTGTCAACCTGAATGATAGATATTGTTTGATTTCTTATGAGAGTTCTACATAAAAGACCTTATTTCTTGAACATATTTCAGAGATTAGCTTCCATTTTCTTATTCTAGCTTTTTTAACACCCCCCCCCCCTCTCTCTCTTCAGCAGTTGCTCTGTATGTCTCTACTCTACTCTCTTGACTAATGCATGCTACTAAGAGTCTTGTTTTCCTTTTTCTAGCAACCACGCAAAAAGCGTAGTATTTTCAAAGGTATATGTTTATTACCAACTGTCGTTTGTCGTCTGGGCTTGCAGAGGTAGTCTGTGAGCGGAAATGGACAAACCTTTTGGCATGACAGCATTTCATTTCTTACTTTGACCATAAACTGAAAATAGATTTTACACACATAAAACAAATGCAATAATCTTAACTGTGAGCTGTGATGTCATTCCCTGCTTTATACCATGACAAACCTCTGCTTACTTCATTCCACACATTTTTTTCCTTAACCAAATTTGCATCTGGGATACAGACATGTTCTGACGACTTTCAATATAGATAACAAATATTATTAACAAGTAATATTTAAGAAATTTTAACAAAATTGTATTTAAACCCATCAGCAATAGGTACCTTTAGTAGAAATATTTCTCATAATATAGCTTTTTCATAAACATATTTCTATGTGCAAACCAATGTGTACTTTCCAGATGTCAATAGGTTAACTTATTCACTTCCAAAAAATGCACAAAATATGGTACTTTTGAGAATATTTTGTTTTAAAATAAAGCAACATCTTTGAGAAATATTTGACTGAAGGTTGTTGGTCCTTTCATTTCAACAATTCCTCTTCGGATATTTTTAAATTTTAGGGCACTTGAAGAATTATGATTAAGGTTGTCAGATCATGAGTAAGCCCACAATGTAAATTGGTAAATAATATACAGATCACATTCTCATTACATCCACAACAATAACTACTGGAGACAGCATGCACCAGAACACCAAGCATGACCAATCTAATCTACTGGTCACCTGTATGCATTTGCATAAATGAATAGTGATGCTACATAAAAAGTGAAGGAGCATAAAATCAGGAACAGGTGTTGGGCATAACCTGCCCTTGTAGTCTCAATGACTATACATACTGGTGGTATATGAATTGAAATGCTGTTTGCTTGGCTTGTGTACAAAAGCATGCTTATGAGTTTGAGATATTCTGTAGCCAAGGCTCTCGAGATCCCAGGTCTGCAGCTCTGAGGTAAGGCTCTTCTTGCATGTCTAGCTGCCTTTCAGGAGCAAAATCCTGGAGAAATTCACATTCAAATTTTTGAAAGGGCGAAACTTTCATCTGTGTCACAGGCGTTTCTTCTATGATAGCAGAATACTGAACTCGAATAGTATTGTTGATGCTTATGTTCTGTTCAGGTTAATACATGTAGGATTAGGGTGACCCACTTCATCCCCCCTCCTCCCCTGACCTACTTCCCTGTCCCTCTTTTCTTCCCTTGACCTACTTCTCATTTCCTTGTCCATTTTGTTTTCTCTTTGACCCACTTTCCCTTCCTATTGGTAAACTTACTGACCCGTTTTCCCCCTTGACCCACTTTTCATCTTCTTGACCCATATCCACCATTGTACCTACTTCTGATTTGATATTTTCTAGCGTACTACTTTATTTCTCTGTTTGACAAAATTGCAGCTCAAACAAAATATTGGGACCCTCACCAGAGACTTAACTGTCCAGCAGATTTTGGTGAATCTCAGAGTGATAGACTGGCAGAGGGAAAGTAGAGCCAGTCACATGTTGTATTGACTCGGTTTCTAAAGGAAATTCTGCTGTCCCATTGAAGTGTTTACCTGCCATTGCCTGGAACAGTGTAGAACCACTGCCTCTCAGTCATTGAAAACAGTTTTATTATATTCCTCAATTTCTGTCACTTATACACGGGTGAAAATGTATATTTCCTTGATCCCTTCACAGGCTCATGATTATGCCAATAACCAACCAGTTTCAACGAAAAACCAGAGATCTGAATGTTATTCTCGCTCCACATGAACAAACTTTCTAGTTGTTACAGTTTGAAGTCCTTTTACAATTCTTACCTAGTATAGTGTTAATTGTTATATATCCCTTACTTGTTGGTCTACCTGTCCTTGTTACAGGTGGATTTATTTTCACCTATGTATGTTTTTATCATGCAGCACCCATGCTTTCCTTCTTTACCTTCATCCTTTGTTTCGCTATATGAATTGTATGTTTGTGCTCATGAAGAAGAAAATGAGTGTTTTGGTCAGAGTTTTGCCGATAGAAAGAGGATGCTACCTCTGTAGGCCCAGATGCAGATTCTTATTCTGCATAATAAAAGCTTTGTTTGGAGTTTAACATACAAAGACATGGCTAAGAAAGCAATTACTGTTAAGTTTAAATGCCTAGACTTGAGATACTTCCCTATGGTTTCATATGCTTATTAAGGAACATCTCAAGTCCAGGAATAGTAGTTTTGTACATCTGTTTATGTGTTTGTTAATCTCCTCTTCGTGGGTTGGGGAGTAAAACATATAGCCTTGTCCAAATCAAGTTTTTCAGCTTCTTTTGCTAAATGATTTAATGGGGGTGGGGTTGTATGATTTTCATGATAAACATACATGTAACTGTCAAATTTGCAATATGTAATTGCATTTATACCCGATGTGCAGTCATTATTGATAAATTCATATTTGATATTAAGTAATTATACAGCCAAACTGGATGAACTAGACCAAAAAGATTGCTTATCAAATGAAAGTACCTTCTTTTTTAGTTAATAACAAATAACTTTCAGTTGAATTGCATTCTTGGCCATAGGAAAGCAGTGTGTGTATGTTCTAGGGAAGCAATATCTAAATGTTTGCATCTGGTTTTCTTTTCTGTTGCTTTTGCTAGAAATTCCTGGTGAGTAACTATGGCAACAGTTGTTGCCGGGGACGACGGGATCTATGTTATCTATGTTTAAGTTGGAGTTAGGAGAAACAGCTTCTCTTGTGCACCTTATTATCCTAGGCATGACATCCCTCGAGGAGAGGGAGGGGGGTGGAGGATTGGGTAATATCTCACTTGACCTGTACAGACATTCATCATAAACTTTGGGGTCCATTCAATCTATTATTTATCCATTATTCAAAAAAGGATTTCCTTTCAAAGCAGTTACTCATAATTTTTGTTTGTTTTGTTTTTTGAATGGCTTGGTTAGACACCAGTTTGAGGTGTATACTGTGCAAGGTTTTAGGGAGATGTTACACTAAAAAACAAAAAAAAATCATGTGCATCTGTGTTGACTCTGTGCACTTCGATGGAAGTTTTATATCATAAATATAGAGGGTAATGATCATGGGTAGGACTTTCTGGGGATGTGCTTTAGCAAACCGGATCGAGAAAAAAGCTTTTCATTTCCTGGCAAGACTAAAGGTCATGTGATCTGTCTTATCCAATGAAATGTCTTGTTTTTTACCTTGTCATTGTAAATATGACACATCCCCAGAAAAATTCGGTGCTCTAGAGTACACAATAAGACAGGTTTGTTTTGCAGAGGTTTTTAAAGGTCACAGTTAGTACACATCCTTCTTCCTAGGTGGCACTGTTTCACACTTTACGATAAGTTTGTACATAAGTTATGATATGTCTTAACTGACTGGAAGAGTTGTACCCCCTGAAAAAGGGATTCTCCTGTGCTTTTCCTGTATATTTCTGGGTCTCAATTCATCCTTTCTTTATAACTCCACCTTGGTCCTCAGTTCCTCTCCACTATCTCTGGCTCATGGAGTTGGACGATAAATGGATATTAAGTTTTGTGCCTCTCATTGAGAGATGCGTGTGCCTGATTGGGTCTTTGATTCCTGGTATCCTGGTTTGTTGATTTCCTCAGGTGATGGGTAGCTAAGGTACGCCAATCAATACTCCAATACTTCATTAGGTCTTCAGTAAGCTGATCTCAACAAATTTTCTCAATATTTGGTGTGTGCATCCATTTTAGTCAGAAAATGCATTGATTTTTGTTTGATTATTCTCTTAACCACCTAAGAGGGGGAGATGTTTGCATCTATTAAGTGGTGTAAAGTAAAGAAGATGAAAACTGACTATTTCTCTGTCCACTCTTCGAACATAGAGCAGGTAGATGGAATGCTTTTTCGGAAGTCTTCAGAATCTTAGGGGGTAGTCTGTTGTAGTTATCAGCCCACGTCTTTTCAAATCAGCTGGCCATCCACTTCCTAACACACCAATCATTTGTAGATCAACGCTGGCCCTAAGCTTATGATTTTATCAGGATAAATTGCAATTTACAATAGAAGATATGGCTACTTACCCAAGATCCAGAAACCTTAAGCCTCCTTTACCCAATGTCTGCTACATATATACACATTCACAAAGGAAAATAAATATTTGATGTATGAATCATTTAAAAATATTTCAACCATAGAAAAGTGCATTTCTTTCTTATATTTGTTTGTTAAACGTTGATTCCCAATGAAGATTTATGATAAAAATCTATAGATTCTGTGAACATAGAATGAAAACTTTAGGAACTTCCATACATGTTGATAAACTAACAAAGTTTCTTTTTTTGATTCATTTTAAATACAGCTACTGTTGTAAAAGAAATATTTTAGTTTTGTATTCACAAAGAAATTCTGATGAAAAATATGAAATTGAAGTAAATGAATCATTTTGCAGTTAAAAAAAAAGTTGTTTAACCCACTCATGCCTGTGTCTGAATACATGATCCTTTCTAAAAATCACATTAAAGCATGAATTCAAAAGATATCTAAAGGAGAGTTGTATGTTGCCCCCTAATTATCATTTCCCTTGAAATATTTTTTGAGAAATGCTTCAGCCAAAAAGATATCAAAAAATCATTTAGAATAGTGTGTGCACTCCAGGCATGAATGAGTTAACATGGCCTGTAAATTCTGCCTAACTTTACGCAGCGCATGTCGACTATTAACATGGCCATCCGGATGTGTGATTCATCCCGGGAAGGGCCCGTAACGGCCCCGGTGGCGGCGGCCATTGATGACAGTGAAAACCTTGACAAGGGCAAGTGTTATTTTGCTTTACTTGTCCTTGTATGTTGTGACGTCCATTCACTTTTCGCAATTTGGTTCACGAAGAAACTTTTGATATCAATCGAATATTAGATTGTTTTTAAAAATCAAAAATGTGTGTGGTACTTGCGGCTCTGAGGGCTTGCATGGGCAAAGGGGCTTATGGTCCAAGCTGGTTAATGCTTGATTAAAAATCAAATAAATGCATGGTGATAGTTCATTGATCATTACTTGATAAAAAAAAAGCATGGTTAAAGAGATCAAGAATTAAAAGTAACATTACACCTTATTAATTCATACCTTCATTTCAAGTCTTGTAGTCAGTATATTATAAACGTGCATTGTACACACTTCACAATTATTAAAGAAGCCTGTGGTTACTGGAAGGGATGTGGTGTGATGCTGATTGAGTGTTGAGCCCAGAAATTAAGTTTTGGCATTATGGGCCCAGACAAGATCATGTAATTGCCTCGATATAGATTATATATATTCAGCCTATGATATGCTTGGTCACAAAAAGATGCTGGTGCACTGAATTTGAGGTATTTTTTTTTATTTGAAATCATACTTGGCTGATTTGTTTCCTTGCCTCCCACAGGTTCTGTGGTGAAGTATTATCTTACATTCTTATATATATATATATATATATATATATATATATATATATATATATATATATATATATATATATATATATATATATATATAAATATATATATATATGTATATATATATATATATATATATATATATAATGTATATATATAATGTATATATATAATGTATATATATATATGTATATATATATATATATATATATATATATATATATATATATGTGTGTTATCCCTACTTGTCTGATCCTTCGGCCCTCTCTAACGTACAATCGCAGGCAAGATTCTACCTGCGCAGTTAGAATAGATTTTGGTTGACTTGTCTTTGGGGTTTCTCTCAAGAATCAGTTGTTCTTTCTTTCCAGTCAGTTAAGATGATATTTGGTGATTTTCCCCGTGTTCAGTTATCTCCCATAGGACAGTTCTGGTAGTTCCCTGTAAGCACTGTATAAATGTGATGCTCTAATTGAGAATTCTGTACCCCAACAAATACACCTTAACTTATATGTGTTCTGTCTCTGTTGTAACAGATGCAGGTAATATGATTTTTGGAATGATTTTGTCTCTGATTTCAAGTGATGGAGAAATTAATGTGTATAATACTGATTTTGGAAAAATTGAAGGCTCTTCAATGGAATTCATTCAAATATACCTCTCAAGCAGCAGGCTTTCCGAGCCATTTGCAATTTTTCTGTGGATATATCTGAGTTAATTCTATTTAGAATTAGATGATTCGTCAAAAATGTGGTGATAAAGGTACTAATTCAGAATTAATTATTTGAGAATGATTAGAAATCAATAATCGTTTTAAAAGGTTTGATACATTTCCAACAACTAGCCAGCTGTTGTGAGGATTGATATACTTGAATTTTTAAGAATAAATTACTTAGATATTTCTCTCTGCTGATCTTACTCTAGATACTAGATACTTTTGAAATTCAAATGAGGAACAGGAAACTGATTTGAAATTGGAAATTGCCATTGGAATGGAATGTACATGAACCATGTACATAGTGTTGACATGTTGATTTTTTAATTAAGTGTAAATCAACATAAACTTTATTAAAAATCAACATGAAACTTCATCTGATGTTGAGTGGATGCGATCATGAGGTTTTTAATCTAGTGTAAATGAACATGAAATGGATGTTGAAACTGAACATGAAACTATCTGAAATTGACGTGAAACTGAGTGGATGTGATCATGAGGTTGACATTGTTTATTGTGGAAATCGTCCATTCCTCATTGTTCTCCCTTTCTTTTCAGGCTGCTTCAGCGGAAAAGAGTGATTACGGCACCTCAGTGTAGAGAACACCTTCATCCAGTCTACTCTCACCTACCACAGTACTATCCATCACCTGCCGCCATAGAGATGATAAGACGACGATGAAGAGAGACAACAATAATGGGACAACAAACCCCCCCCCCCCGTTGGCGATTCTGATGAACGAGAAATCTCTCGCGTTTTCTCCTCCAGCTCTTGTGGCTCTCGAAGCTCAGCGTGCCTTGCTTGATAGACATCCCCACATGGAAACAACAAACACTCTCTCTCTCACCTAGTTTAATCTTGCATCAGGAATTGTCTCTTCAATTTTGAAAGTATGAATCCTTTAAAATGACCAAAATGACCTTTTTTTGTCAAATACTTTTTGAACTTTTTGAGCTTATGAGTATACCTCTACTCTAAATTCAAAATATGTGGTTCTTAGCTGGTTCAGTGTTATTTTTGATCTTGGGTTAACACTTTTTGATAGAAAGCTAGGAAAGTTTAGATACACTAAAAGTGACCAGTGATGTTTTGGCTTATTATGAAATGTTGGTCTAAGATTTATATCATGAACCTGATTTAGGTTTTCCTGATACATGTATTTTGGAGGCATGTAAGACGAATCCTGTTGAGACGTACACTACTATATTCTTGCCTAGGTGGTCTGGAGTTCATTACATTTTTAAGGTACCAGCATGGATTTCTCTATGGATTGGATTCGGCTGGTTTTAATATCATGTCTATCATTACCAGAATCTTCTTTCTTTGTGTTGCATTCTGGAGAGGTGTTGGGGTTTTGACGTTACAAGTTTTTCTTCCCCGCGGGATGCACATTTTAAACTACTAGGCCCATTGCACGCTTTATGGGATCAACAATCTATGCTGGCTGGAATTGCCAGATCTTAATGCTTATTGCTGAACAGAAGCAATGGCAGGGATTGATTTTACGTTCTGGACAACTGGAACAGATGTGATTTTTATCATGGATGTGATTTTAATTTTTGTTCACATGATCAACTTTGATTTTCTTTTCGAAAATGGTTGAGGGTACAATTGACACATTTTCAATTTTTGCACTATTTTCTAATGGAACTTGGGGTGCACTAGCGGGCCTGTCTCCCTCTCTTTTCGCACAATCTGGACCTCACAGCTCATACTGTGAAGGTCCAGACTTCCCAAGACTAGAAGCATGCTCTTGAAGGTGAAGGGTTTTTTCGCTGGGTTTTGAGGGGGAGGATTTCATCTATGGGGTTAGGTGATAGATTCTGGAATGATAGCAGCACTACTGATGCACTTGATTTAGTCTGTTTCCATGTGGGTATGTTATTCTTGAGTATCCCCTGAGCTGACAGAGCCAAGCTGCCTTTCCCGGCAAATCTCCAAGTAACCCATACAAGCAAGCAGAGAGACTGCCCATTGAACACTTAATTAATATATAAGTAATATATATGTACAACTTTACAATTAACACAAGCTTTGCAAAATAATATATGTATGTATCCCCAAATCTTGTATTGGTCAAGTTTTTAAGTTGGTGTGTGGGAGTGTAAATTTTTGCACTGAGATATGGTTTTTCATAAATTAGAATTTTTGAGAGAATAATTTACTTGGTTTGGTCAAGCGAAACTTTTTTCCATGGCTTGGTGCAAGTTCGCAAACTAAGTTTCAATTTTCATGTCGTTTTATAGTTTCTTATCAAAGTTATTGGTATTGAAGTTCACTTCCAAGTGTTTATATTTTCTGCTGTTAGATTTTATTGACTGGTTATAAAGCATGAATTTATTAGTTGCGGAAAAAAAAAAATATTGATCATGATGCTTGTGTGTAATGAATGTCTGCATATTAAATGAAGATGGGAGAAAAAGAATAGATTGGTATGCTTGGTCAGAAACAGATCTTATCAAACTGGTTATTTTGCTTATGAGAGAATTTTTATCATGGGCCAAAGAATTGATCAGAATCAAAAGAAATTGCAAGCCCATCTAGTTTGAAGTGGAAAGTGAAACAACAATCAGGTGGTGTATTTTGAATAAAATGTGAGATTGCTTAACAAAAATTTTAAATGGTTGCTAGCTATTCTCAACATCACCTGTGGTATGTTTATGATATTCAACAGATTTCCAGTAAATTGTGCAATACATTGATTATGGGTCTTCTTTCATGATTGTTCAAGTACTTTTAGCTAAATGAATGGACTGAATATTCAATGCTGTAAGGTTTTTGATTTCCATAATGCTGAATTGGAGAGAACAGAATGACTGCTAGCTTCAGTTGTGGATCACAAAACCTACATTAGACCTTGATAAAGGATAGAACAAAACTTTGTCATCCCTCCAAATAAGTACTACTTAAAGACAAGCAGGTTCACTAGATTATGAAGATTGCGAAATGCATTGTCAACAAAAAGCAACCTTTCCTGGTCAACAAAGCATATTTGTATAGGTAATTTTAAAATACTTAACGTATGATCTTGTGGATGCAAAGCGGTGATTATATATACAGAAAATGTGCCTAAAAATCCATTGTATTTAGTGTGATGGGCCTTTATTAGAAAAGGGTGATTTATGAGAAATTTGGACGACATGAATACATGTGCATAGTTGCTTTCCCCTATTAGGATGATAGTTCCCAGGCTAAGTGGATACATGGGTGAACATAGGATACCGCCTGTAGCAGGTCTTTTTGCAAGCAACTATCTGTTGGTAAGGTCGTATACCTAGTCAAAGAATGCACCCTTGTTGGGACAACCGTATTGAATACAGGCCTAATTTTATTTCCATCAGTTTTTCACACCCCTACTGAATTCATGTAACTGAATTTTACATCATCTTATGATCAATCCTAAAATTGGCAACATAAGAGAAATGAATATGGAATATCCTTTTACCATATTTGTTCTGTTAGGGAGTTTAAGACAATGTAATTGAAATGATGGTAGTGCAGGTGAACTTTAATTAATAAAATGTTATCAATTATTTAAGGAGTGAATATATGGATTTCTGTAATTCCATGTTAACTTGATTAAATCACCATCCTTATTGTCAATATCTCTGATAACTTGATAAAGATCATGTTATTTTCTTATGCTGACCTTTTCTCCTATGCTGTAGGAGTTGGGTATTGTCTTTTGAGTAACAATTCATTGAACACCAAGTATAGCAATCAAGACCGTATGTGATGAAATGAAATCTGCTAGTTTGCACTCACAGATAAATTGAAATGTTAAATTTACAGAAACGGTAATGCTTCAGCTATTAATGCCTACTAACTAGCCTATGCCTCCTAAGATGTTTGAACATGGATTTATCTATTCTTCTGTAAATGTTTGGCCATGCATGGTGCATGCCATGTGTGAATGTATGATCCTCTTGAAAGAAACGTGTGAAAATGTTTCCAGATAAAATTGACAAAGACGTGTCTCTTTATTGCCCTATTTTATTTCAAATTTGCAAAGCAATGTTGATTGCCAGAGATTATTTATCCTGCATCTAAATGCACCAGTTCGAGCAGGCACGGCGATAGCGATGACAAAAAAACTGGCTTGTAAAGTTCCTCCTCGGGAAAGGTTCATCAAGGTCATTAATAAAAGTTGCTGATAGTGCCTACGGCAGATTATTGTGTCTTGTTTTTGCTCCCCTACACATACTGTAATTACTGTATACCATGTTAATATGCTTGACTAATGAGTACTTTATACACCCCAATACAAATGCTGGTCAAAATTTACAAATCTTTTGTTAGGGTTACACACCAGGGTCTTAGCCAGGATTTAGAAACTGGGTGCCCAAAATTGGCAACTGTAAAGTTTTGGGCGTCCAAATTTTAAAGGGGGACCACAATATACTCCGATTTCAATCATAAACATACAAATTTATCAAAATAAGGCATGATATCCTTATACTATGTAATGGGAATTATATGGAGATGAAAAAAATAAATGATATGCTTGAGATTGACATTTTAAGAAATTCCTCACAAACATTTTTGGGTGTCCTAAAGGGGTGCTTTTCAGGGGTTTGGGTGTCCAAAAAGACACCCTGCTGGCTGAGACCATGTTACCCACATAGATAGACTTAGTGGCCTAGTAGCTTTCCCAAATGCCATCACATGAAGTTAAACATATTTCTCAAAAGACACTTTCCAAAGGCACTGTTTTGCAAATTCATAAACTGTAGTAACTTAGTTTTCATGCTTTATATCTCGCAGGCATTTTCTGTATGTACAGGGCTAGTAAAATAAATACATTTCCAGATAATATTCTCACACCAAATGATCTCACTTGCCACGCCAACATGAGTCTAGATAAAGCAATTCCAGAAAGTATTCATCAATATAAAGCTTATAGATGCCCTCATTAAAACTACCTACCCAAATGGGATATCTGGATAAAAAATGAACCAACAAAAAAACTTTACTAATAAAACCAACTTTATTAGATAGGGTTTACAAATATCTTACAAATCTCAGAATTTTCTCTGCTATTATGTGAAGATTTGAAAGGTTATCGTTATCGGGGTAAATGGAAGACCACTCGAAAAAGAAAAGTAGTCCTAATGTCCAGATTAAGGCTTGAAGTCCACTCCACTATTCAGTCCATCTGTGAGCACAGTTTGTCGCCGTACATACATAGTACAATCTCATTCCCTCCTGCAAGAGACAAGGCAAAATATTAGTAATGGTATGCACAGTTCCTGACCTGGCATAAAAAAGAGGTCAAAAATGTTCATCTCCAAATTGAAAAAAAAAAAATCAATCAAAGTTTAGAATAAACATCTGCAAAACCAAATTCATCTTGTCACCTGGGATAGCCCGGGATACATATATGCAGTCAAGACAGGACTTTGTTAAAGTGTGTTTGTATTCAGCACTTAAGAATTATCAGTCAGATTGCAATATTGGCATAGGCATATACCATGTAGACACCCTGTAAAAAACACCTAAGTCTTAACTATGCATCCAAAATTTCACAAATCATTATTTCCTAACAATTACGCCCCGACAATTGGAAGACCCTTTTATAAGCACCATCACTGTTGAAAAAGGTACATTCTATGTCATTCATCCCAGCTCAAGAAGCCACATTTGTTAACACAGCTAGACCACCTTTCTATTGTCATCATAAATCAAAACAAATAAATTTCATGAATTGACAGTACCATTAAATATTACAAAGTTAAAACAGATTTAACAGCTCTAAATAGTACAACTCAATAATGATGGACATCCAAGTATATGGTGATAGAGGCGGAATAGGTCAATTGCGAAAGAGTAATTGTTGTGGTCTTGTTTAATGGCAAGGGAGCATTAATTAAAACATCCCATTCATTCCAATCTTGGAGAATTCATAAATCTAGGACAGGCATTTCCCAGTCATGCACAATTTTTATCTCAGCACCATAAGTGGAGAAGAGTGCAAGGAAAAGTGCATTCCTCCTCAAAAAGGTAAATGTGTGAATTTGGAATTTAAATTTTTCGCCACTCTTTTGCCATATTGCAGCTAAGTCGTGACTAGCCAGTTGTAAGTGGTGGAGGAAACCGGAGGACCCAACAAAAACCACCGCCTAGCCCCAACTTTTTCGAACCCAGGCAGTGGTGGACTGGTGAGAGATAGCTAGCAGTCAGTGGCAACGCCTTAGACGACACGGCCATCAGGACAGGCCCATGTAAATGTGTGAAAAACTAGCCATTAGACCCGGAGAAGGCAGTGGGTTTATCGAGTTTCCAAATACATTAAAAGATTGGTTAATTTGGAAAGCACCCTTCAATATCCTTGCCAAGGCCCCTATCCCCTTCACTAAGGATCGGTACGGACGGTACCTTTACCATTTTTATGATACGATCCAATATCCATATTTCCATCGCGATGCAATATTTTGACAATATTTTCAACAGTACTGCCTACCTCCTATCAGTCCCATGCGCTTTATTGTGTTAAATTTAGTACTGTCAACTTCAAAAAGTTTGCAAGTGAACAGCTAACTGCCTTCGTAAGAGATGTCCAAGTGACAAGTAAGTCAATTATATACTGTTATGCAGTACTGCTACGACAGATCTTGAATAGTATAGTCCCTTTCGCCATTTGTTATCAGAATTTGGTATTGTAATGACCACTAGTACTAACCCCTACCTGTCACCCTTGATATCACAGAGCAAATTCTAAAGAGGCACAAGTATCAAAGAATACTATATTCAGCTTCAGACAGAAAAATAAGGGATCATAATTAGTGAGGTATAAATATCACCCATGCACATTATCTGATCAAAGAAAAGAACTCAATGCTAGGCGAAGCATCAAGGGAAAATAACTGGTAGAAATTCACACATATTAGTTAACGTGATTGAGAAACTGTAAACAATGAATGTGCACAAACCACACAAACGAGGTGAATCAAAATCTATAACTCTGAAAAACCCGTTAGTGGTTTTCACTACCATGGTGTACAAAACTTGAGGTTCACACCATCTATCGAAGCTTTTTCTCCAAAACAAAGCCTATGAAATAAGTAATAAATAATCAATGAACATAGATAATGGAATAAAGGATAAATTATCAAGAATAAAGCCTATGAAAACACTGCTTACTCTGAAAAAGTCAGATAAAAGGAAGCAGAAACATGAAAACGCAGGAAGGTACATGCATAAAAATGAAAGACAAGTCATTTAATAACGTCAATTTTATGAAAAATATTTGAAGAGGGATCGTTAAACCCACCAGGAACAACCTTCAGTTAAATATTCATCAAAAGTACTTAGTTTTTAAAGTATTTTAATGTTTTGATCCTGTTTAATAACGCTTGAGGCGTGACTGGGTTGTGAAACAGCCAATAAAACCCTAAATGGACTGCAGTCCTGAATTATATTTTAGACAGTAGTATGAATCTAACCCTTATGCTGTTGAAGGATAATTTGGACAATATAAAATGATACAAAAAAAAACTTAAAAAATGAATGAAACCTTAGCATATGCATACTCATCTGAGAGCACTGAGCAAGAGCTATCCAATGAATACCAACATGACAGGGTTTAGATGGTTTTCCGAAATCTTTGCATCCTTGTTCTTTGGACGAAAGTAGCCTCACCATTGGAAGGGGCAAGAATGCCTCAGATGAGAGATCTCTTCTATTGTGAAGCTGACACTCTTTGTCATATAAAACCATCAGATTACACACAGACCAGTCACCACCATGGTAAAGGGGCTGTTCATTTGAGTGCCCTAAAATAACCCCTGCTGCTAAGGCCTTACAAGAATATGTGGCTATGCTTTAATCCTTGCCTGGCTTATATGATGATCTGTATACAGGTGAACTTGGATATGACAGACTCAATGGGACCAGGAAAATTGGTCCGTCATATGCAAAATCTGTTGTATACATATGACGAATACTTGATATGCATCGGACTGGGACCAAGCATATCGTCCATCATATGCAAAAATCCGTCTTACAGTGGTACGTCATATCCAAGTTCACCTGTATATCTAAGAGGCTGAGCAGAAGAGTTACATGCATCCACTTGCAGCAAGACCTGTCTCTTCTCTTAAGGGCAATAGGAACATTGCAGAAAACTGTGATGAGGCCATCATGCTATGAAGGGGAGCAAACAGGCATTTAACCTTCTCACTGCTAATTCAGGACAAACAAATTACTGCAAAAAGCTGGGAAATGACTGAACCCTAGGCACATTGGTACTCATCTGATAGTACTCTGCATGAGCTTTCAAATGAATACCAACATGACAGGGTTCAGATATTTTTCAGACATTTTAGCAGTCTTGTTCCAGGACAAAAGAAGCCTTAGCAATGAAAGGGCTTGAGGGAGGTGTCCAAGTTTTCCTTCCATCAGGTCAAAGTGCTGACATCAGCAAACTTTATGATATTGACGGAAAAATTATGCAAAAAAAACACCTGAAAAATTACTGAAACGCTGGCAAATGGGTATTCATCTGAGAGTACTCGGAAAGAACTATCCAATGAATACCAACATGACAGGGTTTAGGTGGTTTTCAGAAAGATTTGAGACTTTGTTGATTGAACAAAAGTAGCCTCAGCATTGGAAGGGGGAGAAAGGGACAAGGACATCTCTATCATGACTGAGCATGCCGCCGCATGGTACGGAGGGGCGGGGGCCAGTACTTGCTTTGCATGGCACAACAGAGGTACGCGTGAGACCAGAGTGAGGCTCTGGCCCTCTACTCAGTCCAGCGATGAAGACATCCCGTGGCCGTACACACATAGTACAGCTTCATACCGATCTACAACAGAAACGCCATCACCGACACCATCAACCCACCATACGACAGGAACAGATCCTAGCTGAGCAGGCTACATAGTCTTAGCCAGCTGGGCGCCTGGGTGTCATTTGGACACCCCAACTCTCAAAAATCACCCCTCAGGACACCCCAAAATTGCTGTGAATTTCAATTTCAAGCATATAAGTTTTTTCCCATCAATATAATTCCCATGGCCTTGTATAAGGAAATTGCAATAAGTAAGCACATGTTTATGGTCATAATCTCAGTATATTATGATTTTCCTGAAAAATATGACACCCCAAATTTTTATAATTGCCAATTTTGGGCACCCAGTTTTCAAATCCTGGCTAAGACCATGGCGGGCAATGTTGCGTAACCAGCCAAAAGAGGCAGGCGAGAAGTAAAACCATGAGCTGAAGATAAGCATTTTGTCGAAGTGTATTTTTCCAGACAGACAAAATTCTTTACGTAAATTTTTTCATTGTGACTTGTTTAGAGAGATAACAAATGTACTTCATAACAGGTCATTTTCCTGACATAGCTGAAGTGTGAGCTGCCAAACTTTTGTGGTTATGATCTAAAAGATTATATCTGTATAAGGATTAGACCAAGTCAAGTAGCTTAATCTGGACAAGCAGATTTTTTTTCTGTGCTTTTTCAGACAGGAAATTAAAACTCCAGGCAAAGAGACTGATCTAAAAGTTAATATCTGTATAAGGATTAGACCAAGTCAAGTAGCTAAATCTGGTCAAGCAGATTTTTTTCAGTGCTTTTTCAGACAGGAAATTAAAACTCCAGGCAAAGAGACTGCCAAGACACCGCAGCACCATCCTTCTCTACTGCACTCCTGAGCTGCTTAGAGTGTTATCAGGTAGAGAATATCATAGCCAACCGTCCTTTGTCAACCCATATCCTATTTTATTTTGAACAATATTTACAACTTTTCACTCAAATGATGTAATCTCATTACTTTCACAGGTAATGGTCACTTAAGGTTTAGAATAACCTTAGGGATATCATTGACTATGCCCAATAAGAAGTAAATTTCAGATTCCTTACTGCTAAAGATTTTAACAGGTCCATGATATCACTAAGGTAACTCTGAACCTGCAGTGACCATCACTTGTGTAAGAAATAAGACAATAATAAAAGTAATAATAACAATAATAATAATAATGATAATAATAATAATAACAATGATAATAATAATAATAATAATGATAATACTGATAATAATGATTAATAATAATGATAATAATAATAATGATAATAATAATAGTAATAACAATAGTGATAATGACAACAATAGCGGAGAACATCTACTCACATCCAGCCTTGTGCTCTGCGACTGGAAGAAGACAGCCTCCCGATGGCCGCAGTTAGGGCAAGGGTGGTCTTCTGTACGCGGTAACGTGGGATCATAAATAACGTCGGCAATAATCTGTGTCAGCTCACTGCAAGCAAAAAAATACATCAATGTTTGGTCCTAACCTGCATAGGGTTGGAAACTATTAACAAAACGGTACGGTATCAATACCAACAGAAAGATGCAGTATTTTAATGGTACTGTTAATGCTACTTTTAGTTCCTTGCCTTACCATAAAATATTTGTTGTGATTAGTAATGTTCAGAAATCTAGATAATCCCTAATAAATGATAATTTCGCAGTGGTTAGTATCATTAAGAGCACCTTTAAGGAATGAAACGGTATAATACAATACGTTTTGAAAGGATACCAGTACCAGTACCTCTCAACCTTGGTATATCAACCCTAAACCTGCTAGATAATTTGGACATAAAACAAATATGTATCATAGTGTATGGATTATATACAGTACTATAGTCAACTCTCTCCCTTAAATTTCTTTCTCTTTATTTTTTAAAATGTAACATTCCAATGTTTATAACCTTATATAATTATGTTTATATAAATGCCTGTATTGATACTTTATGTGAATGAAGAAATAAAACCTTTAGAAAAATTACTTACTCGACTTCATGGGTGATTTTGTTGACATATATACAAGGATTATCTGCTTTTTGTTGGTAGTCACAATTTCGACACTGAAAAGGTAATGACAGCAGTATTACATATAGAGAAAAAGAAAACAATCACATAGTATCTTATTTCTATCATCTAATCTGGCCAGAGATTTGGAATTAAGGAATTTGAAATTTTGATTTTCTTCCCCCATATATCTACCATATTTAGTTGAAATCAAGACTAGCAAGTTGTAAGTGGTGTCCAGACAAAACCAGAATACTCAGCAAAAACCACTGCCTATTCCCAAGTCACTGGCAACTTTCTCACATGCCTCATGAATATGGGCACCTATTTACAAAATCCTGGCTAAGACCCTGCTTTCAGCAGAATAGCGTCTAAAATCTTTTAAATTCATGAAAATTGTTTCCATTGACAGTCATAGTCTATTAGACATGAAGGTAGAACACTTATTGATAGTCCTGGGAACAGGGGCTTAGACGTAATGCGTCCAGCATGTCATTTGGACACGCAGAACACTGTTTTTTGACAGTTTGGACACCCACAAGTTTATGTCAGAATTTGCTAAAGATGACTTTTCTTAGAAGATAGAAGATGTAGAAGCTGTAGTGTCACTTTTATAAGACACACAAAGCAGTATCTGGCCTAAAAAAGCAAAATCTGTAAAGGTATAGGGTCTATCTTATTAGTAGTATGTATTTTGTACCACACTTTGGACACGCAAAAGTCTATGAAACCTCTATTGGACACCCTGTTTCCAAATATCGGCTAAGACCCTGCCTGGGAAGTTAAATTCATATCATGGATTAATCGACCTTTTTGCCATGATTTCTGATTGATCCATCATTATTTAAAACAAAAGATCAATCATGTTTGATAATATTCTCTCCTCACATGATCAATTACAGCATGCAACATAACCACTGGCCCCGTTGCAAGCTGAACAAGACCCTGACTTGCCCCGCTCAGCAAGTAATGTTTTGGGTAAAGTCCAATCTCACCTTTGTTTAAAAATAACAGAGTGTTGGGGCATGTGGAAGTGCCGGTGGGAAAGTCAATTTTAGGGGCAGCTTGCCCCGCTCAGAAAATAATGTTTTGCAACCTATGTTGTAGGAGAGTCATCGATACCCACACACGATATGCATCGTGTTAACCTTACCTCCAATTAGCACATCGCTAAAACATAGCAAATCGATAAACGGAGCAACACCTAGCTTATTTATTATTATTTTTCTTTAATAAAAACAATTTTTACTTGTTAGGATGTCTGGCTGACCATCGAGATATCGCCTACATCGCTAATGCTGCCATTGTTGTTTACAGTTGATTGCGCATCCAGTGGTGCGCACTCAGTCTAGCGCAATTATTTCTTTGAAATTTTGTGGCAATGGTCATACATTAAACCATAGGTGTAGTGGTATGACCAAGGTCACAACATTTTAGAGAAATTATCATGCGCTAGATACAGTGGGCATCACAGGTTGTGCAATCAACTGTAAACAAAAATGGCGGCGATCTCTCGATCGTCAGCCGTGAGACAACGTGAAGAAGCAACTGATGATAAGAGCAGCCGGTGAGTTCGACACACTATAAGTGAGCTCTGATCAGTAATCTGTAAGTCATGCTATCCTACATATGAAATCTAGCAGGACTCGACAGAATCTGACCAACCCAGGTAATCAGGCGGGGCAAGTTGGACCCAAGATCCATGCTTGTCGCTGTTGTTGACTTTTAAGTCATGCTTTAACAACAGCTCCACTATCATCTGTTATTTCTAAATGCTTTAATGGCAATTTTTGAAAATAAAAAATGTTTCAAAACAGATTACAGTGTGTAAGAAATGTGTAAGAGCATTGAGACATGCCTCGGACATAAAGTAGTAATAGTTTCTTATTTATTTGTTTCCCTTTGTAGGTGAACATTTTAACAGGGGTAAACATATGCTTTAAAGATAAAAGTTTTTAACATAAAAAATTAAACAGAACTTTAGTGTGTGTGACAGCAATCTTGTTTGTAAGAATGAGATCCCATCAATTGTTTAGGCCATCCCCCATTCCCAGCCACCTACAAATAGGCCAGGGGTAAGAATTACATGCATTACTTTAAGGCCCATGTTATATATATCTATAGACCCACCCTGCAAATACCAACTTCTCTATTTTTCTATTTTCTAGGCTAATCCTGGGTAAAAAAGCATGACAGAGTATCTATTTATATCAATGCAGTAATGACCAGGCAGCGCTAACTAGCTTGACCTAATTAATACAAAAGCATATACCTATATATACTGCTACTGGCCTTAGAACTACATATTTATCAGTTCTGCCTGCCCTGATGGGGGATGGCAGATTTTAAGAATAACACTGTCCTAATTATTACTAACTAATAGGCTTTCCCCCCAAATATTAGATAGTCAAGTCGGGCAAGTTGATGGCTTGGTCAGCTAGCCCGACATGCCGTTTTTCTGTGATTAGATAGTCATGACTATCGGACTATCTGTAATGTTGAGCCCTGTTTAGTATATGTTCAAACTACTATTCTTTTTTGCTATGTATGACTTGCTGATGTTATTTAACGAATAATCGTATCGGAAAAAATCGGAATCAGTAGAAAATTTACCAATTACCTAGTGCTGATCTTTTTTGAAATGTCAATCTCAAGCATATAATTTATTTTTTTCATCTCCATATATATAATTCCCATGACCATGTATAAGGATATCATGCCTTATTTTGATAAATTTATGCATGTTTTTGGTTGAAATCTTAGTATATTGTGGCCCCCCTTAAAAATTTGGATGCCCAAAAATTTTACAATTGCCAATTTTGGGTACCCAGTTTCTAAATCCTGGCTAAGACACTGACGCTCCTACTATGTTGCAACCTGCATTAAAAAGTAAATGGGCCTTATTCACCATGAAAACCCTGCATAAAAGTAAAAGACACAAACTAAGGGATCCTGACCATTCATTATTCAATTTAGGGGCAACCCACCATATATCAGATATTGTGGGGCTGTGGGCGTATTAAAATTGATAATAATCAATTATAATCAATCGAAAATTTGGATGATTAATCGAACTGAAGGTTTCCAATAATTCCCAGCACTACTTATTGAGTTAAAGAACTACCAAATGTATACATACCGCATACAGCAACACCCTCTCTTCTTTGTTTTCTTTTGGATACAACATGTTGTTACTGAAAGAAAACATGGAAAAATTAATCCATTCATGAATCTTATTTCTGTTTGAAATTATTCAGCCAGGCATCACCTGACTATTTTGGTAATATTCTGATAACAGAGCATTTTAGGAAAAATTGAAGACTGAACACTGATATAAATACATCCAGGAATAAATGGGTTATTTAAAACCAGATGCACCACTGCCATCCAGTACATTAAATATCATCCTTTTTGGCATGTGATAAGGTGTAATTCAAATGCCCATTACACCCCAGGCCCCATCATTATTATATGCGCTATACAGTAAAGGGCTGGACATGGTCTCTGGTCTGGCACCAGCGAGGATCACAGACCTGTGCTTTATATGGTACCCGGTCATAAGGCCCCAGAACACTGTTTTTTGACAGTTTGGAAGATAGAAGATGTAGAAGCTGTAGTGTCACTTTTATAAGACACTCAAAGCAGTTATTGGCCTAAAAAAGCAAAATATGTAAATATATAGGGTTTATTTTATTAGTAGTATCAGAGACGTTTATCAAAATCTCTGGTAGTATGTACTTTGTACCACACTTTGGACACGCAAAAGTCTATGAAACTTCTATTTGGACACCCTGTTTCCAAATATTGGCTAAGACCATGCATAAAGGTACAACTACAATAAGGGTACTGTACAGATCTGGCACCATAAGGGTACAGATAAATAGCCATAAGGGTACATATATAGATATTGTATTCCTTTATATATAGTAAGGCAGCATAATTATTATTGCAATTTTTATGTCTATATTTTCGATTGCAACCCCCCCCACCCCCATTTGTGACTCTGAACCTATATTTAGGGCTTACTCTAACAATCAAAACAAATGAAAAATAGAAAGCAAGAATTCAATAAACTGTACAAGTCACAAAACATGCGTCACTGTTTAGAACTTCAATTTCCCAATTTACCATTCTTGACAAAACTTTATTCCAATAAAACCGGGTCCCTCTTTCTTGTTCGTCTCTAGATTTTCCTCATAAAAATCCATTGTGTGTGGAGAAGAAGTGTTTACTCGAAAACAGGAGAATGATATCGGACCGAATGGTTGTTTGTGCAGCGCACTTCTGTTGCACTTGTGCACTTGTGTTGTGAAATTATGGCGGAAGTCAGTGATCAATGAATTGAAGGAACGCATGCGTATTTCATAGTAAATCTTCACAAGAGGAGGCGAGAATCGCGACAATATTCAAGCAACGCCAACGCTCGTCAATTAGCGAATTTATAGAGGTCGCCACCTGATTGTCTCGCCTAGTACATGTAGTATCGGGTAAAATGAGAAAGAATTAGATACTGAGGGAAAATAAATTTCAAAACGATAAGGGACACCTCAGCCAGAAAGTACTGTAAAATCTGACAGCTAATAAACTTATTAATCTCAATACATTAGATTGATTTTTTCATTTATCATAGTAGTAGACTAGTAGTAGTAGTAGTAGTAGTAGTAGTAGTAGTAGTAGTAGTAGTAGTAGTAGTAGTAGTAGTAGTAGTAGTAGTAGTAGTAGTTGCACCAGCAGTGCAGAAGTAAAAGAAATATCATTATCATCATTATCACTACGCTATATATTGTTAATAATGTCATCATATAAAAATGATAAAAAAAAGTCGTGAAAATGGTTACAAGTGGAAATTAAATAATAGCCAAACCGTGGAAAAGATGACTCACTCGTAAGTGATTGAACTACTGATGACAAGAGACATGGATTAAATATAACTCGAGTCTGTCACACTGATGATGATAGGGCATGCCCCACCATCAAGGCGGCCATGCGTTGGACAGGGAACATTTTATCGGGTTTGAGACCATTTACTGCATGCTTCTCTCAGGGGAAGTATCTTACATATATGCATGAAAAATAGATACCCACCGATAATGACCATGGAGATCTTGTATCTGTTAAGCGTTAGCTTCTTTCACTGTGTAGAATCGTCTACCCACACCCTTTTATTCTGTCTTCAAATATACATGTATTTACGATAAAGTGGAACATAGTACGTGACCGTTATTTTTGTTTGACGAAGATGAGTTCGGATGTTTGTATTTTAGAGATGGAATAAAACACTAGATGGAAACCCGTACGAGCGTGTACCAATTTATACACATTCAAATTGTGCCATGTCATATTACATATGCCATCAACAATAGAGTACTTTCTGCCAGAGCAAAGAAATACGTATTCTATGTTTAGATTAATTCTATCCTGAAATATTTTCAAGAGGAGGAATAGAAAGACAATAATACAGTTGCTTAATTCCAGGGGGGTCACTTTTTAGTACTATTTAGGTACTCACAATACAATACATACATTCTCGATACTATAACAAGACAACAATTGAAAGATAACAATACAGTTGCTTAATTCCAGGGGGGGGGGGGGCACTCTTGCACTATATACATGTAGATTGTAGGCACTCACAATACAATACGTACAATACTGCTCTACAAACTTCATAATACGTTGACGTTCTGCCGAAACACCCATATCATGCGAAAACGCTGACTTTTTGGTCTAAATAACACCCCCATCTTTCTTAAAAACTCAGACTTTCATGATATTGATAACCGATAACACTGATTGTTCAGATTAACAGTAAAATATTGTGGCAATTGTATTAATAGAAAATATACTCATATTTTTATGAAAAATTTATTCACTGTTGAACACATGACAAGTTTTGCCAAATCTAGAAACGAAGGTAGAAACCGCAGGATAGCCATGCTTGGGTGATGTGGCGTCCACAAAAGCAGGAAACTGTCTAAAACAATAACCCATCCCTCGGGCAATGTTCGGAAAAATACCCAATATATAGCATGGGCTCTCTTTCTTTTCTTTTTTTTCGGACACGCAAAATTGCTGAAAAATACCCCAACTACCAATGCCTGTGGTTTTAAACTATTAAATAATGTCATCAAGCGCAATTAGGGGAAATGGAGTAACACTTAAGTTCACCATGACGCAAATGTTCATGCAGCGCAAAGCGCCCCCAAAAGTGAAACGGCAGCAGATGTAACTAATTGAACCTCAGAATAGCAAGTTCATAGCACTAGGAAAATTGGATTGCGAAACTGGCGATGCCACAAAGTTAACGACATGTAAAGGCGTATTGATATAGTTATTATTGTTTATTTATTTGAAAAGGCATTAGATTAAAAGATCAAATACAATTTTTCAGCTACTTTGGCGCTCCTTATTGGGTTCTAACGACATTCGGGTGATGGCGAGCCGTCTGGCAGTAGTTAGACAACAGGCGCCATATTTGATTTGGTTATTTACCAAAGGTGACGAAGGTAGGTCATAATCAGTTTCGGGCCGTATGTAAATGTGTGGGGTCATTGATAAAAGTGGCTTAGTGGTACATGTACCTAACAAAGATCTACTACGGTTGTCAGTCACGTAAATGACAAGAATGACTCGGAATACTAGGAACGATCCCAAATAGAGTTACGGGATTTCATCAATATGGTTCTCTTTTCACTCCGTCTCACACAATAGAAGGAATAGCCTGATTAATAGCCCAGTCGACTCCCGATCCTAGGGTCGCGGGTTCGATTCCATCTCTCGATCGTGCAATTTTTTTTCCACCCGCCCAGTGCTTCGTGTGGTACTTAGAAATATTTCATACTCAAAATAACGGTGGCTTTATTTCTATTATTTTTTTTACTTAACTTTGCTAAAATGAATTGTTGGTCAAAACCGTTGATCCCAGAAAAGACGTCTGCCTGAATTGCCGTTCGCTATAAGGGACGATGACTTTATGTTGGGCTTAGAATAAAAACAATCTTTTATCTTTGATTTATTATAATAAACATTTCCACAGTTGTGAAGTTAGGAATTTCTTCGAGAAAATATATAGTTTAATGGATGCAAGTAATGCCTAGTCTTCATATAAAAATTGAGATCTGTGAAGTTTAATGGGTGTAAGTATTAATTTATATCTGTTGATGAAGGACACTTGCATGCACACTTGCTGCACATGACTTTACCTTAGATCACCAAACACAAGTGGATTCGAAACCAGCCGGTCAACATGAACATGCAAGCCTCAACTAATGTCAACTAATAGCCGCTAATAGGCCAGAAATTGGTGCTTTGGGCACCCCCAGCTGGTGGTGGAGATAAGGTGTCTCAGTAATGTAATCGATGCGAGAGCCCTGATTGGTCCTTGTTCCCACGTGAGCCCGCGCTGATGGCTTATGTGGTACTCCTGACATGAGTCCAGCACTTAACTATAAGGCATTACTTTATGCAACTCCCACCCATCTACCTTCTATCTGCCCTTTCACACGTCCCCACGTGATCATCAGTGCCCTACCCATGCACCTTCCACCTGTACTTTGGGCTTGGATCCGTGCGCCCGCCACTCACTTTTTGGGCGCACGGATCCTTACTACACTGCCACTTTCTATTCCTCCTGCGGCCTTTAGCGCCTTGCCGCAACACTTGCCTCCCCCCTTCTCTGTAATTATACTGTCCTCCCAGTACTTCTTTCAACGGGGCCCTATCTGGATTTAGATAGAACTCCCCATGTACCCGTGTTCTTACCCTTTGGGCATTTGAGAAAGTCAACAGTGACTTGAGATTAGGCGCTACTCTGAACCCCCGCCCCCGCGCGTTTACTACTGGCTTGTCATGGTTTAGTCTCAGTTGATACATAGAGGGTTCCAGGGGGTTAACGAAAATGTTGATTTATTTTCTTGCCAAGAATTGTCATTTTCTTTGGTTTTGCTACAACCCAATGAGGGAAATCAACTTATCACCTGAGACAGAATAATCAAGTAAGTATGATTCCAGCTCATACACAGCTATAAAGAAATCCTGGCAGCGCCCCTGAGCCTCCTACATACGGCAGAAAAAAGGTATTAAACTTTAAATGATGTTGCGAACCTAACTGAAGCTCCCTAGTTCTAAATGACAAACGTGACTGGAGATCTCCTTGACAAGTGCCGTCTGCACCAATGCGACTTTTGAAAATAACTTTGGCAATAATAAATGATTGGAAAATTATTTCAAGGAGAGTAGATGTTAAGTTTCTTAGCAATATTTGTTCTTTAAATAATTTAACACAATTGTGTCTTCCAATGCTGAGGCTAGTTCCGTTCAAATTACAAGGACGCGAAGCTTTTCGTAAACCATTTAAACCCTGTCATGTTGGTATTCATTAGATAGCTCTCGTTGAGTACTCTCAGATGAGTACTCGTGTACAAGGGTTTCAGTCATTTTCCAGTTTTTTGTATTATTTAGTATTGGCAAAATTAGCCACCAGCAGCATAAGGGTTAAAATGGCCAGGCGATGCCGGGCTTATCCTGTTCAGTACACCAAAATGCTGCCCCGCAGGGTGGGGACATAACTAATTAGTAGAGCGACGATATAGGCCGGGGCACGGGGCGGGGATAGTGAATACCACCCAAATCCTCATGCCAAAATCCTATTTACTTGTTTATGATTAGCCCAGTCTGCCGCCCAGCAGTGGATAGACAAATGGTATGAGATATTGTCATAATGATACGATCGGCACTGAATGTGGCTAGTATGAAATTATCTTTTTTATATAAATACAAGGAAAAAAACAAGAATTTTAACAAAAACAAACACATTGATGATTACTAAATCTCGTAAAATATGGAGGATAACACTTTAATTATAATGTGACTACAAAGCAAAGCTTTAAATGCTCGTGAATCTCGAAAATATTTGTGAAATAACCACACAGTATGAGTAGTGATTAACCAAAAATTAATGGCACCACAATTGCTACGATTTCAACCTGTCCAACGTGCAAAATAACCACTTGCCCCTTTGCAAGTGAATTCGTGGAATTCGGCAAAAACGGCAATCTGGCAAGCAGGACAAGACCCTTACTTGCCCCGCTCGGCAAGAAATGTCTTTTGGCAGAGTCCCCGCAATGTAACTCACCTTAGTTAAACAGGGTTGTGGGACAAGTGGAAGTGCCAGCGTGGGCAAGTAAACTTTAGGGGCAGCTTGCCATGCTCAGCAAGAAATGTTTTGGAACCTATGTTGCACCCTGCTATCGCAACATCGTCATTTCACAACAGCTTTAAAATAATTAAATGGCAAGTAAAATGAGTTGTGGCGGTTATAACATTCTAAACTGCATTAAAGTTGACCCACAGAGATGCAGATAATTCATCTTTTTTTTGAACATAGAGAACATCGGCGTGGCAATTTTTCCTGCTACTATAATCATGGCGTCGCGTGAGCATTTGTTGCACTAAGGATTTGGTGCGCGGTTGCCCATGTTGCTAGGTCAGTGGCAGTCAAAAGTATGTGCAACGCACTAGTGCGTTCCCTAATCATTCTGCATTAACCTTTAAAGCAGTCACAAAGTTACGACGGGATTCTGTCTCACCGTGACGTCATACTTTCCTAAATTCCGCCGATAGTGGTCGCCGCTTTTGTTTGTACTTTGCAGAAACAAGTTGCGCACAAAACTTGCGCAGATCGCAAATTTTGTCCAAATGAACTTCGAAACTGACCAATCCAGTGGAACTTTTTTCAAGGTATGCCAATCATAAACACTTTTTTGCAGAAGGGCTGCACAAGCTATTATATGCCAGAAATATCTAAAAATGAAATAGCCATTTTAAAATCCAATCGTGGTAAGAAATTAATAAGAATTGATAGTTTGCATGAGGATGTACAGTGGCTGGAATTTCTCACGTACTACAGACCAAGCTGCTATGGACTCTTCAACAAAGACAATCTTCATGAGGTGCATGAAGGCCCTCAATATGATAGTTTTTTTTTTCTAGGATGTTCCTGAATTTGTACAATTCAATACAATAAAAGTTTATTTTCATGTTCATTTATCATATTTTTGATGCCCACAGGGATAGAAAATATGGTTTAAAGGGGAACTTGGGGAAGAACAAATCATAGGTTTATATGAAAGTTCATAAACATAGCTCAACATCTGTCATAAACAGGGAAGCCCTAGAGCTCCACACAAAGAGAAATCTAAAATTGCAATTAGTGAATAGCACCTCCTCTGAGCCAAGGCCGCCGCCATTGTGAATCCGAGTCATCACCCCCTGCTGTGGTCGGTGTTATTGGGTAGCAAAGGAGCTTAGTGGTGCATGAGATAGGGACAGAGCTAGGGGCCGGAAGTGATCTCTGCCACCTAATTGAAAAACATGGCCGCAGTCAGTGGCTTCCAGGGGCTGGGCAGGATGATGGCAATATGCAAAAATCTCCCCTCATGGGATCACTGAGAGAAAAAGAAGTTCTTGAAGTGTATTATTTTCATATAAGCTGATATGTATGTGAGCCTTTAGGGCCCCTTTAAAAAATGTGCCCCGGGGGGCGGGGATTAGTGACAAAAAAATGTGCTGCGGGGGACGGGGACTATGCAAAATAGTGCAGAAGGTCGGTGCACTATCCCCGCCCCCTCCCGCCCCCCCCCCCCTCCCGGGGATTCAATTGACTGGTGCATAATGTTATGGGTGGTTTCATCAGATAATATGGTTTCCTCCAACATGGTATACATTAAAAGGCATTGGGTAGTCACGACTTGCCCTAAAATGGCAGAAAAAGTTATCATAAATGAAATTCAGAATATTAAATCTTACCTGCATGTGAACATTGAGCATGTCCAGGAAGCATGTATTATGCTGTCGTCGTTGCGCTCCTGTATCCTATGGGGCCCCATTTGTAACTTCCACACTTTTTATTGACGCAAGCAACTTTTGTCAAGACAGAAGTCACTTTTGTGGACAAAAGTAAGGACTGTCCACAGAAGCTACTTTTGTGGGCCAACATTAACTGTTGTTGACAAAAGCAAGACAGAAGTTGCTTTTTTGCTTTGTTAACAAAAGTAACTTCTGTCTTGACAAAAGTAAATTTTGTCAACAAAAGATGCTTTTGTTGACATAAGCGACTTTTGTCAGACAAAAGTAACTTTTGTTGGACAAAAGTACTGTTGTCTGATACAAACAGCTTGGCCAAATGCCGTTTATAACATTTCAGTATTTTTTTTCATAGTACCGAGGTACTACAACAAAATACTTAAATGTTACAAACGGCGTTTGTCCACGCCGTTTGTACTAAGTCCAATGAAAGTAATTTTTGTCTGACAAAAGTTGATTTTTTGGAGACAACTGTCACTTTTGGCAATAAAATATGTATTTCTAACAAGACCTGTCTTGCTTTTGTCAACAGTAGTTAATTTTGTCCAACAAAAGTAACTTCTGGTGGAGAGAAGTGGCTTTTTTTCAATAAAAGTGACATCTGTCTCGACAAATTGCTTTTCTCAACAAAAGAGTGGATGTTACAAACGGCGCCCCATAGTATCCTGCACAAAATAGAATAGTGCCAGAAACCTTTAACCCATCCATGTCCAGACGGAGATCTCCCTGAGATGAGTTGTCAGGGTCTATGGTCCTTTCGAAAATAAACTACAAGTTCAGCAACATTGGAAATATGTTTGAATTGTTTTCAATTATTTTCTGAAAATAGTTATTTTTAAAGAGATTTCACCAAGATAGCCAGACATAAACCTCACACGGGATCAGAATCATCGTGTTAAAGCCTGCTTGGAGCGATAACAACTTGAGCCGGCTTGTGGGGGTGAAATTGTGAATATAGGTTCATTTAGAGATTTTTAAACATGTTAATGCCCACATCTTTTTTCCTCATAATTAGAGCAACTGTGAATGTCGTGGCAATCACCAAGCAGGGTGAGAGATGATCTATTACACCGTAATAAGCCTATGGAAGCCTTTGTAATTTACAGAGGCTTCCATAGGCTTGCACACAAGCAGGAAACGTTTTTGGCCCTTATCTCCATATACGTTTTCGCTTCAAACATGCATTCTTGGTATTAAATGTTAACGGATTTGCTTGGAATTTTGGCCCTTTACTCCATATACATGTACGTGTTCGCTTCAAACATGCATTCTGGGTATCAAATGTTAACGGATCCGCTTGGAATTTGGCATACTTATAGCCAAGGGTATTCCGGAGGAATCGGTATCACGTTATTCCAATTTTGACTTTATTCAAAAGTTATGGAATCTGAAAGTTTTAAAATAAACCTTTTCTCATTTTCAACATAAATTCTGAACAAAAAAATGCTTTTGAATATTACTTGAGCAAAAAATAGAAAAAAATGTGATACCCTTGCCTCCGTATTGTTCTTTCCTCCACATTTGTAAAATGTAAAGGTCCGCGGTCCATAAGTGCTGATACTAGGAGCTTCGTTTGAAAGCACAATGCATGTTTTTGATTTTTTATCAAACAGATTTTACACCCTGCTGTGAGGCTACTTGTGGGATGTTGAATGTATTCTTCAGATGACCTTTCTGGCAGCATGTACTTTGTACAGGCTAAATGGTCAAATAAAAGCAGTGTGGAGTAAACACTTATTTATTTATTTTTTGTCGATGACGTTCATCTTGCTGGTTGTACAAGTGGATTTGGCCTATAGATGGCTTACGTTTGTACGGAAATATGGAGACATATGTTTCCATTCCTCTGCTTTGTTTGACTTTTCTTGCCTTTGTGACAGATAGCTTGTTGTGTTACAGACGACCATGGTATTGCACAGTATTCAATTTTGTTCACTCTGTTTTAAAATGCTCTATTCCTTATCATTTTTTATCCATTAAACAAAATTTATCTGCACGTTTTTTTTTTCGTTTAACTTTCCGTTTCACTGTGTAGGGAATACTTAACGAGCATATCAGCTTATGGGCATATATTCCAAATCCTTATACTGTAAACGTAGTATATTCGTTTATACAGGTGTTTGTAAATTGATTAATAAGTAAATTAATTAAACTTTTTTATGTTTAAAAAGATTTATGTATATTAAACTTAGCATTTTATGTATATTAAATTCTGTGATTAAATAGGTCCTCAGCGTTTCCATGCAAAATCCAATTAGCGATTTCACACACCACAAATTCTACCCAACAGCATGGCACGTTAAGCCTTTCAGATACTGTGTTAGTTACTTAGGAAACATTTTATTTAACTGGTCAACTTCATCAAATGTATTAAATGTTTATTTCTCCAGGCTTTTTATCATTAATATGAAGGCATACATGTGTCACTTGATAAAATGCTTTGAGTTATAACATAGTGCCATAGTAACAAGCCATAATGATTTTCCTGCACTAACCCTTAGATATGTCAGATGAATTTGTGTACACTACTTATATACAGACCTTCGTTAAAACAACTGAATCAGCACTTGAAGACCATACTATTGGAATAAAGAAATAAATCATTGTGACAGCAAATATTCTGGCACCCATTATTTTTGAATTAGAAAAGGATTTACAAATATTTGGAAAATATCAGTTGCTTTCATTCTGCTTACTATCTGTCTTTGAACCAAAGATTTGACCAAAGAGTAAAGCCTTTTTTGGGTTCTTAATGGATGAATGAGTTTAACCCTTATGCTGCTGATGACTAATTTGGCCAATACAAAATAATGCAAAAATCCTGAAAAATCACTGAAACCCTGGCATATGGGTACTCATCCGAGAGTACTCAGTGAGAGCTATCCAATGAGTACCAACATGACAGGGTTAGATGGTTTTCAAAAATTTCTGCGTTCTTGTGCCTTTGATGAAAGTAGCCTCAGCATTGAAAGGGTTAACTGCAGTCCCAATGCTCATCTGATGTGTGCTAATCTATACGGGATAAAGAAGACAAGGCAGTTAGAATAAGCTTATAGTCACAGTTTATTGATTGTTCACAATCTGCTTACAAGTATCTGGGAGCAAGAGCCATGTCAGAATATACTTACACCAGTCTACACCACTAGACTCGCATGTCCAGTTCCCTCTGCACTTAAAACTTCTCCCCTAATATATACAGACATTAACATGAAAAAGTGGCATGTGAAACACTTCATTCACATGAAAATAGATATGTTGGGAATTATGCTCACACAGAAATACAGTACCTGGGGCATTATGCTTTTATAGCCAAGTGATCACGGTCAAAACATGCAAGAACCATACCAACTTTTTATCAGTATTTAAATTTCTTATGGTACGATTTTGTTATAAATACTTGGCTTCAAGTGGGAACTTTTCATCACTTTTACTTCTTCCATCTATTACATCAAACTCACCAGGATTTAAGGGTTATATGCAGTACAAATGTGTCTACTTATTGAATGTAGGTGAAAGTGCAATTCTTAATGCAGTTCATACTTTTCATATCTCTCTCTCTATATATATCAGTCATCATTTTTGGACATGCACAATTCTTGAATACCATCATTTGGTGCACTCAAATGACCACATGGCAAAGATCCTAAAGTAGCAAGATTCATACCAAATATGGGTAACAACTCCTTATATGGTTTAAGTCCAGCTTATCAGAAAATTACCCAGGCAGTCAAGATAATTGCACCCACCGTCTCAGTCAGAACAATTGATAATGTTTTTTTTTCTTGGTGAGGATACAGTTTATATAACACCCATTATTAGATATATGTTTCAACAATGAACTGGACATGCGGATCTAGCTGATTGGGAAAAACTAGGAAGAAGTACAGTTTGACAGCTTTTATTATTATTACTGGCTTATTAATATCTACAGTGCTGCTGCTGCTCTTGGGGAACAGACTCTTGCTGCAACTTAATAATACAACATGATAATCAATCAGTCAGAGAGTAGGGGAAGATTCCTGCACCAGGTGCTTCTTAACCCTTTCACACCCCACAGCACCATGCACATCTGATGCTTGACATCTCTTAGAACAGGGCTTATTTTTCATGGAGAACTGAAACAGATTTAATTGTTTTTTGGAAACTGCTCTCCATCAAATATCTGTAATTTGTTTTCAACAAATCTCCCTCCATCAAATATTTTTTCCAATGATGCTTTTATTTGTTCCACCTTTTCCCCAAATAATGCTTAGATTTTTGACAACTACTTCCCCTTCAGATCCTACTACTGCATTTTCCTTTAATATATTTTCCAAATTATATTTTGGTTTGTGACAAATCTTTTCAATATCTTTTCAATCTCTCCCTCTTCAAATAATTTTAAAATGATGCTTTCGTTTGTAACAAATCTTTACGCTTCAAACATTTATCTAACGTTTTTGTTTCGAATGAATCTTCCCCTTATAATAATATTCAAATTATGGTTTTGCTTGTGACATATCTCCCGCCCTCAAATATCTTCCAAATAATGTGCAAGTTTTCAGCAAATATTTTCCATTAAAACATTTCCAAAAGAAGGTCCTTGTCTAAAACAAATCCACCCCCTTCAGTTATTTTCAAATGCTGCTCCTGTAGACAAATCTTCCCCTCTTCAAATATTTTTTAAATGTTGCTTTTGTTTGAGATAGATGTACCCCTTCAAATATTAATACAAATGTTCCAAGCGGCATCAGACGAGCATGGCATTCTGGAATGAAAAGGGTTAATATTCATACTTACTCAAGGGAAAACAGGTGGAGTGGTTCATTTGATTACACAGGAAAAAAAACTTAAATGTATATACAACTAAATTGAAACAGTCAAAGTGTGAGGTGGTACCATTTTTAAGTATGACAAGGTGTGCCACATTCATTATCAAATGCTTCCAAGTAAAAAAGAAACTGCTGGTCGGTCGGAGGTGATTGTACCGTGGTTGGGATTCCTAGTATATAGGGGCCTTGAGGAAGGAGGTGCTCGATTGATCGGTTTTCATCCAGGAAAACCCACGCTTAAATTCTCTGCTGGAATAACCAACGAGGGTTCATTGCATTCCAGCAGCGTACATTTCATCACAGAAGTTTCACCTGTTATCATCATCATCATCATTATGAACATGCGATTATTTGTAAACATATATACCTCTAAATGCAAATTTACACATTCACCTCTCCTCCGTCTGCCCATAGACTAACTCGCAAGTCTGATCTTCCATTTTAAAAGTTTTAAAAAACTACCCACATGTGAACTCTAAGACTATGTTGCCAATCTGACCCTCCAAAGATGCTATCTAGCTAATTGTACAAGCGTCTCTGTCCCTTGGGAGAGCGACAGTGCCCACGACCACAAGGGACTGCTATACACATCTCGCAATAATTTAAGAATATTATTATACTATAGGAGTAACATGGTGATGAGAGGTCAGAGGTCTCCGTATAAAGCTAGTGAAGAAATGGAAGCACAGACTTTGGCAAGGTGGATACATCTTAATTACCCTACTACATTAATACAATGGCGATATATCCATCATTCCAGAAATGCATCCCACAACCTAATACCCAAGGACAAGAATGCATGGGAGTCAATCACATTGAACTGGTTTGTATATCACACAAACCTCCGCTATAAAAAAGGGCAATCTTGGCCGAAAATCAGCGAAAGAGAATTGCACACTATCCGGCCACCAGGCGCATTCTGTGCCCTTCGGTGGTGGTCAATCACAATAACTGAACACTCCCTTTGTTCAGCAAGGAACGTAAGGGGCCAGAGAGTGCTCGCTTGCTCGTGCGCTCTTACAGCGCACATTGAAGGACAGCACTGAGAGGGAAGACCTCCTGGATAGGTCTTGACCCCCTCACTCACCAAGATTGCCCGTTGGGGAGCACTCCTTCCCCACCCGGAACTATCACCGCCGACCAGCCAGCACTGCACATGCTCCTGCTGCCTAGAGCTGACAGGGCTCTCCCCGCAGGCAGGCAGGCAGGCAGCACAGACCTTCTTCGCAACACACCTATTAGTATTTATCAACGGAGAACAACGACGCCATAATCCCAGCTACTTCAGAAGTGTAGAGTTCCAATGTGCACAAAAAGTCTATAAATATGTAGTCCCATCGCAGTTTATATCAAGCAAAAATTGAGAATTCTATATGACTGACACTGACCAATACATGACTGCAATAGTAGTACACTGTAGTTTTATGTAGTTTAGCCGGGAAGTGAAAAACTGTTGGATTTTCATTAGTTTGAGGAGTACAGGGTAAAGTAGTATGACTATGATCTACTTGGAAAGTGTACAAGACGATGCGGGTTGGCGCAACATTAACAACAGCACAGGCAAAAAGCTTCACTAGCAAATGGAGTATGAAAGTCATTTTCCAGTCAAGTTTGAATAAGTGTCGGCGGCCATCTTGGATGCGTCCGTCGACATGGTGATGTGATCATGTGATCTAGAGCATGGATGGGATGAGTTTCTGAGACTTGACACAAGCACACACGTGGGTTAAAATAGTCGCTTCGCTAACTGTTCTGTGCTGGCCGTTCTACCACGAAGTGAAAGATCGCCACTAGATCTTCGGTTTTCCTGAAAGGAAAGGAGAACATTATACAATAACCCATTGCAGCTGCCAATTTCAGCCTGAAGATTTTGGTGTAATGTCTCAATTAAAGCATATTGAGGAAAAATCTGAAGCTGAAATGATAATCAGAACACTACCAATAACTTTCCTTGAAACACTTTTTGAAATCATTCTGAATTTCCAAGTTATCAAGTTGGTGCAGGAATTTTGGTTACATCTATTTCAAAGAATTAAACCTGAGCTTAGAATCTCCCCAAGAAGCAAATACCCTTCAAAGACAATGAGCATTTTCCATTATCTTTCATTTTCCTTATTAAGTTCAATAACTAAAATACCTTGGATTAGAATGTGACACAATCAAGTTGTAAAGAAATAAATATAGGTATCTAGTCAATTTTTTAGTAGTATAATGTTTCAAAGCCAATGTCGAGTCAATTGACAAACAATAAAATATCTGTCAAATCACAAATATTAAAACAAACCAAACCATCTGACAAATCCAAATCGCAACATTTGTAAAAATCAAGTTTTATTTTCCTTTTTATGAGAAGGATATTTTTTCATCAATCGCGAATCGTCAGCACTTACTCGGAATTTATCATCACTACTGTTTGTGTTCAGCACGGACATTGAGCTCGCCCTTTTCATGCTGGAAAAAAGAAATGGACATCAAAGCAATTAGTGGAGGAATGTGACCCAAGGCAGACCTGGAACAGGAAGAGAGCCATGCATTTGTGAAAAGTTGGCTTTTGAAAGAAAGTTCAAGTCAAACCATAGCGGCAAAGAAAAGCCTTATGCAAATCATTACAATGCTGAATATGGAGTCGGAATGCAAAAGGATTGTAAATAAATGCGATATGTACAGTTAGGAACTGAGGATTCGAGGTCTGTCTGGCGAGGAGAAAATGTGTTCCAATGAGTGTACTGTTGGTTGGAGGTGTCACAAATGCATGGAGGTCAGAGGTCAAAGAAAGCTGAAGGTCGACAGAAGGTTTTGTGTGGGAGATTCATCATCGATTGAGGTGACAGTTGACTAAGCTATGAGCACTACTCGTCCAGTTACCTCAAACAAGTCACATTCAACCAACACAACAGATGCAGACAACTAAGAAAACACAGAAAAAATAACAACTAAACTAACAGAAAGAAATCGATTACAGAATCATATCAAAACTGTGCTTTTTTTCATCATTATCGGACATAGAATTGACTTGATATTATTATCTCTATGATCATATAGTAATAGTAGTGGCATTTGCAAGCAGTATGTATGTAGAAGGAGGCTCCTAAAATGTAGGTGACCTTTTTTGAGGTGTCATATACCTGCGCAGGAAGGCGCTAACGAGAGGTGCAATGACAAGGTGTGACAATAATTTGTGGGTCAGTGATGAATGGACGTACCGAAAGACTGGTGCCAATGCAGAAGTGTCAAAACTCCTGTTCCAATGAGGACGAGGAGGAGGATGAGGAGTAGGAGGAGAAGGTGCAAACCGGTCAGAACCAGATTGAACTGGCTGAGGCCAGAGTGGACCGGTTTGAGCCAGTCTGGTTCAAGAAAGGAGACACTAGAACCTTACCTTCCCAAGCTATCATTGCTTGACTCCGAGCCTTTTCCTTTCAATTTCTGGACCAGTTTAGCGCTGCTACGTCTTATGGAAGCTCTCAGTTTGGAAAAGGAGCCACTGCGTTTTAGTTTGCCGCTCTGATGAGAAGTTAGAAAGTTATAAGGCTGGTGATGCGCTGAGCTTACATTGGATTTCGTTTCTCGGGGTTAAGTTTTGGAGAGGGCAAAAGATGCCTCAAGTCAAATAGTCCAACCCTATCTCTCTTTAAGTATCTGCCGCCTCTAAGTGTTTGTACTCCGAGCTGCGAGGAACCTACCTCTTGAGATCCACCGGAATAATAGTTACAAAGCTTTTTCACGGGGAACAAGACAGGACACAACACCCTAAATAAACCAACTCCTCTTGGCTTGAAATATTAGTTCTAAATAGTCAAAAAGACTTGCTGGTTTGGTTCGGATGATCAGTGTGTTTTCCTATGTTCTTTTTCTGCACCGGCAAACAGCAGGGCAAATAGGTGCGTGTTGTAAAATCATACAAATTTCCTATAGTTACTGTCATTGTTATTGTAATACAAGGAGGAATAACAAAGGGAGAACTAGAGAAACAGTGGTAGACTGAAATTGACTCGGAGACGTGTTTTCCCCTCTCAAATAATAGAAAGAGTCCCGAAGTAAGGCATACAATGATCATCATCAAAGTTTTTTTAATGGTGCTTTTTAAAATTCGGATAGGTGAAACGAAATAAACAGCGGACCGATGCACAACTTAAACTGAAACAAACTCAGGTATCAACTAAAACCATAACACCAATATATATATATATAAATATATGATGAAGGGAACCAATAAAAACCAGCTAGGGTGACTAAAAAGGCAATCATATCCTCATGTTTCAACTGTCAAATTAACTACTAAATAAGTCTGATGGTGGCCCAGGGAAATTCAACAGATCAATTAGGATGGAGTGTTTTACAAAGTTACTAATGATATTCACTATTCATTTAGCATGAGCTGCAACTTTCCGTTTGTAACGTAACTGTAAATTGAAATCAAACATCCTGGTATCTGGTATAGCCCCTTGCTTGTAGATATTTTCAAATATTCAATTGACGCAAAGATATAAGCGTACCATATTTTCAAGACTTAAACCTCAGATGATTTATCATAATTATAGGAAACTTTATAGAAAGTGTAAAAGATAGCTTCCACATGATGTATATTGTTCTATAATCAATGTCATGATAAAGGTTTCAAAAGTGACATGATACTTTCAATTCAAGTCATTCTTGAATTTGTTGCTTGCACTATCAGTTTGATAGAAACAGTTCTAAGTGGTGAAGAAGCAAACGATTGTTGTAAAAGCTGTCGCACAAAGCCTGAAAACAGCGATGCACTCAGTTCTTAATCTCAACACCAGGGGGCAGCACATGCAACTCGTGCTAAAATAGTGCCACACAGTGAGCACCCAGTGTACTATCCCGCCATCCCTGTGATAAACTAGGCATTGATTGTAGGCAGGCAGGACAATCCCTATGCAGAAAGTAGAGAAGAACACACCAGTTCCCTGTGAATTCCTCGAGACCACCACCAGACGCCAATCTATCTTGGCCACTCAAAACATCTGTCTGCGCGTACATGTGTAAATCTTAATTTATCTTATCCTCAAAATCTAGCGCAAATAATATCCTCTCTTTATAAAAATCCTACACATTCACAAGTTTGCTTTCTCGATATAGTCTAATTCTAGGTAACATGGAAAATGCCTTTATAAGGTGATAATAGGTAAAAATAACCCGCCCATTTCTACAACTATCTGGCTAGAAACCTTTCCCGTAACACACAGCACCATAACTAGAGCGCTGCGAAAGACTGCTCAAAAGATCACTGCATGCTTCTGCATGGCTCTGTTCATGGTAGCTGTGTCTCAATTCTCTACTTCTACATGACAATTCTCATAGTCTCCTGTGCTTCCCTCTGGTGAGTCCCTACCTTAGCGTGGTACACACTGTTAAGGAAATCGGACACCCATTTCTCTTTAGGAAATCCACTGAATATACATTCAGCTAATTTCCAAAAAAAGCTTTTATCAAAATCCCTAAGAATTTTTACTTATTAAAAATTGAATCAACTTCTCAAAGATAATGAATATGGGATAGTTCTTAAGGATAGAAATTAAAGAAGGCCTCTGTTAAGAGGTTGAATATTTCTTAGTTTTCAGTTTCTTAGTTACCAGATTCCAAAATATTGTAAATCTACAAATTTGGCTCCAAGTTTCCACACAGATGGATATCTTTAATGGGTATCGAAAGGGAACCTTTGTGCAGATATGGGTCAAATGAATATCATGAAGATAATGGGATGTACTAAAGGGAGAGAGTTGGAAAAGGGGCACCCCAGCATTAAAGGCAATGAAAAGGAGGGTCCCACAATCTGGTAGGGTCTTCCCAGAGGGTGGCACAGTAGTACACTACTGATATGGGGTGCAGCAGCAGCTGCTGCTGAGGCTGCTGTGGCTGGCCGTTGGTCAGTGGTGGTCAGCCGCAGCCAGCGGTCAGCAGCTCGCGGCGGCGTCCCCCGAGCAATGAGTACAACGTGCATGGCTCAGTGAGATGGCCAGTGCAGCAGGGCTTCAAGGAACGAGAACAATACTAGTAAGAGTCAACGCTTTCACCACACCCAAAAGGTTTCGACCTTTGACCCTGAGAGGTCAAGAGGTCAACACCTAGCAACCCCAGTGCAACAGATCAATTAATCCACCATCGACGCCCCCGCCACTCAACAGAAAACCAAGGACATGCAATCAACATAGGCCAACCAAGAACCCATCACCAAAGGCAGCAAGAAAATCTACAAAGCTTTTCTCATTAGAACACAGATTCTAACATTAATTGTATATATATATATATATATATATATATATATATATATATATATATATATATATATATATATATATATATATATATATATATATACACACACACATATATATATATGTATATATATATATATATATATATATATATATATATATATATATATATATATATATATATATATATATATATATATATATATATATGCAAAAAATAAACAAAATATGCTTAGCAGTGCACAATAGTGCCATGTACTCAAAGCACATGAAAAAAGCTTTAACAAGATAAATACATGAACAATCAATTGTGAATCAACGAAAAATTTTGTGGCTTTAACATGAAAAAGATTTACAAAATCTACTACAAAAACTGGAATAAACAGTTGTCAATGGAGCAATCGGTCATCACTAGGGAGGCACAAATTTCACACACACTAATATAGAATTTGCAGACTTAAATATAACAACTCTTGAAAAGTTATTGATATTTTGGTTTTGTTAGAAGCTACGTGTGTGCCATGTGGACAATGGGGAGTGTCCACATAAGCCATGCCACAGCTACCATCTATCTAGGTGATTCTTTTTCATTATTTCTCAGAACTTGTTAGTAGTGATTGAATGATGATTTCATGCAGAGTTCGAGTGAAATTGGTGCAATCGGATTTCCCCATGCCCGAGATCGCATCTGATTAGAGAAGTAGCATGCTGTACATATACAACAAACGAATGCAGGTGTATCCACGGCAACTGAGGATACTAGGAGTGGTGAGAGACTGTTAGTTAATCAAACTGTTAGTTGGGAGGTACATTACAATAGTATTACAGGGGAAACCTTTCATGATTTTTCTATAAACATGTTTTTCTTAATTTTTGTATTTGAAGCCTTGCTATGAGCCACTCACTGAAAAAATGACATGCACTTCTGTCCAAGGCACATTCCAACATCCAAGGGGGGGAGTAACAGGAAAGAATGAGGGTCGAAGGTCAAAGGTCAAAGTTCAACTTAAAATAAACAATGATTTTCAGTCACTAATCTAATCATGTCAAACTAAAGAAAAAGAATCGATAGAACGTAAAAGAATGCAAGATCAAAAACTTCATCATGCATTTCAAGAACAACTGATGAGAACTTGGAACCAAAGAGGCTTCCAATGTTGAACAAAATGAATGAAGAATTCGAGAACTCTAAAGATGAATTTAGCAAAGCTGCTCCTAATTGAAATGAAATGATTGACTGTAACGAAACATAGGGGTCGCAATAGAGGGGTTGGGGGCGGGGCTATGTTGTGGATTCTGATTGGCTCGTTGGTTGGTTGGAATGTGGACTTTAGACTTGTGTACTCATACTCACCCCATCCCCGTGCCACTCCATACCGATACTCACTTCGTCACCATTACCACCTTTCTCATACGACACACTATCTAAGCTGTCGCGGCGGCTACGATCCTTGCTGCTAGAGCGTCTCCTTTCTCTATTAGGAGGGGGAGCTTGGTCCTTAAAGTCACTGCCTAAAACTTCAGCTATTTTGGTCTGTCTGACTACATCCAGTGCCTAGATATAGGAAACAACCATAGCTGATGCTAGATAGTAGCACTGAAACAGACATTTATTACCACTGGGGGGAGCCACTGAGAACACCGCAGGGAGAGGAACAACGACGGTGGCGCCGCCATCACGGGTGGCCAGGAATTGAACCAAGTTTACAGGGCAAACTTTGCTGCCAGTCTAGCAAAATGTCAGGGTCTCTATTATGAGATGATGATTATACAGGGAAACGGGGAGGGGAAGGAGGGGGAGTCTGTTTCATTTACTATACACCGTCCTATATGAACATGCAGCCTGAAGAGTGTTGAGTGCTAATGTTGGGGATGACAACATGCAGTTTGTGCCATAAAATGATCTAACAGTTGGGAGAAATTCTATGCTCTCTCATACATAAGCTACTGTTTGTAAGGGTTTCACTAAAGATGAAGATCACGCTTAGAACCCCACCAGACAACATCCAATGCTTTATAAAAATCTAAAATGAGATGATGATATTGGCCATTACGAAAAACTGATTTGATGATACTGATACTGTGGTTGTGGGAGTCAATAGTTTTGACTTGTGTTGCCTAGAGTAAGACACACAAGTTGCCAGGCAAATGACTTTATGGTGAAGAGTTGGATGACATGATATACTGAATGAAAAGAATGCTATGCGGCTGCTGAGAGTCATTCCTCAGTGCATGCACGTATGCATTCACGCACGTATGCATTCACGCACGTATGCATTCACGCACGCATACACACACACGTCAGCGTGAGAGAGCTGCGAGCCAACGACAGCCAGAAACAGCACGCAGTAACAACAGCAGCAGGCTGCTTCTACAGTCAAACCTGTGGTAAGAGACCAAGTGAGGAAGTGCAGGGAGGTGTCCTTTTTCAGACAATCCATGCAGAGCATGGTGATACAATCTAATCTTCATTGCCTTCAGCTCTGAATGCCAATTTGTCAATACATGCCTCCCAAAAACATCTTAGTATTTATTCCAACTTCGTCTCCTCATCAGGTTTGACTGTGGCTTAACCCATTCATTACTCTAGCCACCCGAAACATCCAGTTTATTATTGGAATATCTTCCTAATAAAAGCACTTAATAGAAGAAAAAAACGCCACAAGGAAAAATGCTGATCACATCAAAAAATATGGTTCAATCAAACATTTTGCCAATTAACATTTTATTCTTAAGTTATTTTCAAAAGTGTCATAATTCCAGGGGACACTTTTAAGGATGTGCCTAAAGTATGGATGGGTTGTCTCTTTTCGTTGTACAGTGCAATGGTGTGTTGCCTGTGTGTTCTTGCAGGTGGTAGGAACCAGAGGAAATACACATGCAGCAGGCATTCAATCAACACAAGATGCTAGTGAACAACAACAACAACAACAACATGCTGTGTAGGTGAGTGGTGGCTGTGTGTGGGTGGGTGTGCTGATCATACAATACAATGAAACCTCTCATTGTCAACACCTTGCAGTAGTGAACACATTTTCTTTCCCAGCCCCTAGTTTTATTTACCCCTGAGATGTGAACACCCCCTAATGTGAACACTTTTGCCCTAGTCCCAAGGTGCTGATATCTCTGAGGTTTCACTCTAGTTGCAACGTGGGTGCAAGGCATACTTTCACAACTTCCCCATAGCCAACAGGGGTTGAAATAACCCTATTCCTATTTACAAGTTTTCCTTATTACTCCATCATATTTTCAGAAAATATCTAGAAGCTAGAAATTCTATGAATTTTTCATAGGTTGTCCTGATCACATCATAGACTAGTTCCAGTCAAAGATATGTATTCTATCCCCCTAAGCTAAACCACCCCCTAAACCTTAACTATCTGTTGGTCACTAGAGGTCTGCTCAATTTATCTTAAATCTGGGGAATGACCACCAAACATTTGTGAAATATATTTGACCATATAGGTAAGCTAGAAATCTGATGGTGATTTGGGTACATGGGTGGTTTGCTTTTGCATAGTGTATTTCCTCCTATTTCAGACTTTGCCAAATGATTAACTTCAAAACCCTTGTTATCTTATAGCCTGCCTTAGGTACCTTACAGATTACCTTACCAATTACATTTGACTGCATTTAGTTCATTTCAACCCCCAACTTGAGTCATAACTCATAAGTGTATCGCTATCCTCGCCACAATTCTACTAAACCTGTCATATATCCATTTCAGTTTATTTCTTCTTCAATAAAAATGCTGGGAAAAAATTGAAGGAGAAATAACGAAGACAATATCATCCAGAGCTATCCTTAAATTATCTCATGGTCTCACAACTTTTTTGGTAATATATATTCACGAGTATCATATAAGCTACTAGATAACATATTTCAAGGGGAAGTCTAAGCATGGCTGGGCTATATAGTTTATCTAGATGTAATTCAATCTAACCACAAATTTATTCTGGCACTAGTCAGGGCATCAGACATACATAATCATATAAAAGTAAGGAAGTGCTTTGTGAAGAATAACTGACTACACACTATTCATCAGTGAACTAACCATATCAGATTTCTAGATCTTTAGGTATTAACACATCTATATCCCATCTTCATGAAAATCCTACAGATGTTTCCCTGAAGTTGTCAGACATTCTGAATTGATATTAAGCACCTGCACTATCTTGTCATGATAATCCAATGATAAATGTAGTTCAGGGAATCATAATCTTTGTCTATAGAATTATCCATTTATCTTAACATGTGGTCTTTTCATGTGAAAACCTTCTCTGCTTATCTGGTATTGTATTGGTTAATTTGTTGAGCTACTTCCTATGCTACAAGGTATCATATTATTGTGTTATACCATTAGACAGGATGGGAGGGAGTTGAGTCAGTACACTACAGTGGTGCGATATTTGACAAATTCTACTACACAATTACTACTTGGATACCTACTAACAAAACTTTGCATTAGCCTTGTGCCCATTTGCTGCTAGTGATTTAAGTCAAAATTCCAATTCGGTTTTTGTAACAGAAAGATATTTGAATGCCTTTTCTTGAGTTAAATACACAGAAACTCTACTTCCCCTTAAATAAAACCTAAATATCAAGAATGCATATCTGTCCTCTTATAAAAAAGAAGGTACAAGGCATTATGGACTTATGCTCTCGTCTTAACACGGTACATGCAACCAACATGAGTGGGGGCAATGCAAGGTCTTAGGTAACCATACTCAGTTACATGGGAACTCCTACTTTGATTTGATAATATTCATGTCCTTGGATGGACAGAGAAGGGAAATAACACAAGTTAAAACTCTAGATATCATTGGCCATTTCAACCAGATATTCTGATCTTGACCAATGAAATCAATGCTTTTATTTCTTGTCAAGCCGCTGAGTTTGTCCAATACTGGTGATAATCTATTCTGACTGTGAGAGACGACACAGGAATCTTGTGATTGACTACACAGTAGGTGGACTGGGAAGCTACAGGTACACTCGCAACACATCACATTCACCCTTAAGTGCACTCCAAGTATAAGATTATAAACAAACAGTAATGTATTTTAACCAAAAGTATATACAAATATTAGAAAGTGATGAAGTACATAAAGTTTAGTACAAATTAGAAAGTACATAAAATGCAATGATAATGAAAAGGGAAGTAAAACAGAGACCTGTAATCAAAGGTCTCACTTTATATTTTTTTTCAAATTATTATTCAGCGAAAATCTTTTTTCTTTTTTAGAACTTTTAGCTTATGCCAATTAATTCTAAATATTTGGTAGATTTTATTTGTTCAGATTGTTTTTGATAAAAATTATTTCCATCAAACAAATTTTCTCTCTGAATCAAGATCGAAGGTCAAGGGTCAAGGACTTTGAGTGTCTCACAGTCATGCATCACTAACAATTCACCACTAACTACACAGTTAACACTTACAACAAACAGAACAGCACTGGAAGTGTTAGGAAATCCTTCCTCGCTCTCACATACCCTCATGGGGAGTTACACCATCCACTGACTAAAATATGGGCTTATGTTCCTTTATTTCATTTATCAGCATGTTTCTTAGTCATAATGGAGAACTGTTGATATTGGGGAGTTTAAAAAAGTTGTTTATGTTCTAGCATTGGGGGCTGCCAATGAATTCCCAAATGTGTAAGTGTGTATACAAACACGTATGAATACATGTAGATATAAAAGAGCATATAATTTCCCATCCTTTTTTCAAGTCTGAATTTGAGCTGCCCTATGATAATATCATCATAGGATAGAACAACAAGATATTTCAGTGCCTCAAAGGAAACTGAGAGGGGCCACAGGTATTGTTTGACATCCATTCCAGGATAGGAGAGTTTATGGTATGGGGTATGCGAGGGAGGGAGGCACACTGATATTAGTCATCTGGCTACTAGTGTCCACTCAGGAAAAGCTGCTGCATAATAAATGAAACCACTCGTGTTATTCTTTATGATAATAATAACTGAAGGGGTGAGGGGGCGGGGGTTGGGGGTATCAATACAATAGTAGGCCGTGGTAGCGCAGGCGGCTGGCCACCGTTCCTGCTACTCAGCCCAGGGTCTGGGTTCCAGTTAGTCTACATACTGGCTACTACATACTATTAGTTTATTATCACATACATCTACTTAGCAACTTAGCAGCACAGTCTTCTATCCTGTGTAGTGGTAGATGGACAAGCAGGGACTTTGCTTGAATGGAATACAGTTTGCTATATCAAAATTTAACTCCATGAAGGACTTCTAAATCTAGAAATTATAACTCTTTTTCAGTTAGAATATGCGAAAACATAGATTCATTATAATTTCAAATTTTTAATAGAATTTACTTTTACTTTCATTTTTTTCTGCGAAGGAGGAATATATATCGGCATTCTTAAAGCAGATAAAAAGCAAGCAGAACATATGTTACATGTTTAAATACTTCATTTTTGTAAAGAATATTGCATCTTAATGGAAACACCATATATTCCCAAAAGCATTAATAAGAAATAAATATAGAATAGAGTAATAATGAACCAATAAAAAAACACCACAGGATACAAGAAGAGCTGCCAGGCAGTGCATTCATCAACCTCCTCTATCAGTATACTGCTTGTTATCATTAACATCATTAGCATAAGAACAGGTTAGTCACAACAACATCTCACACAACAACAATGACACGACACAATAATGAAGCGTCACCATTGTTGCTGGGTGCGTCATCTCACACAACAACAATGACGCGACACAACAATGAGGCGTCACCATTGTTGCTGGGTGCGACATCTCACACAACAACAATGACGCGACACAACAATGAGGCGTCACCATTGTTGCTGGGTGCGACATCTCACACAACAACAATGACGCGACACAACAATGAGGCGTCACCATTGTTGCTAGGTGCTGACTGCAGCCGGTTCACACGCCACAGTGGGAGGACAAAGTAGCCTCCCTCCAGTGTGGTGAGCGGTCAGCGGCTTGGTCAGCAGGAATGTTACATGGTCAATAGGAAGCAATGGTCACAGCGGTACATGTTAAGACATTGAAATGGAGACATCTTTGCAACATCAGCAAAAACAACAACACACTCTTGCTCGGCATGATATAAAACTGAGAAACAACATATTTTTTTTTCTTTTTCGTGAATTTAGAAAAACATACCTAACTTTCTGCGGAAATAAACTTAAGCATAAGCATGCGGAAAATAAGCTTGCATGTTTAAGGAGTGACTTTTGTGAACCTATTAATATCTGAAGATCTTGACAACCTATGATACTTTTGAAACGTACTTCAGAATTAAGAATAAATTTACAAAATCTTTAAAAGAGTTTTTTTTTAGTTTGTAATAGGATCAACATTATTCCTTCAACATTGCCAGCAGCCACAGGCAACAATCTAGACAACCCGGCCATTGGGTCAAGCCTTTAATTCTTGAAAAAGATGATTGACAGATGGGTCTGAAGTGTGAACTTAACAGGTAAGACATCATTTTGGAAATGTGGATTGTTAAGCAGGTGCTTGCTGATGATTGATTAGGTGTTGAATAGTGTTGTTGTCAACCATGTTTGAGCAAAGAAAGGTTGAAAGCATTAGAGAGATTTGAGTTCAGAATCTTAAACTATCTAGATCCCCATCCCCAGCTACAGAGAACGGTAACTAGTCAGAGATAAACTTCTGGCCTAAGACCAAAAAGCTGAAGGCCTTAGGTGGTGATCAGCTTGCATAGGCACTTTTGTTAATATAACTACCTGAAAAACCCTACCTGGGGTTTTCCTTTTGGACAATCTGATTCAAAAGAGTTAACTGTTTTGTTTTTGGACAATCAGATTCAACAGAATCTCTCTCAAGAAGAATAACTTATCACACATTATAAACATTTTAATCACACTACCTGGTTTGATAGCTTATAATCTGCCTAATCAAAACTAATTAATTGGGATATGCACAAAACACTGAAGAATAAGAAAGCATACATGATGCTCAAGAAGTAACCATTTTGAAAAATGCCAAACTCAATTATTGTGAAATGTATAAGACACCACAAGACCTAGTGTGGTTTATATTTCATTAGGGCATCTAAAAAGTTGATGAGCAGGCCCAATGCTTGGGCAATAAGAAAGGTTGCGAGAATTAATATCCATTAATTGCCAACTCCTATACAGTATATCCTTTTCCCTAGTATACCGAGAGTGTCCCATTGATTTGCTATTTGGTGATAGAATGACAGAGCTATCCTTATTACACCCAATATTCCTACATAGTCTCTCTTATTGCAATTCAGTACCAACCACTATAAAGGATAAGTCACAGTGACCCAAAAAAAAAAATTCTCAGTGACTTCATTGGCCGAGGCAATCATGTGACCCGCTGTGGGCCAATCAATTCACAGCATACTGGTCAGTTTGTGTGCAAGAGCCTTCAGAGGAGTGCCACTAAAAAGGGGTGTGTCCAAGCTGAGAGTCCTAGATGTCCCCACTCGTACAATACAAAGCATGTGTCAATCAATCAATCAATCCATGACAGCAATGTGACATTCAGTACTACAATTATGGAACAGTGGTGATCAGCTGGAATGGTAAAACACTTGCAGTTAGTGGTTAATGCTATAGAGATCGTTCATTTGTGTCGTACAGAGGAGAGGAGTCAAAAAATCGAGTTGCAACACCAGCCTTACTATGATTTGAGTTTGAGAGCGGCAGGAGATTGAATTTTACCGGATGATGATTTCGGAGTGAAAACGTGATGTAGTAGCAATGGCAAACGCAGGGTCCAGATACTTACAGTTACGAGACACACGGCTAGTCTTGACGACGTAGTAGTAGTAGTAGTAGTAGTAGTAGTAGTAGTAGTAGTAGTGGAATGGTTGAATGGATGGATGGACCCATACATTATAGTAGAGTACATTAGGGTAGAGCGCAATACCTTATGTACACAGTTCCACACTACAGGGTACCTGGGGAGGTAGGCTACCACTGTGGTGTGTGGACACACTACGAGATCATGCAGAGTGTGGAGTAGTAGCAGCAGCTAGTGGTTTGTATTGTAGGTAGGGAGGATGAGGAGGAGTAGGAGGAGGAGGAGGAGCTGTATGCAGTAATACTACCTGAGGAGGAGGTTGTACATGCCACTGACCCACACATGCAGAAATAAACAGCGGGTCCATGACCCACATGATGCCACTACGCAAACGGACGACCCGATGACCGATCAAATGACTGATCGATTGGCCGAACCATGGATAACGAGACACATTGGACAAGGTGGGCGGGAGAGAACACTTGTAACTGATGCTCGACCTTGGACAGTTACCGGCAGTCAGCCTCGACAGTCGGAAAAATTCGAGGAGGAGGAGGAGGACAATAAGTAGGAAAACACATTCATGGCGAAAGGAACATTGGGGTTCACAAAATAATCAGAGAATCCCACACCACAAGCAAAACTGGTTCAATTCTTTAAATAAGTAACCAACTATCTTTAATATCACATTCTCCTCATAAGAATTGACTTCTTAATACAGTAATAGTTAAGAAATATTTCTACTCAGCTGTTCTTCCTTAAGTAAGTGAAGACAAACCTCTATACTGAAATCTCTCTTCATGAAGTTTAAACAAAGCTTTATTGTTAATAAGCTTTAATCAAAGACATGCCACTATTATTCTCTTACTGAATGAATACCATTTTATCACAATATGTGGCCTAGTGAAGAGGAATAGGAGAACGTATTATTTCAGTCAAAAATATAAGATATACATTCCACATGCCGTAAGAATCAGGCGTCCTTCCCAAACTTAAGATGAATTTTGGCTGAACCCAGAGAAGAACAAAAATCTCATGCGTGCATACTCCAAGTGGTTTTGTTAGAACTATTCTTCCAGCATAACCAAAGATTTCACATGCACCCATTCAAACCGAGAGATCCAACATAGTAACAATCACAAATACTACCATATCTTAATTTTTTTTTAGAGATGTACCAAAATTTTGTTCAATGTTTATATATAAATATATATATAAATAAATAAATAAATATATATATATATATATATATATATATATATATATATATATATATATATATATATATATATATATATATATATATATATATATATATATATATAAATATATATATATATATATATTAGAACATTATATATAAACACATATCTAGACTTGAAAGGATTTGGTTGGAGAGGTTTGTGATGGTTACATACTGCGTTCCCTCTCCCTCCATTTTCTTCTTCTCCTCCTCCATCGTCATTCTGAGCCCCCCACCCTTTGTTCCAATGTGTCTCTCTCCTGACTGAGAACTCACACCCTCCCTGCCCGCCCGCCTAGAGGCAGTGGGTGGGGCGTGCTGCTGGCTACTCACGTTTTTCCTGGACCGTATGGCACACTCCTCCAGAGTCTCCGCAGCCTCGTACTTGCCCTGTCGTCGGTAGAGGGCGCCAAGATTCTTCAGGGTGGTGGTGACGGTTGGGCTGGAAAGAGGACATCACCATGGTTACTTCCTCAGCAACCCAATCAACTGATACATGCAGGAAGAAATGCCCAAAGATGATGCCAACAACTACTAATATTGTGAAATCCAAGACTAAGCATTCAAATCTCACATATATAAACATTTTTCTAGACTAATTCAACTCAAACCATGCAAATATTACTTAAAGAACTTCCGAAAACATATAATTATGACCCAAAAACAAATGTTATAATTCTGCAAAAATTGAAATGTCAGTATCTTTAAATCAAAAGAAAAATGTTTTTTTTTCTCAGACGCACATAACGTCATGGCTATAAATAATTTGTTTTGAGCATTGAGATTTCAAGAATTCAGCTGTCCAAATATTTTATGACAATAAGGATCTACTGATGAAAGCCTTAAGATTCCCACGACCAACAAAAAATGGATTTCCCTCATTCCAAAGTAGTAATTTTTTCCTATTACAAAGTTATATCAGAAATCCAAAACCATAGAAAAGAAACATCCCAAGACTAGACTTGATGTATATATGAAACTATTATCAAGACTGCAGACCCCAGATAAATGAAAAAAAAAAAGGTTATCAAATATCACTAAGATACTTTCGAAGAAAAATTGCATTAAAAATGAGAAATACCAATTATATACCTATAACTTAGCATTTAAAACCCTCGAGGTAAATGAAAGGCATCATAAAGATTTAGAAATAGTAAAAAGATTTTCTATGTTGGTCTTAGATATTCATTTCATTGGGCATGAATATCTTATTTCAGGTAGACTAAGACCAGGTCAGTTATCACCCTTCCAGATAGACAAAGTATTTAAGAGTCAGTACTTCGTTCTTCAAGTTAAGGCTCCAGAGAAAGAAATGTTATGGCCTATTTGTAGTAAGATATGTATAGGCAATGGGGAGGGAGTGACTTATGGGCATACAAATATGCCCCCGGAGCAATATCTTCATTCTTAAGTGATGGCGATTATTCTACAAATTGGCTATTAACACATGTCAATTAGAATGGAAAGCTGCTCTATCCAAATGCACAAACTATCACAAGGACAGCCAGGCGGCAAGGGTGTTCCTAGCTCCATAAGGGTATCTAGGGTCTAGCAATAATAACAGAACTCTATAATAGCGGGGTGCCGGCGGCGTAACGGTGCTGATGACGCACCAGCTGGTCTACGAGGGGGGCATGTGGAACGCAAGAGGAGGAGGAGGAAGGCATGCAGCAATACAACAAGACACGATCTTAGAGCCGTCAATGGTCTCTTCCTAACAGAGCGCCACCTAGTGCTCGCCACCGAAAACATTCAAATAAAGGACAAAAGGTTTCAATGGACATGCGAAACTACCTCAAACATAAAATCAAATAAAATCTTGATTCCCTCGTTAACATGTATACATTATATAAATATATATATATATATATATATATATATATATATATATATATATATATATATATATATATATATACATATATATATATATATATATATATGTATATATATATATATGTATATATATATATATATATATATATATTTATATCAAAAGATATGCATCGTTCATGTACTTGCGTTGATATTTGCCAAGTCTACCCCCAGTCAGCATTCAAGAAGGGTTTTGAACAAAAGTGCACTGAGAACATACAAGAACTGCTGGTGAAGGTCGCCTTCTCCTCAGTGCAACTACTTAAATTTGATACACTAACTAATTCATGCTCAAGAGTGTAAACTTTGGGTATTTTTAATCATGACAAAAATCGAGGATCACGAAATCTCATTCATTTTTGAAGTCATTCGAGTAAAATCATTCAATTGACCATGTACATGACTCTTGTTTACATTTATCAAATTTTATCAATTATTTCTTCGGCTTACAAATTTTCAACAACTAGACGAGAGCTACTGATTGTGGTTCTAAAACATGCAGTTTTTTAGGTTAAAAACGGGAGTTTCTGGCAAGGCGACTACGCCTCAGCGAATGACTAGGAGGACGTCGTCCCCTGGCTGTGGCGGGCGACGACAGCTCAGCTAGGTTGAGGATGAGAGGAGAGGAGAGAAAGACGGAGAAATGACAGCTAGCCAGCCGACCGGCCTGCGGCGGCTGCGTACGACCAGATACTTGCCCTGTCTCCTTCATGATACACCCAGATGCACTGTGAACAGGAAAAACAAAATGGCTGCACTATGGATAACGCACGACGCATCCAGGTAAAGAGAGTGCGGAGACACAGAAACAACGCAGCTCCGTAGAGATGACAGGAAGAACCCGCTCTTACAACATACACTGGTAGGATAATCATGATAATAATACATACACTCAGAGAATCACTGAGTAGGTCAACTCATGCATATTACTTCAAGTTTCCACCACTAGGGTGCAGCACTTTATTTACTGTCAGGTCAAAGGGCCATTGGACAAAAACTAATTTTTGAAAAAAAATTTTTTAAGAAAGACAAAAAATAAAGAATTTGGAAAGATGTATTAAGATCAGAACATAAGGACCATTGGCCAAAGGCTAATTTTCCCCACAATATTTTTTTTAAGAAAGACAAAAAGGGAAGAATTTGGTAATATGTATTGAAATAGGAAACATTTTTATGGGATGTAGTATTGTAAGAAATCCAATATTGCTATAAGAAGAAAACAGCAATTTTTCATCATATTTTATGCTAACACTTTTAATTCACACAAACCCATAGTAATCTTTTGTTCAAAATTGATGATTAATTTAAATTGGAAAGGACACCTTTGACCTATTAGGAGGAACATCATTTAATTCTATAGTGAGTTATCAATGCACCATATTGTATGCCCCATATCTGAATACATAATTAAAGCTAAGCAAGAATAGGATGGATGAGAAAGGTACAAAACCTGGTCTTTTCATGGATTTGTTCTTTTGCGCTGTTCTCCCTGTCATGTCAGGAGGAAAGAGTGTTGTATAAACTCAAGTTTAAGTCAACCCTCATGCTGATGGTCGCTAATTTGGCCAATACAAAATGATGCAGAAAACCTTCAAATTGACTGAAACCCTGGCATATGGGTACTCATCTGAGAGTACTAACTGAGGGCTTTCCAATGAATACCAACATGACAGGGTTTAGATGGTTTTCAAAAATCTTTGCGTCATTGTGCTTTGGTCGATAGTAGCATCAGTATTGGAAGGGCTAAGGTACCACCAAGATTAACAGAAAGGTATGGAAGCCAATTACAAAAAGAATTATGCAGGGAAGAAGTAAAATATCAAAGCTTTATGACTATCATCCCCTTTATAAAATCTTAATTACACAATGAAGTTATTACAGAGAGATACTTGAAATTAATCAGGTTACGTGAAGTGATAATTATTACGTTTGAAAAATTAAAATGATGATATCATTTATGTTTGCCACAGCCAACATAGCTGCGCTAGAACCAAAAATGACAACTTGAATAGTATAGTACCTGCCATGATGTTGAGATATAACATTTGCTAATTGAATAAAATAGGATTTTGATTATTAATTGTCTCCTTAAGATCACAGAAAACAATGAAAACAATAGAGGAGATCCAAGTAGGATAACTATGATTTCACAGTGCCTGTGTTCTTAACCCTTATGCTGCTGGTGGCTAATTTGGCCAATACAAAGTAATGCAAAAAACCTGAAGAAAGACTCAAACCCTGGCACGTGGGTACCCATCTGAGAGTACTCCGCGAGATCTATCCAATGAATACCAACATGATAGGGTTTAGATGGATTTTTAAAACTCTTTGCCTCCTTGTGGTTTGGCGAAAGTAGCCACCAGCAGCATAAGGGAAACCAAACCATGCATGTTCAGCTATATCTCTCAAGTGTCTTCCATAAAGGGGAAAACAGTGTGTAATATATGTTTGTATGTAGAATTAACTGTAAGTTTGGCATATGTGTACAAAGAAAGGTAGTGCACTAGAGCAGAGCACTAAGCTGTGATGGCACCCCTCACCTATCAAGAGAAAAGGTAAGCCACTAGAACAAACAAAGAAATACACAGGCAGCTGGAGCAGCATTTTGCTTTTGTTATTGTTGTTGCTGTCATTGCAGTTGTTGTCTTTGTAATTAACTTATCATTTCTACTTTGTTGCAGTGCTTTTTGGTGCAGTTGTGGTGGTAGGTGATGTGAGTGTTGCAAGTACTGTAAGTTGAGTTGTATGTAATGTTGTATTCTGTGTTCTTACTGTTTTTTTGTTGTCTTTTATACTGTTACATTTTTGTCATTATCACGGTATTGTTGTTGTCATTACAATGATGTATGGCAATCTGCTGTTGATGTTGTAACTGTTTCTTAACTAGAAGAGGATGAGGATGTTGTTGTTATTATTGTAATTGTTTTTCTTATCTACAAAAGGATGAGGACCAAGAATGGCAGTGCTCAGCTGCTGCTGCTGATACTAGAGCTCTAGCTGCTGCTGCTGCTGCTAAAATAATAGGGATGTAACTTTGCTGCTGCTGCTGCTGCTGCTGGCAGTAGAGTAGCAGAGGTTCTAGCTGCAGCGGCCGGGATTCTCACCTGTCCACTTTGGCAGCCTTGTGCCAGCCGCCGTACTCGCCGTACGGTACGTTGTCCTTGTACTTCCCTTTGTTCTCCTCGCGCTCCTCAGCCTGCATCCAGATAGGCTTGTTGTCTCCTGAAAACCAAAACAAAACACCTCAATACTGGAAGGGGAAATGTCTAATAAAACATCCAATCAACAGTTTCCTCTTGAAATATTTCGTGAATGAATACTTTATTCCAATGTAATTTTCAGAAGCACCGGAATTGAACTGAACTTTTTCAGACAGGAGCAGATTTGCCTGCTAGGGTTTAATATTTAGGAGCAAATAAATCCTTATGCATGCAGCTCGCTGGTAACAGTGTTACTAGTGTATTAACACATTCAAGACAAGAGTTCTCCCTGAAAATGCTGCCTGACTCTTAGTGTGTATCCCTTGAAAATGCTGTGCGGGCCTTATCAAACCTTTGAAAATAACTTTGGTATTGATTGATATCACATAAAAAAAAAAACACAGTAAAGGGTGGATTAACCCATTAATGCTGGGTAATCCATTGCAGACATGTGTGAAAGTGGTAAAAATATCAAAAAAAAATTTTTTGAAAATAATACAGAAAAAAAGTTACTTCGAGATATAATGGTATGTATAGGAAATTACCATCAACTTTGCCGAATTCCTTCTCGTGCGCTCTGGTTAGGACCTCTTTGTACAGTGTTTCAGCTTGTTTGTATTTGCCTTGTTTCAAGTAAGCTGAGGCCTGAAAACACAATCATAAGCCCATGTTAGCCATAAGATAACAATAGAGGAGACATTGAATAAAATATACAACTGCATCACACTAAACATTCAGAAAATTGCTTGTAAGTTCATAATCAAGATAATGAAAAGACTGACTATCATACAAGCAAACTGTAATCAACTGATAATTACTTAATCTTTGAAAATTGCTACAATATAGTACGTCTATCTAACCTTCATAGAAAAAGATTCAAACCGTAATTGTTACATCAGCAATGAATTTCAAGAAGCATATTCTTTCACAGCATATCAAACTTTTTTTCGATTGATACATTATAAATTTTATAACTATGAAGAGTATTAGAAATCAAATGCTAAATATAATTTCTTTATCCACAATGTGTATGAACGTAATGCTTTATTGAACAATTCAAGACAGATAAAATGATTCACTCAACCTTAGATCATTATGACAATGATTAATAATAATAATAAATAATCCCCGCTAATGATGATGATTGATGTCCTAATTGATTGTTATGAGTGCCATTAATCATTGTTCTCTGCGAATCTTTTATCTTACAGGAAATCGATCAGAACCTAATAAGTAGTTCAATCCATTTCATCTTCCATCAAGATCACCATCGATCAAGCTGTCATCCTAGACTCAGATTAGACTGAGAAACTGCATGCTGCATGTGAAATTTCCTAAGGACATGATATTCTAGGTTTTTAATAGAAAAATAAGTAAATAGAGTAAACCCTTCTTATGATTACACTGTGAAATTGCATGCTGCATGTGAAATTTCCTAGGGACATAAATTTCTAGTTTTAAGAAAAATAGATAATTGGTGTAAACCCCCTTCTAATAACACTGAGAAATTGCATCCTGCATGCAAAATATTTCAAGAACATATATTTCTAATTAAAAGAAAAAAAGAGAGGAGTAAACCATTCTCATGATAAGATAGAGGAATTAATTGCACATGGCTTAGGATTTTTTTTAGTGATATTAACTTCTAATTTCAAGCAAAAGAGGTAAAGGTAAACTTGGATATGACGGACCACTGTACGACGGATTTTTGCATATGACGGACGATATGCTTGGTCCCAGTCTGATGCATATCAAGTATTCGTCATATGTATACGACAGATTTTGCATATGACGGACCAATTTTCCTGGTCCCACTGAGTCTGTCATATCTAAGTTCACCTGTAGTAATCCCTCATGATGATTAGACCGGATATTGCACACTGAATGTGAAATTTCTTAGAGAAATAAACTTCTTAATCTAAGCAAAATAGAAAAAACAACCCCTTTTGGAGATGGCACATTATGGTTTACTCAAATATAGGAATATACTTATTCTATATGTGAGCATAATATTGATATTGCATAGGACTAATAGGGAACTGAACTAAATGTAACATTTTTGTCAGATACAATATAGTTGAATCACTTACTATGAATAAAAGAAGGCCAAGAAACTTTAATTCTTTTCGGTTTAGACTTCCGAGTTTATTCAATGTCATATATTGAATTGTTAAGAAAAAGTTCTAAGTAAGCCAATTAATGAAGAATCAAAACTCATAACTAAAATTTGATAGACAAAATAAAATACAAAACATAAATAAAATATAAATGATTTCAAGTAAATGCCAATATCATTTATGTATACATAAAACTCAATTATAAGAGATGTTTTTCAATAAGATCTTTATAATTGATGAAATCAAGTGGTTATGAAATATGAAATTGGAACTGTTAACAAATATGATGATAACATTTGTGTATACATAAAACACATTAAGGAATAATTACTTAAATGAGGTTTTATTAAAGTTGAATATAGTAGGTAAGCACAATAAAGCACTGTTTATAACCTAACTCAGCTAAAACAAGTACATGTACTTGACGTTGAGAGATATTTGCAGCCTAAAACAGGGAAAACAAGTCATACTACCGACAGCGTCTTACCAAATTATTTTTGGTTTTAGCAACATTAGGATCATCGGGGCCCAGTTTGTGAACATAGATTTCTAAAGCTCTGCGGTAATAGTGCTCCACCTACAAAAAGGTCAAGGGCATACAGGTCAAGGTCACAGCCAAGGTCATGCATCACAAACAATATTCAGTTCATGCCAGATGACATGCCTGACCATGCAAATAGGTGCAATATCTTTTGCAAAATATTCCTTACTCATCAATATCAGGAATATTCAAAATTAGATTTGTACCTCAAAATATTATCAAAGCAGATTCAACGGTAGACATTTTTTTTTGAGTATTCTGCTTATAAATGATAAGTTCAAAACAGATTTGTCTACTGAACAGTCAAATAAATATTCAATTACATATTCTTTTCATCAAAAGATGTAACCAGCTTTTTTTCCCTTAAGAAATGAATTCGGAATAATAAGAGATTGGATGGTAGATCATTGAACTGCCAAAAGTGTGTGATAGTTAGTTAATAAAATAAGGGCAAATATCTTGAAATTAATGAATTTTGATTGTTTTTCCTTGAAAAATCTGCATTATATTGCAAGTCCCTATGTACATGGTCAAGCAGGCTCCCAATAGCTTATAGAGCAGCCACCAATTACCAGGTTGTTTTTGGTTTTTGCTACATTGGGGTCGTCCGGTCCGAGTTTGGTTTCATAAATTTCTAGCGCCCTCTGGTAATACTGCTCCACCTGTAGGGAAAATCGAGAACCACACAAATATTAGGACAAGAACGAAGACAGGATGAAGTACGAGGGGAAAGGAGGGGAGGAAGGACATGACAACAAACACAGGAGGTGAAGCAACTAATTCAAATTTTCAAAGAAATATCAAGCACGAAATGAACTAAAAATTAAGCAGAACAAACAGAACCTTAGCCCATTCATGCCGGGAAATTTCCTTAATAAGTGCGGTCTGGACTGTTAATTTCTAAAATAACTTAGGAATGAAGCAGTGGAAAAATATTAGAAGGGGAGAAAAAAATTTTTTGGCAACGTAAAGGGGATCAAATTCAAGAATTTGGATTATTCTCAAAAAAACTTGCATTTCCATTGGGATTTTATTTCTGCAAAACAGATAGGGCCAATCAAAATGGTCAAGGAAAGGTAGGTACACACACAGTACACAAAAACCAGACACTAACACAAAAACATAAAGGTTATCGCCTTGGAAATAGCCATTCAGCATGCAGACTGCAAAGAAAATAATATACAAGTAGCATTAATAAAAACTCCATGCAGAAGTTTGTAAACAAACAGGTAGATTTACATATTATACAAGGGTTGTATTCATAATGAACAAAATGAAATCACATTCTCTCATTCAACTAATATGTGTGAACAATCAGATTTAGTATTTGCAAGAACTTGATTTTTTCCTTTTTAAACTATTGGTAACAACTTAATTCATAGAAACAGGGGAAATTGCAAGATTGTTCGTTGGTATGAATTTTTCAAATCTAAAAATTGATCATTTGTTCCTATATTGATCAGACATTTATTTTCTTATAGCAAAACACCATGATGTTTCCAGCCAACAATTGTTTTCCAAGTATGCAAGTCACAGATTTATTGACAAATGATTCGGGCAATTCCATTTACTGAAAACACAAACTAATGGAAAAGTAGGGGCAGGCAAACCTCTGGGGATCTTGACAGCAAATATCACTTAGCACTGTGTTCACACATATCAATAGCAACAGAATGCAAACATGAAATTGACATCACTGTAAACATTCCCTGCCTGACCTACATGCTACAGGATGCCACATGCATGATGTGAAGGTTTAACCCATTAATGCTTAGAACTTTCTAGAGAAACTATCATCTGGATCTATGATATACTTTTGATAATAACTTTGGAATTAGGAATGATTTTACAAAATATTTGATGGAGAGTTGTTGGTAACATTTTGAATAAGATTTTCCCTTCAAATATTATACTAACTTTGCCTTTGCCTGCAAGATTTTACCAAAATTGTCAGGCTGCTTTCGGCTGCTCTGAGTGTTAATGGTAATTTTTCACTTGGTTTGATATGCTAATGAGAATGATACCCAGACCAGGATGTGGGAACACAAGAGTCAGATAAAGTATGTAGTTGATTAAATCAATTCAAAGTACATACAAATACAATGATATAATTCAAAGAGCACTATAATCAATACTGCTATACGATTCAATTTTTTTTGTCGAACATAACATGGTCAATGCATTCAGATAGTTAAATTTTATTTCATGGTAGTTCCTAAGGACGCCAATGAATATATTTTAAAGCAATATTTATAAAGGAGAAACAGACTATCAAAATTAGTTAAATGTTCTTAAAGGGCCAAAATGTATATAAGATACTGATAAACTCCTACATGAATTGTTGTAAATGCACATATTTTTCTCTCCGTGGAGCAAAAATGATATGATTTCTTACCTCTTCGTATTTGCCTTGGTTTTGACACAGCAGAGCCAGATTGTTCAGTTGCTTGGCCACGTCAGGGTGGTCTTTGCCTAATACCTACAACAAAACAACCATAACAATGGATCGGAGTGCAATTGTTTCATTGTTTAAACATAATTCCTTCATACATCATTCATTTAACACATACTTATATCAGGGTTTGACAATTAGGTATGTTATTCCTCTTGCATGGTGAGGCTTAGTAGAGTTTTGAGTCCAACTAAAACTACTTAAATGTGACTTCATCTTACAAAATAAAACAACTTCACACTAAAAAAGAAGACATATCATAATACTGACATTGTATTCATTTTCAAAATATTGCGGATTGTGTGTAGAAAACTCACCTTTTCTCTAATTTCTAGTGCTCGCTTGCATAGAGGCTCAGCCTCCTTATACTTCCCCCTCTTGCCATACAGTACAGCTAAGTTGTTCAGGGTAGCAGCCACCTGGTGAGGGAAACAACAACCATCATTATTAAGCAAACAGAGATTTCATATGCCGTTAAAAAACAAGCTAAGCAATTGATTGCCTTCAAATCTGTATATAATGGACATATACATATGCATGTCAAACAGATCACAAATTGTGAATATATTATAACCACCCATTCATGTCTGGACTTCGCCTAGTCAACTGGATATATGATAATTTTGCAAATAACTAAAGAATTAACCAGTGGTCAATATGATAATTTTGCAAATAACTAAAGTATTAACATGCCCTGGTCAAAACTATATTACCAAAGAAGTCCAGATGTTTTAGGTGCTACAGGAAGAAAAAGGTTAAGCTCTAAGGTTGACTGGTAAAGCATAGTTTGCTAATATTTTGCCTCTCATCCAAAACCTAGTCTCCAAGCTGGATCAAATATAACCCACCAGTACTTTGAACAATATGGAACTTAGCCATCTGATATGACCTTATTGTGGCATATGGCACAAGCAAAAAACTAAATCCACAATCTCCAGGGTAGACAGAGGCTAGACGAGAAATGTGGACATCACACTCCTGTCAATTTGGAAATTCGGCAACGATAAGATCAAAGCTTTCGAAAGGTCAAGGATTATTTATTGATTTGAGCCAGCGGAACAGCTTGCAGTCTGATTGGCTACGAGACTACAGGGAGCCACCTTCAATGAAAATATACGCATAAAAGCTAGCGAGGAATAAATCATGGCTAACCCCATTCATGCCTGTAGCACCAAAATCAAAAGAGGCTTCAATATTTTGGTGATATATTTCTGACCAAAGCATTTGGGAAGAAAGCATTCATTAGGGGAATAACAACTGCATTCCATCATATCTTTTTTGAAAAATTCTTTCTTTTTTCATTTCGTATCATTCTGAAAAAATTGTTGATATAGGAATTCTAAGCGTGATTTAGTTATTGTTTCTATGACCAAATCTCTGCAAAAACAACCAAATACACAACACAGGTGTTCCTATTGATGTATATGTACTGTTTCTCCATGCCTCATCAACTGATATTGACTTGAAAACAAACATAACATAAAAAGGTGTCATTTTTTGCCACATTTCCATCCTTTATATTCAACGAAACATAAAACTGGTGCGAAATGGTGTGAAAAGCTCTCAAGACATTCCAATTCATCACCTAGTATATAAATTGGCTTTTGTGTTAAGAGTTAATAGATGCCTCTGCTAAATGGTAATGTAATGGTAGTAGAAACTCTCCATGGAGACAGCATGCAAAATGCATCTAATTGGGTAAGATGGTATGGTACAGTACATCTCCTCCTAGGCCTTGTGGCTTTATATATTGTAGCTGCCAGTGCTGTAACAATAGGCAGAGGGCGTGGGGGTTGTTCCAGGAACAGCCATTGCTGCTAATGAATTATAGAGATGTGAGCATAGGCGGAAGAGGAGAAGGCCCACTTGCCATGGAGTCAGATCATATTCCTAGGCCTTTTGAATTACGTAATGTAGCAACTAGTGCTATGACAAAAGGCGATGGTATGATTCTTAGCATGGCCAATGCAATCAATGAATATAGAGGTGAATTATAGAGAGAAGAGGAGACAGAGCGCCATAGAGTCAAGTCCTATTCCTAGGCCTTTTGACTTATGTATTCTAGCAACTGGTGTTGTGACAATAGGCAATGGGTGGGGGTATGATTCTTAGCATGGCCATCACTATCAATGAATATATAGGTGAATTATAGACAGGGAAGGAGACAGAATGCCATGGAGTCAATTCCTATTCCTTGGCTTTGAGGTCTTTGTATTCTGGCTGGCACTGTTGTTGCAGTACGCAGACGCACAGATGCCACTGCTGGTCATGAATCATAGAGTGTGTCTGTTAACCCTTTATCATTAGGAGGCTACTTTTGTATATGGCACAGAACGCCAGCGATTTTTCGAAAACCATCTAAATCCTGTCTTGTTGGTATTCATTGGAAAGCTCTTAATGAGTACTATCAAATGAGTACCCATGTGCCAAAGTTTCATTTTCAGCTTTATCTTGCATCATCATTTTTATTGACCAAATTAACCACAAGTAGCAAAATGGTTAGCATGAGAGAAGCCAGGCTCAGAGTCAAGTTCCCCATTGAATACTGGCAGTCAGTTAAAATGGTGACATCATTGTGAATCACATCGCTATGAGCATGAGACACAAAACAGTTACATCAAACTAGTGATTCATAAAAGATATACACAATTTCTTTTATTGTCTAATCTTTTATGACCTTACAATGATTTTTAGGGGGAACATGCCAGACCAAAATTTAAAAGGAATGAGAAATATTGCAAATTCTTATGGTAAACCCCTATGAAAAAATATTCAGAACTCATGACCAATTTCAGTGACCATGAGCAACCTTTTAGCAAATTAAATTACACTTAATTAAGATTATGTGTTCAGACGATTTGAGAGTTACATTATTCCTTTTGTAACTAGTTGAAATTGAAATTTGGTAAATATACAATTTAATGTCTACACATATCAAAGGTAAACTCCAGTCTTATTTCACCCAGACTCGCTGGATATTCCATTGCCTTAAGCTTTTTATTGGTTGATCAATATTCTGAAGTGATGGAATGTGTGATTGGAGAAAGTATTGATCCTGATGTGCCTGTGAGCTAGTTGCCAGAAGACAGATTGTCTCTGATCAGGTCATAACCTGTACTGAGCAGACACCTAACCACAAGCACAGCGTACTGTGGGGGAATGATAAAGCATTCTGCATTTACAAAGTGGAGGGTACAACAGTATCCAAGGGAAAGTCCACCCTCAAGTCACTGGTGACTTACTCACACACTCCATGGCTGATTTAAACCCAGGCAGTGGTAAGAAACAGCAGGCAGTCGGAAACACCCTATGCTACTCAGATGTTGGGGCTGGCCTAGGGAAGGGTGGATGGCATCTCCATTAACATGTTCATGGAGACAAAAGGCTAGGAGGAGATACTGCTATACAATACCAGGGGAGGGGAATCTAGTGGCAGGTTTATAAGAAACAGATGGATAACTTTCAATTATATACTTCATAGTTTATAATCTAAGGGAAAATGGTATAAATTGTCAGATACCTAATTTACATTTCGGATGTTTGAATGAATCTTTTAGTGAAAACAAAATATTAGATTGAATGATATCAGACATATAAGGAAGGTATTGGAAGATTCTGAATATTCTTATTCTAATAGCAAATAATACTGAATAACAAGTGGAAGGCAGTAAATAAAGTTTAACAAATATATTCCAACTATTAGAGAATACACAACATTTTTACAACATATTGATAAATTACAACATTGGGAATCACAAGTCATAATTGGTTTTAAGTTATCAAAACCAAACCCGAAATTAGAATGTGTTTCTTCATATTACTTTATCTATTGTTATTATATATATTTTTAATTCAAAACTCATGATTTAGTTACATAATTTGAAGACTTAGATATGCACCAAATGAAATTGACAGGAGTACAATGAAAATCTTCCTATTTTGTTTGTCAAAGATTTAGCCCATTCAGTTCTCAGTGATGGTCAATACACTATACTACAGGCTACTGGTCTGAAAACTTTCTGGTAAAACAATGCAATAACTCTAAGATATCTAAGAGTGCACTTTATGAGATGCCTTGAAAAGGGGCTCCAAGCATGGTAGTGTTAGATATTTAGTACAAGCCTATTCGGCATGGTGGGGTTCAACTAATCTTGGCATTCATTTCAAACCTCTATAAATAAAACACAGAATCAATTTAAATCAAGAAGATGCAAAAATAATATAGGATGTCAATACTTAATGGCTTGGTGAGTAAGAATGGCTAGGTTTCTGAATGTTAGGTTTGGCGAAAATTGGCCAATAGGAGCTGGTTTGGTAAATACATGAACGAATTATATGGTATGTTTTACCTACAGCCACATTGTCAAAAAGACATTGGTGCAAGGCTGTTCCATTTCCTCGTTTTCAATGTGGGGTACATAATGTAGTTATCCATATTATGGTTGTTATTTCTCTTTAAATCAATCACCATCAATATTGTTCACTATCAATCCACCTTACATCTAAATATAAATTTGGATAAGTCGAAAATGGTGAATTTTGCAAATTTGTAAAGCGACAATTTGACATTCTACAGTATCTTTAGTAGGGCAATAAATATAGGGGATCATGCACAAGAAAGCCAAAAACAGACGAAAAACTGAAATAAATAGAAAACATCTAAACACCTAGAGAACTAATCCTACTACCATAAACACTCCGATATAACTAACCACCTTAAAATCTTTTGACCAGTTTTAAATGCTTTAAGGGGTATTCAATTTTTCAAGCCATCTCATATATTTTCAATTCTGATAAAATATTCCCAATAACACTGATTGGTTTGATTATAAAAGGGTATAAAAGCAAATTCTGTTTCAATTAGATACTTGCAAATTCTGAATTCATTCTCTGGAAGTTAATGAAGTGGAATTTTGGACAATTTAGTCAATTTCACTGCTTACAATTTTGCTTATGTTCCAGCTAAAAATCATCTTTATAGTTAATGCCAGTGCCTGTTAGAGAGCTTAGCATGATAAGAGTTAATCAAGATTAAAGGGTGCGCCATATTGGATTGTTTACGGTAACAACCAGTGATACATTAGTGCAGGACAGTACAGTACAATAGTAATAGTAGTAGTGGTAGGTATAGCAAGGCCGTTCTCCTATAGGGGTAAAGAAACATTAAAACGATGATGATACTAGGAGTGTCATTGATACCCAACAAGTGGATTGGCAATATGTTTGACATGGTTATCGTACTAAAATTAATGATAACCACTAATGCCACCTAGGGGACACATGTCAAACCATGGCAAGTCTGGGATATTTCCATTATTGCGTAGGTCAGTACAACAAGTCATACTTGCTTGAAAAATTTGAGCAAAAAAGGAATGTTTTCTATGGGTAGGAATCAGAAACAAAACCCAACCAAAATTAAGAATTCAATAGAATGAAAACATATGCAATTGAATTGAAAGGTCAACATATCAAAACACTTTTTTCAATAATGGAATCAATTTTCATTTAGGATATCAATGACAGTCCTAGATGATACGGATGATGGAAAAAATAAAAATGGGTGCAGCACAAGACCGGAGCTGAAAGAAAGGAATGCGTTGTTTTGAACTCACGGCAGGATGATCTGGTCCCAGGGTTTTCTCACGGATTCCCAGGGCATCGTTGAGGAGATTGGCAGCCTCTTTGTATTTGCCCTGGTCCCTGTAATAGCCAGACACGGTGACATGGTGGTTAGTTAGTAGTTGCATTACCTTCACCAGTTTATAGCGAGCCATGTCTTACTGCAGCCTGCCCTCTCTCCACTAACAATACAGCAGATCTTACTGGACCAAATGCTGACTACCTCATACAAGATCATTGAAACCATTGATAGTAATCTCTTGCAGACAAAACATATCATAAATATGAACTACCAATAGTAAAATTTGATTTGATACCTAGTAGATGACTGGTGTTAATTTCTTTTACTGAAAGTTCTCCAAAAGATCTAATAAATGAAGCACACCAGAAAATTGTTCATAGTAAAAAAATAGGTAGAACTCTCAGCTTTTACAAGGCAGCAATTTCAGTAAATAATTTTTGCATATTGGTTATTCAGTACCATCTATTTGGCTGAAAATCAAATATTGGCACTTTTCAGATAATCGCAGGGTAGCTATGATGACCAATGAGATCCACTGATTGGTGTGGTGAGAAGACCACACCCCTTCTGGCAGGAAGTGGGCGTGGCACGCTAGAGTACACATGGCCGCCGCAGAGATAGAGAGGAGTAGAGACTTACGGCAGGATTGTCACGTCCTAAAGTTTTTTCCCTAATACATAATGCATCATGCAGCAAATTACCAGCTTCCTTATATTTTCCCTGGTCCCTGCAAGAAGAGCATAACTCGCATACTGAAAAACATGATCAAATCACAACACACCCTCTCAACACCTTCAAATAATCTATACGCAGACAAGTCAAAAGAATTCTTATAGGTATTTATTTTTCTGTCAATTTTCATTTTATCATCTATCGGGGTATTAAATCTCAGAATCATTCGTTGAAATTCAGCAATCGTTTGTTGAAATTTCTACAAATGACTCTTAACACTGAAACTTCAGATAATTTACGCAAACCTGACTCTCTACCTAATAGTATAAATTCATAGCTTACAAATTATGACTTGAAATTCAAAAATCAAGAATATTTCAGAAATTTACACAAACAATTTTTTCAAATTCCTTCTAGTTCAGATTAACCTTAAATGTGCCCTTACGTAAGGGGCCATTCATTATTCAAATGCGTTACAAATCAATATTGCTGTAGAAAATATTTACTGGATTTAATTTTTTGAAAAAAGCATGTTGGTAGGCATTGCTAATGGTGAATTAGTTGCGGTACAGTTGAATTAAGTCACAGTCCAGACTCCCATCACTTCAGGTCACTAAGGCAACTCCTGAACAACAGTACATGCTTTTCTTTAGCCAGACACAAGGGAATATTTGGCTGGCAGCCCATGACTTAGAGGAATGTTTGGGAGGGTACAGTAGGGTTGTTTAGTGCTCACACATTGTTGCTGTAAACAGGATGCAGCATTAGGAAGATATAAGTATTTCACTTTTTTTTGGCCAGTTTGGATAAGAACGGGTGTGCCATTTCATTTGCCAGATGGAAGGATGACAGGAGGAATGGCTAAGGAGGGAGTTTTTTTTCCATTTTTATCAAAGTTATCAGACTACTGAATAAATTCCTTTTCATGAAAAAGTTGCATCATCTGTAGTAGCATTGATCAAAGGATACTGTTCAAGCAGAAAACTGGACTCTAATGGGTTAAATAACTTGATGATGAAATGTTTATCTCTGGTATATTCTCTGTGGTCATATCTCTTGGACACTTTGGGGTTAAATGGGTTAAAATACAGAAATAGAGAGTGAGCTGTGACAGAAACCTTTTATCTGGCACTTCAGTTTAACCAGTTAATGACTCAAAATTGTCATCTGGAACAATTACACTTATAGAAATAAATCTTGAGTTAGGCATGAATTTGTGAAATACTGGAAGGAGAATTATTGGTATACTTAAATCAAGATTTTCAATTGAACTAAGTTGTGGAAATTGCTCTGGTTACAAATATATTGCCAAAATAGTCAGGACATATTTTGGGCATTACAGGCATAAATCAGGAAATTAGAAGTAATTTCTTTTTTATAATAAATACTTACCTGCGATCATTGGAAGCTATCTCCAGGGCTTGCTCTGGTCACCCAAAAGGTAGGCTCTCATTTGGCAGTCTCTCCCTATGGAAGATCCTTGCGATGATCATAGCGGAGGGTCTACTAAATGTAGCCTCCAGAATTAAAAATAGACCGTGATTTGTGTGATCCCCGCTAGGGGCCGCACTGATACCGGTCGTGACGTCACGGTTGGCGCATGCGCCTTCATCCTCTTCTCATTTTTGGCGTTAAATACCATCATGGAAGAACGGATTCTAGGGGAGGATACAGAAGGGTGGGCAATGATCGCAGGTAAGTATTTATTATAAAAAAGAAATTACTTCTAATTTCCTGTTTTATATCTAAATTCTTACCTGCTCACATTGGAAGCAGAGTACCACCGCCAAGAAAAGCTGTGGAAGGATCAGTTCTATTTCCTAGAAGCTGTGCCAGCCGTGACCAGCACTGCTCTACTAAACCTGCCTTTTGTTGCAGGAAGATCTTTAAGATAGAACTGCACAAAAGTTTGCGGCCGGCTCCAGGCTGCGGCATCCATAATAGCTTCAAATGGCACTCCGGCCATTGTAGCCCAAGTAGTTGCGACCCCTCTGGTGTCGTGGGCTCTAATGCCCATGCGTTGCCTCCGTTCCTTAGGAAGGTGCGAGAACGCCCCCGCTATGGCCTCTTTGACCCAACCAGCGACTGTACTCTTGGTAGCCTTAGTATAAGGCTCCCTTGACCGAATGAAAAGGGCTTTTTCATCCCCTCGCAAGGGCTTGGTTAATTCCAAGTACCATTTCAGGGCCCGGACAGGGCAATGTACTTTGTCGTCTGGCGAGAACTCCTTCAGGCTGAGGAGAAACACCTCACTAGGAGTAAACGAGACCGACTGGTTTTTGTCCAATAGGAGGGATGGGAGAAGACGGACTCCTCCATTTTCCCACCGCAGATGACATGCGTCTATCCTGCAGGAATGGACCCAGCTTCCTCGCCTGGCCGAAGCCAGCTGCAGTAGGAAAGCTGTCTTGACCGCCACCGACCTCAATGGTGCCGTGTGAATCGGCTCAAAGGGAGGGCCCGCTAGGTACTTGAGTACCGTCGGGAGATCCCAAGTCTCATTGAGCGTCCTTGGTCTGGCGGAAACCACAAACAGACCCTTAATAAGGGTTGACAAATCCGTGTTGGACGACACAGTTGTCCCATCCGGAAAACCTCTATGAATGGCTGCGATGGCAGATTTGTAACCTGCAATGGTTGACGGAGCTAAGGGCTTCCCCTTATGCTTCACCGTCCGCAGGCCATTCAGGAATTCCGCGACTTCCGCTACAGGGGCCTCAGCGGGACCCACACCTCGCTCCACGCACCATCGTCGGTAGTGGAGAAGACGGGAATCATAAAGCCGGCAAGTTGATTCTCGCCTGGCCCTGGCTGCCGTCTCTGCAACTCCCTGCGAAAAGCCTCGGTCAACGAAGGATTTGCGGACAGCGGCCATACAGCCAGTCTCATTCTGTCCGGTTTGGGGTAAAACATCCCCGTGACCGAGTTCTTCAGGAGGTTGTCCTTGGGTGTGATCACTCGCGGAAGGTCTGTCAGCATGCTGGTCAGCTGACGGAACCACGGCTGGCTGGGCCAGAACGGGGCTACTAGGAGGATCCGGGCTGACCACTGCAGCCTCAGTTTCCTCAATACCCTCGGGATGAGGTTGGTCGGCGGGTACGCGTACCCGTACAGACTCTCCCAATTCTGCGTCAGAGCGTTTATTCCGCTCGACGTCTGAGAGGGGCGCACTGAGAAGAACACTGGAAGTTTGTGGTTCTTCTCTGACGCGAAGAGATCCACATGGGGAGTCGGCCAATGCTCGAATATGAGCCGAACCACTGTCTTGTGGAGGGACCACTCCGTGGGGTGGTTGTGTTTCCCCCTGGACAGGGCGTCCGCCAGGACGTTCCTGACTCCCGATATGTGGTTGGCAACCAGGTAGATCCCGTGTTGCCTGCACCAGGCCCACAGGTCCAGTGCCAGGTAGCACAAGGTGGGGGATTGAGTTCCACCCTCCTTGTTGATGTAGGCCACTGTAGTGGTATTGTCCGTAAGGACATCCACAGCAGTGTCCCGTACCTGAGGCAGAAAATGCTGCAGAGTCAGCCATACTGCCTGCAGTTCGAGCCAGTTGATGTGGTGCTTGGCCCAAGCCCGCGGCCACTGACCTGAGATCACCCAATCTCCTAGGTGACCTCCCCAGCCCTCCATCGAGGCATCCGTGACTATCGTCATAGTCGGATCTGGCCTGAGAAACGGCCGGCCCACCGTCAGGTTGGCCCGCGATGCCCACCACTCCAGCTCTCTGAGCGATTCGTGGTCGGGGTATATCCGGAGATATGGGCTGTCCGAGACTTGCGTCCACTGACTGTGGAGCATAAGTTGGATCAGACGAGTATGTGTCACCGCCATGGGGACTAACTCGCGCAGACTGGACAGATGTCCTAAGAGCTTCTGCCAAGTTTTCGCTGGCTGAGGGCTCCGTGCTAGGAGCGAGGATGCCAGTCGCGACGCTCTTATGACCCTCTTCTCGCTCGGGAAAACGAGCATATTGATGAGGTCGAGGGTCGATCCCAGGAATGCTGGGAACTGTGTGGGTATCAACTGGGACTTTCCTTCGTTTACGAGGAAGCCCAGTTTTGTCACCCAGAACAGTGTGAGGTCGCGTTGACGTTCCACAAGCGACCTTGACTGGTTCTTTAGAAGCCAGTCGTCTAGATACTGGTGCATGTCTACACCCTGTATCTTGAGGAACGCCTCGATGGTTCGCACAATCCTCGTGAACACCCGAGGTGCTGTTGAGAGCCCGAACGGGAGCACCAGGAATTCGTACGCCCTGCCATCGTAGGCAAAGCGGAGGAACCGTGTGTGTTCGGGAGCTACGGGGACGTGAAAGTAGGCGTCTCTTAAGTCTATAGAGACTGCCCACGTCTCTGACATTGAGGAGTCCCTCAAATGCTCGGAGGTCTTTAGCCTCTGCTGGTGGGCCTCCCCTAGGCAGTCCATCACTGTTCGTAGCGTCTCCATCCGAAAGGATAGGGGCTTTACGAATTTGTTGAACGCCTTTAAATTGAGGATCGGGCGCCAACCGCCCGACTCTTTGGCCACCAGAAAGATAGGGGAGTAAAACCCCGGTATGTCCGCGTGGAAGGGAATCTCCCTGATCGCCCGTTTCTCGAGCATGGACTCCAGGCCTCGTTCGAGGTCCTGACGTCGCGCCTGATTCCGAGGAATCGGGGTGCAGCGGGGCTCCTTTGTTCTTGGGGGGTTCCCCGTGAACTCTATCCTGTAGCCCTTGGTTACAGTCTGCAGTACAAACTGGTCCGACGTAATCAGGGGCCACAGGTGGGCGAACGCTCTTAATCGCCCCCCCACCGGACAAAGCTGATCATTCTGCATCAGCTTTGGGGGCTGGTTTTGGGGTGTTATAGGTGGAGTAAGCGTCTTTTTTGGCGCCTCCACCTCGACCCCTACCACGGCCTCTACCGGCACCTCTACCTCCACCGCCTTCGGACGAGGAGGAGTTCGAGCCTCCACCACCTTTTTTACCCTTCTTGTTGTACTTGCCGCCCGAACCTCTGCCTTTTTTGAAGGGGATCCGAAAACGATCCCCCGATTGCTTCGAGGTCGAGGGCTGGTCATGGGCTAACTGAGCCTGTGACGCACTCAAGAGTTGGGTCTTGGTGGTCGACTCTACTGTTTGGGTCCATTGGCCCGCAAACATGAGACCCTTTGTCAGGGGAAGCTCTCTGAGACGCAGTCTGGCCATCGTGGGCACGACTTTCTTGTTCTCCGCCAGAGCTGCCGATAAGAATCGGATGCGACGGTCAAATCCCGCCTCCAACTTCTGGCGTGTGGAGATGCGTCCTATCGCTGCGGTTAAATAGTTGGCCAGAGACACGGCCCCGGCCAGTGTCTCGTCCACCATACATTCTGGCATAGGTGGTGGCGTCAACCCCGCGAGGAGAGCAGCGCGCTCTTTCTCTCTACTTACTATAGTCGCAGAAATGAACCCTTGAGTTCGCTGCAAATATATCGAGAGGCGCGCGAGGAGAGATGAAGTCGATTCGACTTGCTTTGCGAATCTCTCCGCCTCTTTGGTCACCGGATGTGGTCCTTTCGGTCCAAAGGGCTTCGCCGGATCCCAATCCAACTTGTAGGTGGATCGCATGTATTCTGTCACCTCGGCGTCCACTTCGAGGACCTTAAGCAAGGTTTCGTCCTCTTCGACAAGAGGGAAGAAACGCGCGAGGGTAGAATCCCCGAAGGACCCGGCCTCCTTCACCACCCGTCTGTCGTCGACAGTACACGCTATCTTAGAGACCCCGTCACGGGCCCATAGCGCTGGTGCCTCCACCGCACGTGAGGTCGGTGTGGCAAAGACACTGAACTCCGACTCCTCCGGGGGAGGAGAAGCGGATGGTGGTGAGGAGAACTTTAGCACTTTCGCAAGTGCATGGAGAACGGGCACGAACTCCAGAGGGCGAGAAAATTTAAAATCCTGCGCCTCCTAGGATTCGCGCCACGACCTAGTGAGGTCAGGGTGTGGTGGGATCGTGTGATCCCCACTCCCATCTCTAGGCGGACCCAGCCTTGCGTAGACCGACGTCACCGGAGCGGTGGACGTGGAGGCCGTCGCGGCTGTCTGAAGTGGCGGAGGCACCTCAGGGGGGGCCACAGGTTCCGCAGGCTTGTCGGAAGCTGCGCCCAAGAGCTCTCGATCGAGCTCAGACCACGCCTCTACAGGCGGAAGACCACAGGGGTCGAAGACCTCCTCGACTTGATCATCGAAGTGATCGTCGTCTTCATCATCCGATTGGTCGGAGAACTGACCGGGAGACAAAGATGCCGGTGACGACCGGCCGGACCTCGTCCTGGTAGGCGAGGGAGAGGCCTCACGGCGGTGAGGTCTCTTGGACGGAGGAGGTGAGCACCTCGATGGAGACAAAGAGGGAGATCGCGGTCTCTTCTCAGGGGCAGCTGGTTTATCCAGCTTCTGAGAGATCGCCACAAGCGACTGAGTGATCGCCAAGATTGACTGAGTCATATCTGGCTGCTGAGGCGGAGGAGGAGGATTTGCCGCCTTCAGGGCCGCCACCAACGTCGCTATGTCGAACACCGGAGGTACATTCGGTGTCGGCTGTGGTTGTGGCTGATTAGCCAGAGTCAGGACTGGGGGGGGAAACAAGTCCTCTTCCACCAGGCCATGACCCTGAGAACCTACACGCCCTGCCAGCTCAAACAACTTCTCCATGTTTTCTTGCTGGCCACAGGGAATGTGCTCCCCGTCAGAGTCCTCTCCGAACAGGTCCACATAGGGGTCACCCCCCAGTGGATCCGCTTCGAGTTCGGGGAACAAGGGGTCTCTCATCGGCGAGGCGACTCCCACCTGGGCTGCGTCATATGACTTCAAGGCAGCCTTTGTTGGAGTACGCCCAACCGATGGAGATACTGCTACTGCGGGAGATACCGCAGGTGCGGTGATCACCGCAGATGTAGCAGCAGCTGCCGAAGCAGTCCTCCGGGTGCTGCTCCTAGTAGTGGGGCCAGAAGACCCCTCTGAGGCACCACTCTTTGTGGCCCCCCCCTTTTTTCTGCTAGGAGCAGCAGTCCCGCGGGATTTCTTCGTTGGGGGTGACTCATCACGAAGACGAGTTGAAGGCATGGCCTTCCTTGGAGATCTCCTCCTGTGTTCAGGAGTGGGAGATTTTCCCGCAGATCTCTTCCCCGTAGATGCGGTAGAAGAGGCTGACACCGCGGTTGCGGAGGTCACCGCAGTTGCGGAGGTTACCGCAGTTACCGCGATTGCGGGATTTCCCGCATCTCCCGCATTTGCGGGATTTACCGCATTTGCGGTATTTACCGCATCCCCGCGATTGCGGTATTTACCGCACTTCCTGCAGCTGCGGGAGTTACCGCAGGTGCGGTACGTCGAGTCCTAGCTCGACCACGCTCTAATGGCAAACCTGAAGGTTTGTCAGAGCGCGGAGAACGAGAACGTTCTCTGCGTGCTTTCGTTTTGCGGGCCCGATAGGCTGCATCCCTCTCAGACCGTTGGATTCTCTTGGTCATCCAAGAATCGAATCCCACCCAGGTCTCCTCCGTCCAGGATTCGCACACAGTGCAGGTATGGTTCCTGTCACAACGGGTGTGCCGAGAGCAGCACCCGTGTGCGATCCAGGGTACGTCAGGAGCAGGGCGAGTGGTGAAATTCGGGCAGGGCGAAGCCCCACACCGAATCTGAGAAGAAGGTCGTCCCGCCGCGGGACCGACGCTATACACGCTGGCCGACGACATCGTCGAAGGTCAGATGGAAACAAGACAAAATATACAGGGAAACACAGAGATACCGACAAGTTACCTGTCCCAGCGATGTATAATGGTCTCACTGTTATACTCGCTTGTACGTCTGTACTGTATGCTCGAGTTTATAGCATAAACGAGCGTAAACTTCCGAGAGCTTTTGAAAACCGATTGGCAGAGCAATGGCGCCCAAAAGAGAAGAGGTTGAAGGCGCATGCGCCAACCGTGACGTCACGACCGGTATCAGTGCGGCCCCTAGCGGGGATCACACAAATCACGGTCTATTTTTAATTCTGGAGGCTACATTTAGTAGACCCTCCGCTATGATCATCGCAAGGATCTTCCATAGGGAGAGACTGCCAAATGAGAGCCTACCTTTTGGGTGACCAGAGCAAGCCCTGGAGATAGCTTCCAATGTGAGCAGGTAAGAATTTAGATATAAAAGGGTTGACTTTCTTTTTTTACTCCAGTACCATAGGCCACTTCCTGACTGATAGTATATCTTATAACACTGACACATTAGCAGGGTTTGTGTACTTCCCTGAGATAAAGAGCAGAAACTGTGATACTCTTGGCACTACTGACACATTTCTCTTGAAAGGCTGCTTCAATACTTAGACTGCCTTCCCAGAGGAGAGTCAGTAAAATGAACTTCAGGCATTTAGTGGATGGTACTAGTCTCTTAGACTACCGGCTAACCAAATCTGAATATCTACCGTATTGCTGCTTGACTGGTAACGCACTTAAGCAAATACCTCCCAAAAAAAAAGAGAAATTTACTCTACAAAAAACTTTGAAAAATCTACTGAAGTCAAAAGATATTTAGTCAACTTTGTAGCCACACATTTTGGTATCATGCCCATGAATCCAAGTAGTGATAATGAGAGTAGATGGGTATGTGGATTGCAATTTGAGGTATCTCAATATCTATTACATTTCAGCTGATTTCCAAGACTGAGCAGAGAGAGAGAGAGAGAGAGAGAGAGAGAGAGAGAGAGAGAGAGAGAGAGAGAGAGAGAGAGAGAGAGAGAGAGAGAGAGAGAGAGAGAGAGAGAGAGAGAGAGAGAGAGAGAGAGAGAGAGAGAGAGAGAGAGAGAGAGAGAGAGAGAGAGAGAGAGAGAGAGAGAGAGAGAGAAGAATGTGACATCTTAACAGAATAGAGATTGGGTGGTCTCATCTGTTAGCTTGTGATGTATAGCACCTGCAACGGATGAGGCCATTACACCTCATCCACATGAAATCTCCATACCTTTCAGGCTTCCACTAATGCCTGGGAGGCCCTACAGCGATTAACCCACACATTCTCACTGAGGCACATTCACACTTAGTATTTGATATTTATGGCAAAGAGTGCCTAGAGCATTTAACCCATTCGTTCCAATTAAGATACATTGAAACTTAATATCTTATATTAATGGCTATGACACCCTCATATATTTATGTCAATGGCTAGGAATCCCTAGAGCATTTAGATTGTTACAAAGTCACAAGAGTTGTTCGCACTGATGCAGAGGCTATAAAAAGCTTTGATGGTTATTTTTATATTAGGGATGCGAAAAATTTTAAGTAGACAGTTAAATGGTTTGTCTGACTATGTAAACTTTTAAATTAAAATTTGTTTTTCATTTTCAAATCATTTATTATTGTTTTAAAAGTTTTCTTCAGTTTTTTTGGTTGCACGTGTACTTACCTATATACAAGAGCTAGTATGTTCAGCATAGTAGCTACGTCAGGGTGGTCGTGACCACTGGTTTTCTCCAGATCCTCCAATGCCTGCTTGCAGAGGGGCACGGCCACCTCGTAGCGGCCCTGTGAGGCGTACTGAATGACTAGGTTGTGCAGGGTGCGCAGACGCGCTGGAATCTCATAACCTCCACTGGCCGCCTGGGCCATGGCGCTAGGCTGACTCGGTGACAACACTGAAACAAAGCACAAACAAAATCAAACATCTCCTTTGTATCATATGAAATTTAAGGAATGGAAATCATAATTTTCTATCAGCAATGGAAATGAACTGTGAACATATTTAGGTTTGGATACCGAGATAAGAGGTACCGGTACCGGTACCGGTTTTATTTAAAGAAGTACCGTACTGTTTCATTCCTTAAAGGTACTCTAAATGGTACTAACCACAGTGAAGTTATCATCTATTAGGGACTGAATAGGATCCTAAACGTGACTATTCACAACAAAATTTGAGGAAATAATGCAATGAAGTACCGCTAACAGTACCATTAAAATTCAATACCGTTTCATTGATACCGATGAAACTGTTTCGTTCTTAAAGGTATCCATCCCTATGATCTTATTTATGTTTTAAGTTGCTCTATAGCTTGATTGCTAGTGGATATATCAGGCCATGGGTGATCTCAGGATCTCATCCATCATTGGGAGTAATTGAGGCAACCTGGAACCTTTCCAAGGCACAACGTCTTACAGAGAGGCCACACTATTGATTTCTCTGACTGAGCACCTACCAAAACATACCCTGAAATTCACAGGGCCACCGCTTCACGGACAATCAAGGGTGACTTAAGGGAGAGAGGAAACCAGTGTACACTGATCACTGGTTGAGAATTCAATTTAAGCCTATGAGAAAATATTCCTTGCTTCCTTATTCATGCTGCGAAAAATTAGGTAGGGTAGATAGGAAAGAGTTCTTATTTTGCAAAAAGTTTTTACGTGGCAATTCCAGTTTTTCCTCTTAGTTGTTCGGGCATGGCGCAGCCATTTTGCCTCTAAAAATTTAAGTTGGTCAAGGGATACTTACTACCCTCTGACTGACTCTGGTCATCATCATCTTCTGGAAAGCCTAGGTCGAGGGCCTGTGAGGGAGGTTCACTTTCTTTTTCCCCTTCCGTCTGAAACACAACAATATGCTAAACATAACACAAACATATTGGCAAAGCCTATGTATCACTCCTAATTGAACCGTATGCCACAAATAATCTATGCAAATCTCTATCTATATCAATGGGAGTTCAGCTATATCACATAGTGTAAATCAGAAAAGGAAAATTCATATTCAAATTTGTCATGAAAGGGTTTTTCTATCAGGTATTTTTTCAGGCATTAACAACTGTATTGCACTCTATAATTGAAAGAAATATTTCAATACTATCTATAGGAAATGAAGAATTCTAATAGGATACTTATGAAAATAACTTTTTTGCAAAGATTCACAAAATATATAAAAGAGAGTTGAAGGCTCAATTCTAATCAACATTATTTTCCAAATGCGAGGCGAGGCTTTTTTGGGCTGTTTCAACGATGAATCAGTTTAACAATTTAAAAATCTACTTACGCTGACCGTTGATTTGTTGTCGTCGGAATCATATTTCTTCATTTCATTCATGAATTCTAAATGTTTCTTCTCTTCCTCGAGTGTGGCTACTTTTTGTTCACTAAGCTGTAATTTCTGTTGTGTATTTGCCAGTTCATCCCGTAGCCAGGCATTTTCCTGACATAGCCTCCGCACCTGCGCTCGTAGTTTCTGTTTTTCAGCTTCTACATGTTGTAAGTGGTTGGCTAGGGCCATCATCACCTGGAAAAAGCAAAAGACAAGTTAATATCATCAAAATCATCAACAACGTCACCATCATCAGCACTATCATCATCATCATCTTCATGACCAGCATCATCATCATCATCATCTTCATGACCGGCATCATCATGAATTGCCATAAGTCATTATCATAGCATAGTAAATAGTATCATCATCATCATCACAGCAATCATCTTCATAGTCATCATCATCCTAAATAATTATCACCATCACTATGATCATCATCATCACTGCCATCATCATCATCATCATCATCATCATCATCATCATCATCATCATCATCATCATCTTCATCATCATCATCACAATCGTCTTGAGAATTACCATTCTCATCACTGTCATTACTTTCATCACCATAAACATATGAACATCATCATCCTCATCATCATAAACATAATTATCTTGATTGGCAATAAAAGAAGTACAGAAATAATTTGGAACTACTCCACTCACATAATCATACTAATTGGCAATAGAAATAACGAAATATTTTGAAACGTTACCACCAATATCATCATCTTGATCGTCAATAAAAGAATTACTAGGATAATTTGAAACTACTAACAAAATCATCTTGATAGGCAGGCAATAAAAGAATTATGGAAATAATCTGAAACCACCCCACCAACATAAATCTTATCATTTCTTTTATTCTATTCATCTCTTTAAACAGTGAATAAAAAATTATCAATACTTCTTAAATTATTAATCCTTCTTCTAGCATCATCTATGATTATTCAAAAGGGTAATTGATAATTGTTAGCATCCCTATGCTATTTATGCCTACATGTGTTAGTTTCGTGGAGAATTATTTGTGTTGCATCCCATTGAGTGCTGTACGTTTCACCTGCCCTGTGGGAGTTATTGTGTTCCTGACATCCCACATGGTCTGCCAATATCTGCCGCAAGTAATGCGACACAATCAAGGCATCAAAATAGGTTTGCTCGCAGATCTCTCGTTCAGATCAAGCTAATACCAAATATTGGACTTTCCAGCTAGCGTGGAATTTGATCAATCTTTTCATGGAAAACTCAGGTTTTTCCAGTGCAAACAAGCCGCTCGACATTATTGATTTGACTATCAGACCTGCACTAATGCGGCCTAGCTGGTCCATCTAAAGGAGAGAGGAGGAGGGGGAAGAGGAAGAGGAAGAAGAGGAGGAGAATGAGGTGGAGAAGAAAATTGTATTCATGTGGAAGAGTTGGTCCATTAATAGTAAGAATGAGGAGGAGAAGGAGGAGAAAGATTGTACTGATAAGAACTAAAGCTGGTTCGTTGTTAAAGGGATGGGTTTGATGAGGAGAAAAGAAATTGTGCTCAAGTTAAATGGCTGGTCCATTGATAATAATAACGAGGAGGAGCAGAACAAATGTGCTAATATGAAGAAGCTGGTCAATTGTTAGAAGGAATGAGGAGGAGGAAAGAAAATATGCTCATGTGAAAAAGCTGCTCCATTGATAGTAATAATAAGGAGGAGGAGAAGGAAAAAGGTTGTGCTAATACGATGTGGCAGGTCTGTTGCTATAGTAGGGATGAAGAGGATGAGGAGGATATTGCCATCTCAGCTTCCCATAGGAAATGATAGATATCATCTGATGAGCGCAGGCAGGATCGCAGAGAGATGAGCGAGGACTCACCCGAGGTGACTCTGTAATGGCCATAAACAACCAATAGCAAGAGACACGCGGGAGGAACTATAATTATTGACCCTTTTTGGCCAATGGAAGGAAGGAATAGGTTTTTATATTGCTTTCAACAGCGGCAATATTGGAAACCCGCAACCGGGAATAAGTTTCCTTTCCTTTACAAATATTTCCACCGGGTACGTCCTTCAGTTGAAGAGGCAGCATAGATAGCACTCTACTATGCCATTCATGTAGAAAGTGACAAAGCGAACCTACTAATGGAGATCCAGCGGAGTCTTGAACCTGCGACCTCACACTTGGGAGCCAGGCATTGTTACCATTATAAGACAAAAATGATTGTGTTTTTTAGTACAACATACTGAAGCGACCAGGGAATATCTTTCGTCAACCATCTCACACCACTCAAGCACGACTCAAACTGGACCTTGTGTCGTGGAGGCCTCAAACGATTTACTTGTGATGCACTAGACCACATAATCTGAGGGGCTGCCCCCAACATGCTGAGGATCTTCAGTACTTAAAAATATACACTCGTATGAGAAAGATATCCTGAATCAGTGCTGTACAACAACCTTTATTTCCTTGAGGGAGGGAAAAAAGCTAAAAGATGCTGTACATACTGGATATTAGGAATAATTCACCATATAGTGCTGGTTTAAGTGCTCCACAGATAGAATGCTCAGCAATGCACATGTTGGCATTTGAGAAATGAGATAGCACTCTCTACATCTGACATTCCCCCACTATCTCACCATGGTTCTGCCCCAGGGGAAACAGCAAGAATCTTCACAAGATCAGGCGGATAAGAAAGAATTGCATGTCATTCGGTGTGCAAACATCCTTTCTCTTGAGCTTATTACCATGAATGCATTTATAATGATTATAAATACTTACAAAATTACTTGGCACGAAATGAGTTTATTTGACCTCCAGCATTTTTAAAATGTTTTTTTTTCTTCTTTTCTTTCTTTTCAATCAGTCAAACAATCACAGGGCATTCCAACTAGACAAAATTACATTTAGGAGAAAAAACTTGGATAAGAACTATTCGGACCATTAAATTGTCCAGGAGATGCCTAAAAACTGTTGTTACCTTGGCAACGCATCCCGCAGGACCTGTCCTCATCGGAGAAGCACCCAATTTTCCGCAGCAATTCCGGCTAATGAACGAGAGTTTGCAGGGTCTACCTCAATCAGCTTGTCCACTTGATGAACAAACTACATCTCTTCTCGCCGGACCAATATCGGCCACGCTAACCATAACTACCTCCTCTAGATCACGCTCCCTCCTCCGGCCCTACTCCAATCATTATTATTGTGACAACCGACTCTTTGTGGGACGCTAAATTCAGTAAATTGTGTGTTCTGGACACTCGACTCATCCGAGTGCAGGATTGAAGGGGGAGAGAGCTCGTGATTGGCTGAGGACATATGGCATCATTATGCTGCTCATGGATTGTTGGCCAATTTCAACAATCAACACAGCTCTCACCTTCTAATCTCACAAATTAGCAAATATCGCAAAAACAAAGCCAGTGTTGAAAGAATACAGCAGAAGAGAAAGTTTCCAATAAGAAGAAACACAACTCGCATTTAAAATTCTTTCTTTCCATCAACTAGTACTTTTGAACTTAAATATTTGAAAGAAAGCAGTTTTGGAGATTGTAATTTGACAAATAAGCAAAAAGAACATTTACTAAGAAAAGAAATTCAACTTGCATTCAAAAACCTTTCAACAGAATGCTGATTTCAAACTGTTTTATTGGGGATTTACTATCTGGGGTTTAGATAGCAGAAGGACTTAGAAGAAAGGAATTACCATATATCTGCAACACAATTATTTCCCGCTTCACAAGCTCACTTATGGAGAAATAATCTGCAGTAAAATATCCAAGTGGCTTTTAAAGACACACATTTCACTCAGCTCCTGTGTTTTACTGTTATTCCTGTGCAGGGTCAAGAGGAAAATCTGTCTCCACTTCCCCGTTAGAGACGCGAATGAGGCTCATAGACACAATAAACCTTTCCAAAATGCCAAATATCTTCTCAGTATGTCCTCTTCAGGCTAATCACATTGAAGACAAAGATAATGAAATTTAAGAAAATGTGATCCGGGGAGAGGTCAACCTATGATCTTTGTCTAACATGTTCATGCCTCTATTAGTGCCCCAAAAAATCCCCACTTTTTTGGTGATGTCTCACTGAACAAAGCAATTTTCTTAAAAAAAAAACACTAACATTTTACGGAGGCATGTTGATCAGAAGCATAATACCAACAACTCAAGTATATCCCCAAAATAGTCAGGTGGTTTTGGGGGCTACAGACATGAAAGGGTTAAATGTGTTAAGGAACAAGCAATTCCTGATGCACTTAGAAGTGGGCCTTACACACCTGGAACTGGTAGTAAAACAAGCCTTAACGAGATCACTCCAATATTGGCCAGGTGAGCCAACCTCAGTAATGCTTCTAACTGCACACACCTGAGAGGATGAGACAAATCCTCACCTGGACCTGTGTAGATGGGAGTAGGTCCTTACTGATGTATTTCAGTGAAAGTTTAGGGTGAACCTGTATTTAAAAACGTATTATGTCCTTTAATTGCTAACTACAGCTAACATGTCAAGTTTGGCTGCAAAAGGGTGGTCAGAATTTGGCATACATTACTTTCTTTGTATTGCTTTTATTGCCCATTTTAAAATTTATGTATAAATATTTAAATGCATTACCTCTTTGAAAAGAAAACATATCATGCAGGACCAAATCAAACAAATTTAAAACTGGTCATCAAAATCTGGCAAGCCGTCAATTTCGAATGTTACTAGACAAATTTGTGTAATATGATTAACCCACTCTTTTAAAAGTTACTCTTGAAAAGTGGCATCTGGAGCGTTGATACTTATGATAATAATCAAACAATCACGCACAACTTCACAAAGTATTTGTTGTAAGTTGAGAGTTCTGATGAGCATTTCTCCTCTTGATTTTCTAAGATAGATGCTTCTGTTATGGAGACATCGCCAAACTAATAAAGGCGCTTTTGGTAAGCTATGTACAGGTATAAATGGGTTAATTAATTTAGGTGTGCAGAGCGAGAGATCACTCTTGTGAACTGAGTAACAAAATCAGTGCCCAGATGCCACCGGGAAACGAGACCCCAGTCTACCACAATCAAGCTGAGTACTTCTTCATTACTGCAGTGGCTCCCTCTAGGGGGCGCCATCTTCCTACCTCTTGCACTTCATTATCGTTAACTCTGCCTGATCGCGTTCACCTGTGCTTACATGGCATACTAGTACTACCTCTCATTACTGCAGTGGCTCCCTCTAGGGGGCGCAATCTTCCTACCTCTTGCACTTCATTATTGTTAACTCTGACTCGTGTTCACCTGTGCTTACATGGCATACTAGTACTACCTCTCATTACTGCAGTGGCTCCCTCTAGGGGGCGCAATCTTTCTACCTCTAGCACTTCATTATCATTAACTCTGCCTCGCGTTCACCTGTGCTTACATGGCATACTACCTGTACAATCTCCTTAAGGAAAAGAGTGCTTAACCCATTCACTAATACTATGCAAAATGCCGTGCAGTTTTAATAATGCACAGGAACTTATGAATTTTCAAAGCAAATATCCTAAATTTGCTGCAGTTTTAAGTGTGTCCACCAGGTGGGGCTTATAATAAGTGCTTATCCATACAATGCAATGAAAATAACATGGAACAAATGCTGATCCATTGCCCAGCCAGCTATCGATGACATTCCTAGCATCTTCCTTATCATGGTCTCCCAGCCTATCCTTATTTTCAGGCTTTCACCTGAGGAGGAGAGGAGGAAGAGGAAGAGGAGGAGGTGGCTGGTTGTAGAGGTGATATATGGACCTATAGCATGGCAGTGGGCGATCTGTGTCAATTAAGCAGAGAAAGGAGAAGCCCTATTCTTTCCTGCCTGCTGCTCCGATAACGAGCGGCGGGTATCATGCGAGTGCCATCGTCTCATTGGCTGCTTGCCTCGCAGGCAGAATCTGAGGCCTACGTACAGCAGCAAGCCGTCAGTCAGCACATGACCTTAGAAGACCTTGCGATCACGGCGATCTTCTTCATCAAATATCCCCAGCAATAATGGAGATGAATCTATGCAGAATGTCTGCACCGTTTCATATTAAAGATACACATATCATTCTAATACTGTGTAACATATGCTTTTGAACATGTTAGATATGACTGACAAATTATGTATAACCTCTTGTGTGCATAATTTGAAACATATTTTAACCAGTCCATGACTGGAAATCTCTTTGATAATTTTTTGGTCTGGATTTATGATAATTCTGAAAGTACCTTAGGAATTCAGAATACATTCGCAAAGTACTTGGGAGGACTACTATTGAGTGGAAACTAACATGGGACCATAAATGGGTAAAATTGTATGGATTTCTTACATATCAGTAATATAGAAATGAAATAAGAAAATCTATCACTCAGTATTTAAACTCCATGCTGAAAAAACATGAACTAAAATGCACCCAAATATGGAGCAAGTTATTATCTAAATATTGGACCTATCTGTCAACATGACAGTACATCCCCATTTGATAATTAATATATGAGAAGATCATAATGAATTCAAGAAAAGTATAGGACAAGTGCATCACACAAGACTAGAGCTATGAGCTACTGCCACAGAATCTAATAATATAAATGAATCAAGAGGAGGATCCTAGGATCAAGATTTCAGTCCTTGAGCTCTGGGTCAGCAGCCTTCCCAAGGACATCTCTGGTCAATACACAAGGACTAGCTCCCTCAACATTTAACCTGACCATAGATTCAGGGTAGCATACACATACAGCAAGCATTTCTTTTAGCTTAAACTTTATAAGTATGTTGATTTAAAAGTGAGCCTACCCTGATTTAGTTATACACTTGCTCACCAGGTGGCCAAAATGAGATCTTTCCTATTCCTATACTCCTTTAGCTATAATTTGAGTGACCACCTTGAGTGCCATCTATCTTGACCATGAGAAACTAACAGTAAGGTATGAAGTAAAATATAGATAAGAATGAAGAAATTAAGAAATAATTATTTCATAAACTTGGCGCTACCGTAAGCTTCAGGGTGGAGCTGGGGTAGGACTGAGCAATAAGTCTCTTCAGACAAAAATGGTATAATCATCTCTCACATGACTCATTCATCCGTGGCACAAGCCTTAAAGTTTGATATTTTCCATTTTATCTCTAGCCACTTTGGTAAGGTAGGACACGCATGACACAAAAGCTTTTTACATAGCGGTGGAAAATTCTTAAAGTTTGATATATTCCATTTTATCTCTAGCCACTTTGGTAAGGTAGGACATGTGTGACACTCAAGCTTTTTACTTAGTGGCACTTGCCCTGAATACAGTGAGTGTAAACCACTCAACGTGCGACACCTCTCTTAACAGCAGAACACCATGCTTTTTACCACCTCCATTAGGCATTCATTATTTCTGCTAATGCCAGGCCACATATTGCTTTTACTACATGGAAGCTCGCCTGTAATGCTGCCTGTCACACACAATGGTCTTCGTGCTGTATAACAACAAGGGAAGGCGCAGGTTTGGTGAAAGGCTGTTAAGGCGATTTAATGGATCACCCCACCTGTGTCACAAACACGTACCTTCTACCTGGAAACACTCTAGCACACCATAAAGCAACACTGATTTACCAGCACTACACCCGCTCTTCATTCTAGCATTTAAGTACTCGATACTTAGGAAACAAACTTTCTTCAGGAGAGTAGGAGGGGGTGGGGGGTAAGAGCCATCCAAGTACTAAATATATAGGAAAAAATCTATAAATGGATATTGGGGATTGTTTTGTTTTATTTTTTGTAAATTCAAAGATCAGAAGTAAGATATTACAAATACCAATCAAAAATGAAGAAATGACATCTTCAACATCAGAATATTTTAATCATCTGGTGTAAGAATGATCCAAAAGCTCCACAAACATTTATGTCACTTAAATAATACAGATTCCAATAAAAAATGAATGAACAATATCTTCAATTTCAGAATATTTGAATCATCTAAAGTTTGAATGATCCAAAAGTTCCACAAACATTAATGCCACAAAATTGGACCAAAAATATCCATCAAGTTTACAAAGATCAAATTAGTGCTGATGGACTATTGAAGTATTGTGAAAGTGGCACCACTGTACCTTTGCAGTTTGCCCTTCAACAGCAACCTAGCACGATTCTCTCCAATATTCTAATCAGCTTACATAGGCTAAATGCCTCCAGCTTTCCCCTAATCGAATCGATTAGCATTGTTTAAGGGTCTGCCTGTAAAGGTCAGGAGGTGGCGCTCGGGATTCTTCTCTGGAATAGGGCCACACAGTGTGCTAGTACAAGATACTGCCTCTGGAATACCTTATTTAATGCCAATTAACCCATTCATGCTGGAAGCAGTCCTTGCATTTATCGTCTGGACCAAAAAAACTTTGGTATCAATCAAAATTTTACCAAATAATTCAAAGAGATATGTGAGTTGGGTTGTTCCCACTATGGATAAATATTAGTGTACAGACACTTAGCAAAAGAAAACAACAGCAGTACAGCAATAACATACATCTTTTTTAACCATAGAGGTCAATTTTGTAGGGTAATATTTAATGATTATGTAAACCCATCTACTAAGTACAGAATGACAGGGTGAAAGGACTGCACAGTGATTGCATGCTTGACCTGAAATATCAATAATGGGCCAGAAACCTGATGAGTATAAAGGAAAACTATGGACCTTGCCGCACTTATCTCACAATATCGTTTTCTTCTTCCTTCTTTGTTGTTCTCAGAAGGACAGTGATTTGACAATGCCTGCATGGCAAAGATTGTCTAGCAAAATCTATACAGGCTCCTTAGTGCATGTACTGCAATGTACTCACTGCAGTGCTGGGAGGTGAGTGGGTTTAGGGGCATTCACCCATTTGCATCCACATATAGTTATAGAATGTATTGGGAATAGGGACATACCAAATTAGTATTGAGTCAACAAGATACACTAAAATCTGCGAGGGAATCTCAGTAAAGCACGGAGGTAAACAAGTTCAAATGGTTGCTTGGTGCAGAACAAATGGACAAGTCCAAAATGGTTACTGAGTCTATAAAAGCAAACTTCCTACTCTTTGACTACTGAGACAGATGAGCCGGGGGATGTTTGTGAGAAAACAATTGAGTCAGAGCACTACATGGCTGCCGCAGAGATCACGAAGATAAATGGTTTCAACATGCTGTCTGGCTAACATCAGTCATACAGGCAATTCACGTCTCCCAGTACGGCTCAGTATGGTGATGACTTATATTAGTGGTTCTTAGAGAGCCAGGGTCAGAGTGGGGGCTGAGGAGGGATGAGGGGGGAGGGGTGTGTGGCAGCAATACCTGGTTAGATAAATAGCTCCATTCTGCCTGTTAATGAGCAAGGTGGACTAGTAGTCAGACCTAGATCGCACCCCATCTTGTAAGGAACAACCTAAAGAGGAAAGGGGGTGTGGCGGCAATACCTGGATAGATGAATGGCACCATTCTGCCTGTTAATGCAAAGGTGGACTAGATTACTCAGATCTATGTCTTTTCCCATCTTGTAAGGTACAACCCAAAGAGGAATGGGGGTGTGGCAGCAATACCTGTATAGATAAATGGCACCATTCTGCCTGTTAATGAGCAAGGTGGACTAGATCACTCAGACCCCTAGCTGTCCCTACCCATCTTGTAAGGTACAACCCCAAAAGCAAAAGGGGTGTGGCAGCAATACCTATATAGATAAATAGCTCTATTCTGCCTGTTAATGAGCAAGGTGGACTAGATCACTCAGACCTATGTCTCTCCCCATCTTGTAAGGTACAACCCTAAAAGCAAAAGGGGTGTGGCAGCAATACCTGGTTAGATAAATGGCACCATTCTGCCTGTTAATGAGCAAGGTGGACTTGATCACTAAGACCTATGTCGCTCCCCGTCTTGTAATGTACAACACTAAGAGCAAAGGGGGTGTGGCAGCAATACCTGGTTAGATAAATAGCTCCATTCTGCCTGTTAATGAGAAAGGTGGACTAGATCACTCAGACCCAAGTCGCTCCCCATCTTGTAAGGTACAACCCTAAGAGCAAAAGGGGTGTGGCAGCAATATCTGTATAGATATATAGCTCCACTCTGCCTGTTAATTAGCAAGGTAGACTAGATCACTCAGACCCCTGTCCCTACCCATCTTGTAAGGTACAACCCTAAGAGCAAAAGGGGTGTGGCAGCAATACCTGTATAGATATATAGCTCCACTCTGCCTGTTAATGAGCAAGGTGGACTAGATCACTCAGAACTATGTCTCTTTCCATCTTGTAAGGTACAACACCAGGAGCAAAGGGGGTGTGGCACTGCTCAACCAGCCTATCATTCCTGACAAGTCCTGAGCTAACAGGTATGTCCATTGCATACTTTTACTTACTACAATCCAGGATTAACACTTTGAAGACTAGTATAGTCTTACACCCATATATCTGAACCACTGTCTTGGGCCTTCTGACTAATGTCTTCATACAAAGTATCATTCGGGGGTCCTGTTTCACCTACAAATCTTAAACTCACTTTCTTTAGCCTTCTGAAAACTTACTCTTATGTCTTATGTCAAAGGTAGATCATTTTAAAGCTAGTACAACCAGTGCCTTAAACAGTAAAACCCCATTTTATTGGATCCCTTCAGACAATTTTCGTTCTTCACTTTTTGGTGTTCAGACAGTTATTACACCTATACATCTTAACCCACTTTTCCGTAGTGGACCTACATCAATGGCTTGAAAGCGCTGGTTGGTCTACCCTAGCCAGACTGCAATAAAGTGGTTGCTCTGACCGCCCCCCCCCCCTCTTTCTCTCTCTCTCTCTCTCTCTCTCTCTCTCTCTCTCTCTCTCTCTCTCTCTCTCCCCCTTCATGATCCCCCCAGCAGCAGCAGCAGCAGCAGTAGTGGAGGCAGCAATATCCATCACTGTCCAGACTTGTAAAGGCTGCCATTGAGAGTGATGTTTTCCAAGATGGAGGACGCTGGCTTAGTACACCACTGAGGATGCCGCAGTGGCGGAGACCTGAACTCCTGACCTCCATTCCATAATACAGCAATAGGAATGGACAGACATCATGGCTACTCTGGTCTGTTTGTGGAGCTAGTGTTAAAAATGTATGGTTTAATTGATGGACAGTCTGCAAGCAAGTGCCAATGTGTATTCAGCTATTTGCTAGTACCTCTGAGTGGAATTAAAAACCATCCTATAATATGGCAATAGGAATGGACAGACATCAAGGCTACTCTGGTCTGTTTGTGGGGCTAGATTTGTAAATGTATGTTTTAGTTGATGAACAGTCTGCAAGCAGGTGGCTATGTGTACTCAGCTATTATCTCTGAGTGGAATTGAAGACCCTCCTACAAAATAGCAATGGGAATGGACATATATCAAGGCTATTCCGGTCTGTTTGTGGGGCTTGAGTAGTAAATATATGGTTTAATCAATTGATGGACAGTCAGTGTCTGCAAGCAGGTGCCAATGTGTATCTAGCTATTAGCTAGTATCACTGAGTGGAATTGAAGACCATCCTATAATACGGCAATATGAATGAACAGATAAAAGGGCCACTCTAGTTAGTCTATGTGGCCGTAATGGATATTCACTGTGTACCTAGGTATCTATGTGCCAGTTTGCAATGCATATGTACCTATCAGTTAGTAGCTCTGTGTGAAATTGAAGGCCATTCATAATATGGCAATATGAATGATGAGATAATATGAGGGCTCTCCAGTGTTCTGTATATGCTGCTTCATGGTGTCAGCTAGAGCACATATTTTTCTCTGACCACCTTAGCCTGACCGTCGCGCTTCACACACACACAAATTTATTTGCTCCTAAATTTCAATCAATCCTAGGGGCGACGTTTGCCCCTACCTGAAAATGTTAACCCTGCTGAGGCTACTTTCATCCAAAGCACAAGGGCGCAAAGATTTTTGAAAACTATCTTAACCCTGTCATGTTGGTATTCATTGGATGGCTCTCGCTGAGCACTCTCAGATGAGTACCCATGTGCCAGGATTTCAGTAATTTTCCAATTTTTTTTTTATTATTTTGTATTGGGCAAATTAGCCAGCAGCAGCATAAGGGTGAAGGTCAATCCCTGCTCATCTGTCCTCTCAGCCAATCAGCTATCTCTCTGCACTCAACCTCACAAATCAGCCTGTGAAACGTTACCAATTATGTTGTTGGGAGATTTACGTGATGGGAAAAGGATTATAGGGATTTGCATTCAGTGCAATTACATCCAGTCTCTCGGCCTTCATCAATTAGCCATGAAATCCTTATTACTGAGGCAGAACATCCTGGTGATGACACTTATTAACTAAATTGGAAATTGAAGATATGATGATTCTTTTCAGCTGGTATTATTTCAACATATATCAACTTTTGAATGCAATGGCATTGATTTGGAGAAGTGGTTTACTTTTGAATAACAATGCTATACATGAGCGCATATGTGTTTAGAATAAATGATGATATCCTGTAGACATTCCCCTCATACTGTGTGTTTTACCAACAAATCGCTTGGCTGCTATCACTCTATATCTCTATGTTACCACTCCATGTAATCATACATCTGATGGTAGATTAGCATAGATTCATGAGTAACATTTGTTTGGGCAATTCATACAAACTTGTAAGAAAACCCACATCAGGCCTTCTATAAATACTCACTTAAAGATAACCACAGCTATTTATAGGACTCATGAAAAAATGGCTGCATCTTTTTATGAAAGTGAAGTCAAGTGCACTTAAAGTAAATAAATGTGAGGTGAGATGCTATTTAAGAGGATGCCTAGCCTGGTTCATGGGCTGACTTTAATAGGTATAATGCCACTACTAAACTAGATAGTAAGTAGGTATTATGCTATTTATGAATTAAAGATGGCAGCACATTCATCAGCAGACACAGATAATCCAGTTCTAGTGGCTCAACCCTCAGATATAAAACAACTAAAACTGGGGAGAAATCAACTTAGGGTAGAGCCATGAGACTAAGGGGAGACCATTGAGGCAGGCATTTTAAGATGGACTTGAAACAAGTCTAGAGGAGTCAGAGACCTTGGCAAGGCCATTATAGCTCTGGAATTCCAATCCTCTTTTTTGCTATTTATATAGACACTTAATTTCAGTGTCAACCTGAACAGCCTAAAAAAGAGCATAACATCATAAGTAAAGGTTGCCAAAGTGCATGTCATGTCAGGGCTGGAGGTCTTAATTGCGGGCAAAAAAAGTGAACTACCATCCACTCTATCATAATATTCCAAATTCATTACTTGAGGGGAATTTTTTTTAAAGAATTTAAAACATATTGTATTTTGCTGTTCAGTAGCCGGCAATTATATTTCAAATGTATCATTTATTAGCAGAATACTCCAAATAAATGACTACATTTGAACCTATTTTGAAAATTCCACCCTAAGTCACCTGTTCCTATCATATCCTCAAAGTACCAGGGCAATTTAGAACTAACAACATTGAAAAAATGAAGACATTTAACACAAGTTTTAACAAATGCACCATGCCATGATATTTCCCTTTGACTGATGAGAGCAATTTGATTCATCCATTATTTTCCTAAGTGTCATATGTTACAACCAAAGACACCTTGAAAGTTGAATGGTTAAGAGTGAAAGATATAAGCTAGCCAGTAGTAGATAGGTAGGAGCTTGCTCAATGGGGAATTGACTGTCTCAGGATCTCATGAATGGCATATGTGGTCAGCTTGCTAATGGTAGGTTAATATAGCACCTGAGAGACACTGAGAGAGGCATCTGCCCACTGACCAATTACCATCTATCTCTATTATCCCCCCCCCCCCCCCTCCCCATACTCGCCCCAGTGCCAATGGCTGGATACCACTAATGAAGTAATTTCTCATTGTCTTTCCGAGGGAGGCCAATGAACTGTTAAGGCATGAGCATGAAATAAAATAGGCTCCAAGGAGCACTGAAAATATTTAAGTGCAAAAACCTCTTACAACAAGTTTCAAGGATAAAATGGGATATTCTTCAATTAGAATGAGGTCAATATTCTTCTTTCATGTATCTTTACATATATAGTTTATTTGAGTGCATATCTATGTCTCAGAATGAATATCGAATCTCACAATACTAAACCTATCAAACCTTGCATATTAGTACTTAATACTGCCACCGGGTGCAACAATTTAAATTGTGACTGGGACGGCTACTGATATAATGAGACACAGCCAATAAGATAAAAGTGATACATATTTTCACATGGGGTACGTAACATTATGCAAGAAAAGGTTTTACCATAAATGCTCATGGCAGCCAAAAGCAGTCTAACAATTTTGATAAAATTTGGCAACCAAAAACAAAGGTGGCAAAAATATCATGAGCAGTGTTATTCAGACTACAATTCTCAAATATTTTGTGTAATAATTTTTAATTCTTAATTTATTATCAAAAGAATTTTTAGAGAAACACTTAAACATGAATGAGTTAAAGAGTCAAGATGTACATAAGAATAATCAAGACACCTCTTAAAAAAGATTGAGGTATAACGAATATTAGAAATTTCAATAAAAACTCAATTGCCTAATTCTGTTTTATTGAGCCATAGGCCTTGGCAGTTGTCCAGACACCAGTGTACATAATTGCTTCTGTAATTGATTTCCAAGTGGAGGAGAAATTAAGAGAAAACAGACACTGGGCCAGGGGGAAATTACCTAGAAGCTCAATCCACTAACTCAGCACTATAAAAATAAGTCTTCTACTTCCGCTGCTTGGCTAAGCAGTTTTTCTTCAACACAAAAGAAAAGAAGAAGGTGTGAGCTAAGCATCTATTCTTCTCCCTGACAGGTTTTTCTTCTACACCTTTTAATACCTAAATACAAAATGGTGGCTGCCCACTGCATCATGGGATTTTTCTTTTGTCACCGCACCTTACTAATGCATTCATCGCCCAAAAACCCACGGTCATATATTGTCTTATTAAGAGTGGCATAAGCATATACCTCTGTGATCCTTGCAAAATTTCAATATTTCTCTTATAGAATTTCTGTTAAGAGCAATTATCAAAAAGTTTCATTAAGATAAAACATTAAACACTATTTGGAGGCTCATTCTTGGTGTTGAAACTCATGATTACTCCTGTATAACTATGGTTCTAATCAATCTGGAAATTCATATTTCTTGTTTTGAGGGTCTGTGTAAAATATATGACCTTCAAATCCACCAAGTTCCTGTGATGTTTTCCCAGCCACCTACTCATTTCTCCTTGACCCAACCAACCCTTTAATTGCACTGAGCCAGAACTCTTGATGCATTTATATTCTACTCCCGTGAATCCATCTGTTTCAATTGTCTTGGGGGCAGGAAGATCTATGTGAATCCCTATGCGTATCATGTTCTTTTCCTCCCAAAGAGAGCCATTTCAGGCTGCGATGCCCCAAGGATGTGTTCTGGACGTAAAAGGTTGTGTCTGCTTCGCTTCAGCTTCCCCAGAAGCCCCCTTTTGTGGGATGTGTTCATCAGAAGCCCTTTTTTGTGGGATCTGTTCATGGCTCTCGAGCTGGCATGGAACTGATTCATATGTTCTACAAATAATTTGAGCTAAAAACCCATCCAGGATCAATATACTTTTCTCCACTCCTCTGAAAAATTGCACAGCATGGGAAGTGGGAATAAGGAAAAGAGAGATTTTCTTGTAATCATTCTATTCTTGATGCTAAGATTTTCTTCAAATCACACTTTTCTTGATGCATAACTACTATATTTTGTCCTAATATCATCTTGAACAAACTATCGCCTAGAAAATATACAGAAACATTTATTCTTGTCATATCTTAAGCTGACCAACTTCCTGTATCCATGGTAGCTAAAACTACATCTGAAAGCTATCATTTAAATGAAATGGCAACCTTTACAAACAGAGGACAGTGCCATTCGATTTCGACGCCTATTTGCAAATAATGATTGGCTGAAAATATCTATGGCAAAATGAAAGGCGAGATTATTGAACATAAGGCTGTTCGGAGAGGAGAGGGGATTTTTTGCCGATCCAGTGAAGCAGACCCATATTTCCTGTGCTGTCCAGATAGAGCTATAATAATGGCCCACAAAGTCTCAAGGAGTGTTATCTTATAAAAAATGCATGTGCTTTATTTCCATCTACCACCAAGCACATGATTTATTAAGGCTCATTGAATTATTGGTACAAGGGTAAACTATTGGATTAATATCCATGTTCTTGTACGTGCTCTTCTCCCTCTGGCCTGGTACCGAGGATATGGTAATCATAAAGATCCCAGGATTGGAGGGTCTTGACATGGTAACTGTTCACCTATGGATTATTCAGACAAAAGGGGATGTTGTGCTAACAAACTGAAGTGGTCTGGAAGCTGCGAAATGGCTTCTACTGAAGAAGTGATGTAGAAATAAATGTATTTATGGTATTTTCCCTAAAGAGTCCTTAAAAAAATCTATCCATGGAGGATACGTTGTGTTATCTTTTTGTTCCAAGACTGTAGCCAATTCACAAGCCCTAGAAAACGTTCAAATGTATATTCGAGGGATTTTAAGCTCACAGAGCAGTCTAATATATCATGATTTGCCTGTTTCATCGATTGGGAAACATTATGAATTACAAAATTAAGAATTTCTTGTGAAACAATAATGCATTCTCAAAAGTTAAATTGTCATTTTCACTCCACTCTCAGAAAGTTAAATTGTCATTTTTCACTTCACTCTCAAAAAGATAAATTGTCATTTTTGCGAGCATTTTCATTTATTACTTGCTTTGTTGTTTTCCAATAATCAATGAATATGTCATACTACAAGGGCCATTGTGTGCCAATGTTCCAATAGAGCAACCATCTACCCATTCATTCATATTAGTAGCTAAACATATTAACTGCCGCCATAATGTCCTATGCCTGGCATAAATCCTTGTCTAGCCTTGACCTGGGAGAGATGATATCTGGAGGTTGCCATAACTGAGGTTTTAGCCATCAATCTGTCCTAAAATATTATGCTCCTCATATCAGAAGCCCTATTGAAGAGAAACATGCAGGATGTGATAACCCAGCCATATCTAGGCATACAGGAAATTGTGGCCAGTCCAGCTCTATCAGGGATGTAGACTAGACTCATAGTCACTCAAAAGTTAACCCTTCCAATACTGAGACTATTTTCGCCCAAAGCATAAGGAAGCAACTATTTTTGAAAACCATCTAATCCCTGTCATGATGGTATTTATTGGATAGCTCTCACTGAGTACTATTATATGAGAATCAATGTGCTATGGTTTCAGTCATTTTTTGCATAATTTTGTAAAGGCCAAATTAGACAACACCAGCATACGATTAGCATTCTTCTCTGAGTGCCCAACCAGTTTGGTATTGTCAGTGAGGTAGTACTAGCAATGGCCCATAGAGGGCACCATATAGTTCTCCTCCAAGTGCATTTTTTGCTTTTTCATGCTAAATGGAGGGTAAGGGACCCTTGCTCATATTTTCTCATTGATGTTGTGCAGTGATGATATGTTTCATGTTTCTAGTTGACAAATCCTGCTGTTTACTGCACAATTACAAGAACTTACTCCTCTCAGCAACTACTATAGAAACATTTTGGATGACCAGAACCATATTTAAATTTCCAGTCTCCAGCAAGTAAATGTTTTTGAGCCCTTTTCACATGCATATTTTGACAGGAAGTGCCAGCTCTATCTACAGGACAAGAATAGCACATGTAGGCAGCCAGCAAGACCTTGCCAAAGTACAAGGTTTGCTCACATTCCAAACATATTTCTACCACACACCAGTGTTATTCTCACCATACCCTATTTGTTACATAGCTGGGACACAATATGGGAAACAATGGGGTAGACTGGCAGCTTTATTGTATGTGAACAATACATGAAATTAACACAAAATTACAATCGATTATTCTTTTGCATTTTTGTTAATTTAAGTGATAGTTTACAAAACCAAAAGATGCCTCTAACCATGGAAATATGTAATGACAAAATTCTTGCATTTTAGCAATAATCATTGTGAAGTTTAGTTAACACATACACAACTGGCTGTCAGTCATACCATGGTTGCTACATCAGCCCATCAACAATACCACATTCATATTGACCTACTTCTGTTTAAATCAATATGTCTAGAAGCAGAATCGAAATAGTTATGCATAATTATAAGAGCACTTCTTATATAATAGCCCTTTTAAGTATATCACAATAATTCAATCTCTGAATGGGTTATCAATGAAACAATAGCCCATTCAACAACAATAGGTAAACATCAAAGACAATAAAGAACAAAGAGACAAACAATAGATAAACAGTACTCACCTGAGCCTCTCCTAGTCCCAATTCTATCATCTCCTGGGACTTCTTTAGTATATTTGTCTTTTCCTCTACTAAGTTTGTGTCTCCATTTTCTTTCTTTATTGTTTTCATGGATGAGAGTAGGCTGTTTAAGATCTGGTGGTGCTCATTCTTGAGAGTGTCAAGTCCCTGCACCACCGTCTTGGTGTTGGAGATGATCTCCTCCTGCGTGAGAGCGGTCATCTTGCCGATCTCTTCAATCTTTTTTCTGTAAAACAAAAGGATACCGTTCATTATTGTGTGTGCAGAGAGGGAATTACTATCAGTATGGGTATCCTCAGCTAAAGAAGTCCTATCCCCTTCTGTGGTACAAAAGTACAATGTTTGTTATTGTAACATGAAGTATCAGTTTAGTTTTCTCCAGCTAAAGCAGTCCTCTCCCCTTCTGTGGTACAAAAATACAATGTTCATTCTTGTAACATGAAATATCAGTAGAGTTTTCCTCAGCTAAAGGAGTTCTCTACCTTTCTGTGGTACAAAAATACAATGTTCATAATTGTAACTTAAAGTATCAGTAATGTCTTCCGCAGCTGAAGGAGTCCTCTCCCTTTCTATAGTACAACAGTACAATGTTCATTATTGTAACGTAAAGTATCAATATGCATTCCCTCAGGTAAAGGAGTCCTAACCTCTTCTGTTCTTTATTGTTAATTTGATCGAATCAGTATCAGCATCAGTTTAGATTTGCACAGGGATTTCTTCAGCTAGATAACACAACCCCTTGATGCTAGCTAAGCATATCGATGATGTTTCACAAGTATCTCTGACAATACACATGGATTCTGTTCACTATTGCGGCAAGTACAGCAAGAGATATTTTCTGCCAGCTTAGTCTTGCTGCGCGCAGTGTAGTTTTTTTTCATCTGTAGGGATTTACTCAGTAAAGACAGTTTTGCTGTGCATGGAGCAGTTTTAGTTATTTTCATCAATAGCAATTTTCTGAGTAAAGACTGAGTCTTGCTGTGCGCAGCGCAGTTTTTTATTATCAATAGAGATTCACTCAGCAGAAGAGTGACTCTTACTGTGTCTATTTCAGGGTTTACACACAGTAATTCACTCGTTATGTAGGAATCCTCCTCAGGTCAGACAGTATTGATTGCTACACATTTCTCAGAATCATGCCACTGATCACCGACAACGCTATCCATGGAGGATTGTTTGTTGTATAAACAGTGTGAATGATATCAAAGAGGATCTAGTCAATGGTAGACATGTTTCGCTGGGCACAAGGAGTAAGACCGGCAATTAGCTTTTTTTCCACGAGTCCTTATCGGGTCAGGCTGAGTCAGCGATGGCTGGCGTTTCACATTTCTTGTAATCATACTCAGCCCCAGGGTTGATATGATATCATAGATGAAAAAAAATACATCATCAAAAAATCCCATTGATTTTTACAAAATGAGTACAATTTGAGGTAAACGAGGTCTCCAGGTGGGAATAATATCCTCCAAGGTGAAGTATCAGTTGACCAAGTATTGACAAAATTTTGAGTTTTATTCTGATGGTTATAGTAACAGGTTTATATCCAAATAAGACTGTAATCCAAGATATGCCAGGTTTGTATGATCAAGTATAGATGGTTACACAATGCTCATACACATGTACATGTGCATCAGGATTTTAAGTAACAGTGCACAAAGTCATATGGTGTTTTTAGTAACTTTAAAGGAAGGTTACTTATCCGTGAATTTTTGGCACAACTATCAAAGACTTGTACATCAAAGCCAACACGGTTTCATTCAGAACTTGCCTGGGGAAAGAAACCATTATTTGTAAACAAACTGTGGTGTCTAGCTTTTTAGACAGGCAGTTTAGTTAGGTACTCAGAATATATTTTGAGGAACCATCCTTGATGTTTTACAAGTTTACAAGTTAGCTTAATGCCTTCACAGGATCTCTAGAGAGCAGATCATTTCTCACAACACATCCAACGCATGTTCGTCATAGAGTTACATATAAATACTTGGAAAGTCCACTAGCCAATGCATGTAAAACACATCTGTGAACCTTTTCTTTAGTGAAGCAAGTATGACCTATTTTCAGAATCAGAATAGTTGGAATAAACAGCTAGCGCATATTCATATCTAATTTCATAGTCATCTTAACTACATAGCCTTATGTTTATTTTGCACTGATGCCTTGATCAAAATAGTATGATGAATGAAGCAGGTGAATATATCCAGTGTGCATGCTGTAATCCTAGCAGCTCTTGCTATATCTTGAGACTGAGTAATGCCTATGGTATCAGGCCTCACGCAAATAAAGACAGCTCCTGGCTGACCTCTCCAGATTGCTGGCCTTTAATCAGCTTTATTCACCAAGTGCTTTCTCCTAATGACGTCTTCCTAATATCAAAACAGATAGAACCGTATCCAGACTGTTTGTGATTATCCAAACGACCTGCTTCTGTGACACAGGGGTCTAGACGCAATCTTGTACAGAAATACCCCCATCACAATATCACCATCAGACGTCTAACTGGAACATATTGGGTGTCAGCGCACTGTGCTGTCCAGATTAAACAGCTAAAACAGGTAGCTCCAATCCCTTAATGATGTCTCCTTAATGTTGAGATGCCATTAATCCAGCTTAATAAAGGCAGCGGCAGCAAACAGTCACCTCATTAGCCTATTTGAGATGTGTCACCGTAGGAAAGTGAGTCAGATATGAGCCAGCGAGGTAGCATTCGCTATGAACCAGCACTCTTCTCATTTGCTTACTTCCAGTTACAGACCCTCATTCTTCATTAACCTGTTCATACCTACAACCCTGGCAATTTTAGAGGATGCTTTTCTTATAAAAATAACTTATGGAAATTATTAATGGAGAATTTTCATCAGAATCCAAATAAGACACTTCTTCTAATATCTAGTGAGTTCATGCTTTATTTTTGCAAAAAAATTGAAAAGTCCAGATGAATAAGTTTGAGAACTCTGAGCATGAATGGGTTAAGTACCAGTACGGAAATACATTGCTGAGGCCCGCCTGCAGCTTTCATCAAGTAAATCATGCTCCTTATCATATGGATGAACTTACTGCAAGTGGGAAAAAATACCCTCTCTGTGCAGGGTCGTGCTCTGTATGTATCCGGGTGAAAAAATAGACCATGGCAGGCGCTTAAATGATACCCCACCACAGAACTTAATAAGTGGGTATCAAAAAGCACAAGTTAAGCCAATTTTATACTTGAACTTACAAATGAATAAGGGAACTCCCTCAATGGGTTTTGGTTGTTTTATTACAGTGCCTTTGCCTGTCTGATCTAAAACAGCACATATTGTACATGATTTTACCCAGAGACAATTACCGCACTAACAACAGCATGGATTAATGATAATTTAGTACTCAAAATAAACAAAAATTACCAAAATACCCAACCTAACTGAGGGATGGAATAGGTTCAACTCTTTACAGCCCTGCTGCAGAGAGCCAAGTGCAAGACAGATAGCATTTTGCCTGCAGTTGTGTGCTTATTGCAGTGCTGCAAATTTAAGTGCCAAAAAGACACTGTGCAAGGAGTTTCCTGTCAAAGAAAGTTGCATGACCTATGACAGCAAAATGCTTTTCTATGGAATACAGGGAGGTGAAGTGTAGATTCAGTCACTGTGGTTGTGACCCTGGAATGAATTAGCCATGCCTTATCAGATTATGTGTGCCACTAAAACAGGTTTGTGGTATTTTAGTGCAGGTCACTCAGACATCATGTTGATTACTGGGACCTGGGTCAGGAGGTGATTAAGTTTATAAGTCTGGAAGACAATCACACATAGAGAAGACATCAGCAAAAGCTACAAAATACCTTTCTCTGTAGATTATAAGATAGAAAAATACTTAGTGACATGCTTTGTAACCAGACTTTTATTAAATTGATTTTTTTGTTTATTGCCTACCCATATCTACATAAGTCACCTGATTTATAAAATGGAAATTAAGGCTAAAAATATCAAATATCCTGCTTACATAATCAGTGCAGAAAACAGTATCACAGGTCTTTCGCGCCCAGCTGGGCGCGAAATTTTTTTGTCTTACCTGCCCAACTGGAAGCTTACCTGCCCAACTTTGGGAGTGAAAAATTGGAAATTTACCAGCCCAAAAGAAGACTTGTATGCCCATTTACTTTTCAGGTACATTTTACTTGCCCAAATACTTACCCAAATCTTTCCCCAAATCACTAAACCCTATGAAGTTGAAATGGGAGTTGAGGAGATACTTATTATTTCACATCAAATTAACTAACTGCATGCTGTAGACCTGTAGTTAAGGTTTTTGATGTAGATGCCAGTTTATCTTTCCAGGCCAGACTCATTATTAGATGAACATCATTTGGTGGTTCTTCAACAATCAGAAGAAGATGGCATAAAAGCTTGCTGGTTCTTCAACAATCTGAATCCGACAAAAAGATGGCGTGAAAGCTTGCTGGTTCTTCAACAATCAGTGAATGATGTCTTCAGGTCCAAGTCCAAAAAAAATTGATTGAACTGTGCCTACTTGGAACTTGAATTCTTCATCAAAAATATATGCATTCAATCAAATGAATCAATAAATAAAATTGAAGTATCAAAGAAACATTCATACTTAAAAAGGCTACATGAGAGGAGAAGGACCAGCATTGAGCCTTGTGTATAGTGACATATTGTGTTTTGAGGACATTGAGACATAGATCATTATCATATACCCTGTTTCTACCACTTGTCAGTGCAAGAACCTTACCACTTTTTGTTATAATAAATTTAAATATCTCTCGAATGGTCCAAGACTAATCCTCACTCCAAAAACGGTATTTGGGCAAAATAGTGAAAAAAAGTGTTTGTTACAGAATCATCCAAAATTAGCATCTGTTTTGTACCCCTTTAATCAAATATCACATTAATATCACGTTAATCCAGCCACTTCCCCCCAAATTTATTTAAATAGATAATGCATGAGAGTATAAGTTAGAATGAAAATGATTAAACAAAACACCTGAAACTGCTGAAAGTCAGATATGTGCGAATGAAGAGAAACAAATTCATACATCACACATTAAAATCATTTTAAAATGCTATGTATAGAAAGTAAAAACAATACAGCATCCAAGAAAAAGAGAATGCTATGAAGAGATAAACAAATTTATTAAAACAAAGATTACAGAAGAGGGAGAGAAGAAAGATAAAACATCATTGAAATCATTGAAGTATTCATCTTTTTTGCTAGTACATCTTACCCTCTATAACCCAGTCACTTTTAATAAGATATTGACCTGGTGGGATAACTGGGAACTAACCTGACCATTGACAACCCTTTTACTGATTTTACACTAAATTAATTCTGTTAAGCAAAAATAATAATAATATAAATACAGGATGAGAAATCTGGCCAGCCATTGAGGCATATAAAGGACCAAGTACAATAACAAATACAATTATATTACACAATTTAAATCAATAGTCATCAAAAAATGCCATACAATATAGAATCTGTCTAGCCTTGAAGGTTTATCGTGGGTCAGATAGATAAAAGTTTCTCACTCCTAACCACACTATCCCAGATTAAATCTAAAATCCAGTTGGCCAAGTTTATGTAAAATGGTATAACAGGGACTAGAATGGTTTAAAAACTAAACAGCATATTACACTTGTGACCTTCTATCATACATCCAGCTTAAACACACAACTGCAGGTCTCAGTAAAAACATATTTATTTACACTTCCAAAAATTCCCTGATGTAGATTACCGCTAACGCACCAGTCAAATGAAGCCCCTGGAGAATGAGGCTGATAGGCTGGAGCACAAGGCAGGGATAGTGGATACCCCCAAAATCCTCCTCATAAATATCCTATTTACTTGTTTTAGATTAGCCCATTTGACCGTCAAACAGTGGGCAAACAAATGAAATTAGATCTTGTCCTTGTGCAAATCAACACAATAAAAGTTGATTTTTCAAATAGATTTAAAAAAAAAGATTTAATGCCCACATGTCTAGAAAATATGGTTCACAAAATGTGCCCCAGGAGTGGGGATTACTGACAAAAAATGTGCTATAGGGGTTGGCACTATGCAACATGCAATATAGGGCAGAAGGTCAGAGCACTATTCCTGACCCCCCCTCCCCTTCTCCCTCGGAGGAGACTGACTGGTGCATTAACCTGGTTAATTAATCCTAATTATACTCCATCCAAAACTGGCAAACTGAAAGAGCAATTGACTACCAGAAGTACCAGTATATGTTATGTATAATCTACTATTAATGTTACAATACTACCCTCTAGTACTGTTCATGATTTCTTAAAAACCTGATGCTTGAATGTTTATACTTGTATACCAAGTTCTCAAAGTCATCTTCAACTTTAAAGTGAATGGATGACTTCAGTTATCAAGCTGTAAAGCCACACGCACGACTCGCAACACTATAACAATGATTGCTTGTCAGCGGCTCCTAGCGGCGGGGAGTATAGTTACGCTCTTCAATTAGAAGAGGTCTGACTTCCGCCCTGCTCGCCGTGGATGAGCGGTGGATGTGCCGTGGCCCGGGAAGCATAACCACAGGGAGCATACTATCTCTCCTGGCCACTATCGGCTCCCTGTGGATATCAGACGGCTGACCGCTAACGAGTACAATGTGGTGTTGACCCTCTTCTACTTCTTATGTCTCTTACATGCCCAGATGGGCATGTGAGATTTGAACATTACACGCCCACCCACAAACTTGCACGCATTTTGCGAGTGGGCGCGTATCTGTTTTCTGCACTGCATAATATGATTAAGAAAGTATGGTGGCTTGCAAAACAAATACTACCTTGAAGATAACTATACTTCATGCAAATGACAGATAAATTATAATATCATTACAACTTCCTTTGAAATGACTGTTCTGATTATTTTTGAGTGTTCTCATCCAATAATTATCAATTAATGGCATTCATCAAAGACAGGCAACCTGGGATTTTCTTATGAAGTCCAGCATCAAAGTCCTGTATAATTACCCCTACCACAGGTCGGTAGGCAATGAAACAAGAGTGCCTAGTGCTGTCTAATATCACAGGTGTGGCAAATCATCATATCAGGTGTGGCTTGATTAGCAATTGGTTCCGTAACTCACCTTTCAAGGTGAGACATTATATAACTGCATGTGTTGTTATTGGCACATTAATGAGATCCATTCACATCAGCCAGTAGCACACAGTATTACACATGGTACTTGGCTTTCATCTAAAAATAACTCACTTTCACATTTCCTAATCAATACACCTAGCTAACTATATTATATGATGCTAATGCCACATTTAGAAGGTTCACCCCAGGGAAGAGTAAATCCCATTCCTGCTGATGTATATTATGGGAATTAACCTTTAATTCCGTTCTAAGATGAAATCTGTTGCATTATCTACCTATCAACATTTTCTTTGGCTTAACCTGAATACCATTTCTTCTAATTTATCCTAATTCATATTCTGATTGATATGAACATTAATACCTTACTTATGATAAATATGTATACCTTTGTTCTAGTTTACCTGAAAACCTTTTATCTTATACACCTGAATTCCTGTGCATGCGTCTTCTCTTTATTGTTCTCTGCTGGGGGTAGATGCCCGTAGCATGCTGGTAACTAGAGGAGAGTGTCAAGTAATGTGTGCGCTGATGAAGATGAAGTATGTTACTGATGAGGGGAAGGACGTTGATTTCATTACTCAGGGACATGCAGAAAACCCTTAATTGATGCACATAACTCACGCCATACAAAATGCCACCAGGATGCTTGCATGTCATGTCTACAGCACGCAATAATGGCATCCACACACTGATGAGTGATGATAATGTAGCATTACAAACAGAAAACATGTGACCTCAACACACTCCAAAGTCATCATAGATACCCTTAATAAAGTATTACAAAACAAATTGAAGCCAAACCAAGTACAAATTGACAAATTCTTAAAATTTCATTGGACAGATTGCGTTTCATGGGAAATTCTTAATTCATTGATTCAGTAAGGGTAAACTTTGGTTTTTCACTCTTGTATTGATTCAGTAAGCAACTGCTTGCATGATATTGTTTTTACTAATTTTGATAGCCATATAAAATGAAAGGTCAAAAGAAATCATTAGATAAAAGTAGACATTATGAGGTCTACATCAATTATAAAGTTATAAAGTGAATGTTATGGAAAGCTCTGTATGTTTAAATATTCCGATACCCAATGCTAGAATTCAGTCTGTAAAGTTCTATTTGTGATAAATAGATAAAATCTCTAGAGAATATTTCACTGAACCAGATGAATAGATAAAATCTCTACAGAATATTTTACTGAACCAGGAAGCATTCAGGCTGTACAGCATTAACTAGGTTATCAAATAACTAGGAAATCCAGAAACATTAAATTCCATCCATAACAAATTGTTAGTTATACACTATTATATATCACTACAGTGCCATGACATAATGTTAACAATTATCACAATATTTGTACATGGACTTGAGGAGATAAGCATACCAACCCTGTCCATTCCTCCTTCATCATATACTGAAGGTGTCCCCCTAGCAATCAATCAAGTAATAATGTATGCATGGGATATGCTTAAGCTGGGACAGAGCTCAAACTTAACATCTGGATTTCATGTAGATGGTGGTCACTCTAAACACTGAACGATTGAATGACCTTTCCTGTGGCCTTACTCTCAGTGTTTACAGAATGACCAGTGGTCAGCGAGGAACTTTCTGGCCTAGCGTGCATGGGAAATAGATTGCATGTTTATTTTTGTATGTCTGTAAACAAGCATGAAACAGATCAGCAACTGAACAGCTAGATAAACAAAGGGATGTGACAATGACTAAATAGCAGATGATGGAGTCAAAACGAATGAGGGGAATCTTCCATTGTACATTGTTTCATGTACATTTGTGGATTTCTTATCCACTGAAACTGCAAACTTATATGGTGCTGTTTCTAAGACTGTTTTCAGTCAAGTCCTTACCAAAAACAGCATATAATAGCAATCAAATAAAGCTAAAACATTGTTTTATGTACTAGAACACATGCAACAACGATGTTTTGCAAGGTATTATTCTGGAGTCCCAAAATAGACACAATTCCAAGTCCCAAAATGTGATATGATTTCCTTTCAAAACACTAACTATCAGCATGGCATTATCTAATCAACCGTTCCAGACAGAATATTGCTGTCGTGGAAGTATCACAGAGAAATACATGCTGCTATATGATGTGGTACAAGACCAAGTCCCAAAAAGTGTTATGATTTCAATTCAAACACAAACCATCAGAATGGCATTATCTAATTTAACTATATAGATCTATTCATGTATTACATTTCACTAATATCTTGTAATGAGGAGTTCTTGATATAGATCAACTACCCTATGGTAGGTCACCACATGCCACTGTTAGGCTGTTTGCTAGCTGTGTCACTATAGCTGTGTCACTATATGTTAATTTGTTCCAATTTCTTTTTTTAGCTGTGGGTGATCGATAAGTGATCATTATTCCACTTGGTACCAGTAAACCATCAACCATTCCAGACAGAATATTACCCTAATGTTAGTGTCACAGAGACACACATGCTGCTATCTGACGTGGAATAATGCCACACAGACAAGTTTTATCGCTGGATGATGCCAATGATGGGCCACAGAGACATGCATCCCTATCTTGTATGGCAGATTTATACCACAAAGAGAACATTTATCATTTTGTTTTGCATCCAGTGATGTCTAGTTGTCACATATGGGAAAATAACACATTTATACTTAGGGATCGCCTTGACAATTGTAATAAAATAGAAATTTTGGAAATAACTTAGGAATTAAGTTTTATAATAGAATTTTTTTTAAAGTGGAGTTGTACTGAGATAACCTTTTCTGCTATAATTATGTTCCCCCACAATAATTTGTTAGAGAAGTAGTATTACCAAAAAAATCAGGGGTGTGAGATGGCACTAGGAAAACAAAAACAAACTTATTAGCCCCATCTAGTTCAAAGGACTTTAGTTTAGTGTCACTTTTTGCCATAATGATGCTATCTTGTTAATAAATGGTTTATTGTGGAATCCACAGCACCTGGATAAACCAACACTGAACCCCAAGTCACTGCCAACTTTCTAACATGCCCCGGGCCATATTCAGACACTGGTGGGGGGAACTGGTGTCTAATGGCAAGATGGGGTTGTAAGGATGTGGACGTCAGGTCTCTGAGATGGGAAAGAAAATTACCTGTCTGTGCAGGTAGAGGAGTGTGAGATTGGTGATGCCGTGCTGGTGATGGTGATGCCTCAGACACACCTATCCAGTGATGGATCTTCTCACAGCACTAACCTGGCACGCAAAAGGAAACTCAATCAATATGACTTTGTGCCGCTGCCGTAGCTCAAGGTAAGGCATCACTGATGAGATGGGGCTACTTCAGGTAAAAACACCTACCTGTTCATTAGAATCTCATCACCTGAATATCACCTGAACATCAAGGTAAGAGAGACCCTTTCAATGCATTTAACCAACTCTGCTTAGAGGACTCCTGTCTACAGTGAAACCTTTCATTGTCAACACCACATGGATGCGAACACCTCCTACAGTGAACACTATTTATTGATCTAATTTGTTTATTGGACATTATGAAAAGACCTCTGAGATGAGAGCACCACCTAATGTGATCGCTATCACCCTGGTCTCAAAGTGTTCACATCTCTGAGGTTTCACTGTATATAGAAACTGTTGTCTGTAACTATGCCACCTTTGAAATTAACTAATTAAGTTGAAGAAGAGCTGAAGGTTGGATTTGGATTGATATTCTCTCTTAAAATATCTTCCATATGATGCTTTCCATGGAAAGATATCAATAGAATAGTCAAGCCTTTTTGGGAGTAAACACCATTAGCAAAACAGAAGTAGCAGCTTGACACAACATTACAAGTGGTTAAGGAAACATATACCCCAAAACTCTGAATATGTCCAAATGGTTCATTATCAGTACCTCAAAGGTAAAGCTATCTATCAAAGCAAAGCATGAAGTGCTACAGCTGGTCCAAGCATAGATTAGACTCGGATCCAGTGTGTCGAGGTGTCTGCAGCAAGGCATATGTTTTCTGTATGATTTGACCAGCAGTGACCCATCGCTGACCATCATGAATTGGAAGATGAATGAATGCTATGTGTGTAACTGAATATCTACTGTAGACTTGTGGAATTCCTCCGAGGCAACTTCAGCCAACTGGGATCACTGAGGACAGGCATAGGGGAATGTACTGGTATACCAAAATGCTGAAGAGTACACAGTACTGTTTAGACTTTTATGTGTTCAGTACAAAGATGAGATAATATAGAAAAAAATCTCAGGATATGTAAAGGCATAGAGGCATAGGAAAAACATGCCCTTTACTTTAGAAAATGCATATACTACACAAGGAGTGCATATGCAATCAATACAATTCATAATAATACCAATAACAATACTAATAATACTTCTAATAATATTAGTAATAATAATACTCCTAATAATACTAATAATACTTCTAATAATAATAGTAATAATAATAATAATAATAATAATAATAATAATAATAATAATAATAATTATAATGATAATACTACTAATGATAATAACAATAACAATAATAACAATAATCATAATAATAATAATAATAATAATAATAATAATAATAATAATAATAATAATAATAATGATAATGATAGAGCAATAGGACAATGTATACAATACCAATAACAGAAGCAAGACTGTAGCACTTAGATGTGAGCGCTGGGAGGCAGGGAGGGTGAATGGGTAAACATCGCAGACAGTGTGGTATCTGATAGCAAAGATTATCTCCAACCGCCTGATTTCTCTCTGCACCAATAGCCAAATGCTGCAATATTCCTTCGACAATCGAAGGCCTTATTGCAGTCTGTATATGCTCCGCCAGCCAAGCGGCAGACTCTAGATAACATTCAGTCTGGTGACTTCAGGGTGCTAACACGTGCCAGGCTGCTACCAATGACCGCAGACTGACCAGTTGAATGTACAGACACTATTGATCCTTAACAAAATCCAGCTATACCTTACCATACCGTTTCTCATACAGGACCACAAAAACGTCTCAAATATCTAATCTATTAGACACAATCCTGAAACTATTTGTCTCTAAATGTGGTCTCGGTGTTATGGTCTTATGCTTAAGTAGTGTACCAGTGGTCAATTTATGAGAAAATAAAAATATGTGATGCATGATCACTATATGATCACACAAAAAGTCAATTCCTGTCCATAGATTATCATAAGCGGTCTTGGTACATTCTTTCATGTTACATGCCTATCTAGCAGAATATCTAACCTACGACATGGAGCTGACCACATAAATTCCTTCTTGTTGCATACCTGTTCTGGCACAATATCTCATATATGAATGTACCAAGCAGACCACATATATTTTGTGATATGCACTAGAGTGAGGATAATTTCTAAAGCTGCTACCTTGGAGAAGGAATAATGACAAATTCAGGTTGCTGATAACAAGCTGTCTCATCATCCAGAAAGTACAACAGCAACACATTCCTGCCACGCTCCTCCCGATGATATTTTGGTTGGAATCCCAAATTTAGATGGTTGTGAGTTTCTGTGCCAAGAACATTCCTTTCTGACAGCAACTCTCTATAGAGGCAGCCTCCAGAATATCGGAACCTCCAGCTTTCCTCAACCACAGATAACGATTACTAAACTTTCATCAACACTTCTGCGTCTTGTTCTCTAGGGAACTTTAACCCTTCCAATGCTGAGGCTACTTTCGTCCAATGCGCAAAAACGCTAAGATTTTTGAAAACCATCTAAACCCTGTTTTGTTGGTATTCAATGGATAACTCTCACGAAGCACTCTCAGATAAGTACCCATAAGCCAGGATTTCAGAGATTTTTCAGGATTTTGGCATTAATTTGTATTGGCCAACTTAGCCACCAGCAGCATAAGGGTGTTCGGAAAGAGTTGTTATAAGTAAAGGCAGTTTCTGATTCAGTAAAGCTTATAGAGTGGAGTACTTAGGGTTGCTCAATAAAAGGAGAACTCTTGAAACTTCATACTGAGATCTAGATCATCTAAAGATGAAGCACATCAGCCTCTGAAATTCTTTTGAGTGAAGTTGAGATGAATTGATATAATGCCAGGGAGTCATGATGTAGGCAAATATATATTATCTTATTAGTCCTTAGTCTCAATAGCTGCAAGTCAAAATATAAAAATAAGCATCCTCAATATGCTATAATCTGAAAATAACCCAGAAATGAAGGAGAGATTTAAGAATATTTGCTAGTTGCATTGTTTATCTTTCTTTTATAGGTTACTCCCTTAAAATTGTTCCTGTCAGAAAAGAAAGCCAGGCCTTTTTGGCCCACCACAATGATGAATGAACGGGTAAATGTGAGTCAATTAGTATACAGCCTGCTGGAGCCAATAATGCAGAATCCAGTTATAAAAATGGAATCACAATCTGGCCAGCCCTCACTAGCACTGATAGATGAGGCCGTTAGAGCAGAGTAAGCCAGGGTTACCCATGCCCTTTGTCTAGGCTATTGTGCATAGAGCCCAATAAGCCAGATTGGTACTACAGGTAATTCATGTCTCTGCTAGCTTCTCCCTCCTGTTATTACAGGTTTCCTCTCAAATGCCAGAAAGGCGAGGGCGGGCAATGATTAAGGTCATTTCTCATACGGCGGCTGTCTTTCATGCGCTTGCCCCTAACGGCTTGTTCTAAATGCCAGATTTATAACACATTTGTCATGGGTTTTGCAATTCTCCTCTGAATCAGTTCGATTAACTTTTGAGATCATTTTCCATGGCAACCATAAGTTGGCCACAGCATCGCCATGACGACAAGTCGCAGAGAGTAGGCCTTGCATGTAGAACCAAGGTATCCCAGAATGCACGAGCCGTTTGCGAGGAAATACGGGATGGAGTGCGGCTTCAACTTTTGAGGAGAAAACGTCCAGGTTGCCATGGCGACCAACAAGTAGATCCTGTTTGCACAGAGGTAGAAATGCCAAGTGATGAGGCTAATGTGTTTATGTATTGACATCAGGGGGTTTACCGACTACTTGATATGCAATAACAATACAGGAGGCTAGACCTTTCACGATACCAGCCGAGATGAGTGCTGCTCAAAACTCTAGTACCAGGCACCGTTAGTCCACACAGATAGATGTACAGGATTATATGGGCAGCTAAGGATGACACTGAGGGTCATTGGGGTCAGAGGCAATTACCATGGCAACCAGTGATGGCAACACTGACATTGCGCTTTTAGTAGTTTTATTTTATCTTTTGAGTATAACTCAAAAATCTCAGTTCCTCAGACGTTCTTCTTTAAATATATACATTAGTCCTCTCTGTGATATAGGTGAAGGTATTTTACCATGAAAACAATGTTGGTTTCATTCATTGCCTGGCCCTGCATTTTACCATGAAAACCAGAATGCTGGCTTCATTCATTGCATGCCCCTGCATTAAAGAATTCCCTTTTTGATAAAAGGGGAAGGTGGTCAAAGTGATACAAGCTGCACCAGTTGTATGGCATGGGAACCCCTAGCAGGGAGCAGGGATATTGATAGCTTCTTATCGAAAGCAAAAAGGACCATAACCATGACTTTTCCTCCCGCAAGCAAAGGTCAGGATCTGATCATGAAAAATTGCATTCATTATGAATGCACCTCAGCCTCAACTGGAATATATAGCAGAAAGACTGGCCCACTTACGCTTGCAATATTTCCGAACTTACTGTGCATTAGTTGGCCCTGTCTCATAGTAATACACCATAATGGTATCCTCATACAAATGCACTTTCATATTCAAATCAGAAGCTAAATACCTCATTATGGCCAAGTAGAATGAGCTCAAATTATATGGCTGAAAATAAGTTTATCAGCTTTATCCTTCTATTCATATATTAGATGTCTTGGGATTTTAACTTATAGTTATTGTGTTTTTTTTGTTGTTGTTTTGCATAACCTAAAACATGTTGTTTGCAGGAAACTCTAGCCGTAATAGGGTACTTTTCCCAGCCTTTTTGCTAATCATCAACAAACTACCTAACCTAAAACACATGCCTCTACCTCATCTTCAGGTAGTAAGGCCTAAAATAAATAATTGCTTGTTTCCAGTAACCCTACCTACCCTATATATTTGGCCCTACCCTAAATCTTTTTATGACATTTTGAATCAAAAACACAGTATTTTAAATGAAAAACATGAACAGCTCAACAATGAGCCTACCACTTACCACTAAAATCATTTCTTAAAATAAAATTATGAGTTTTCCTACCTACCCTAATCTTTCTTGGGGTGTTGCAGGAAACAAACAATATATGTTTTAGGCCTAAGTACCCTAGCAGCTCTTCATCATACACACGTGTACATCAGCACACACTGGATACAGGTGATGACAGTATATTACATGTGGATTATTACCATATGTGACTAGAGCTTTTCCTGGAGTACAGTATTGCCTGCAGGGTAATAATGCTGTTATTGATAGCTACTTCCAGGAGCTGCGAAACATTACACAGTCTACCTGCTACTTGGCCTCTGTGAAGTCATTTCCTCACACTCAGACAATGTCATCAGTTACCATGGCAACAACAACCATCAAGGTAATAAATGTTCATTGCTGCATATTCTATATTACCTCAGAACATTCTCTGATTTATCAAAGCCAAGTAAACTTTCACTAGACTGATCGATAACGATAAGTTCCCATTTTTTTCTGCATAAAATAATGGATTCCTAATTGAAAACAGCTAATGCCTAACTTTGGATTTCATGTTGCACTTGTTTTTATGCCTCTTTCACTTCCAAAGAAATGTGGTTTTAAATCATGAAAAACAAAACATGGTATCTAAGACTTATCCCTAGGGATATGGAGTTATATCAATCGGCACCATTTCTGCTTTATTGAGGCTTAACCATGTCTAAAGCCAATTGCTTAGGGTAAAGGAAAGTGGTGTACTCTTAAGGAAAAACCACTCGTAACTTTCTCACTTCTTGAGTTGGATCCATATCCAGGAAGTAAGTAGAGTCGGTAACTTTCTCACATGTGTCTAGCCATATTTGATCCAAGGTAGTAGAGATAGCAATCATGAATGCATATGGTCAGTGGTCATGCCTTAGACCACAAAGCTGTCAGGATAAGCCTCTTCATACCCTTAGCCCGCCTTGACCTGCCATTGTCTGCTCGACAGAGATGAACTTCATCCTGCGGTGTGGTCACAAGGTTCACAGCTCCCCCTGGTGGGGGTAAAGAGCACTAGGTGGGCAGATATGGGGGTATAAATAATAGAAGGCAAGGAGGCAGTGATCCAATTAGCCCAGTAGCCCTACCGCAGCTATCTCCCAGTGCACGCTGACATCAGCCAAGGCCTGAGCAATATGATAGAGAATCCCCCTGCCTTGAATGCTTCACAAAAATAACTGTAGGGCTGGGGACTAGGAACGGGGACTATTCAAGGTGACTTACAATTTATCTTTATTAATGAAGAAAAAATCAACCCAAACCATACAACAGAAAACCTTATCGTTAAAGTTAAGAAAAATGAAAGTAAGCCATTTTCAAAACTTCTTGAGTCTGGTTCCACACACTTTAGATATTAACAAAAATTAACCTGGTTCACATTGAAAACAATCAATAACGTGAAATCCTAAAACACAAGCCAACCATTTCATAGGATGAGTCCTAGAGTGTAGTGTAGAGTGTACATAGCAGTATGCAATACAAGCCTGCCTCAGATAAGTTACAGGGAGCTGAAGGAAGTACTAATGAAGTACACAGTTGCACTTATAAAACAAAAACAACAGAAAATATAGACTGCACAAATACCCTAGAGGGGCTACTAAATCAATGGCTTCCAGGGACACGCAAAAGATTGGGGCTGACAAGAAGGATTTTGCTCATAGGGTACATATCATTGTGGTTTAGGATCCCCCAGGCTAGAAGAATTTAGCAAGGAATATCAGGAATTCCATCCATGAAAGCAGCTGTAGGTTCCCGTACAGTGCAATACTGTATAAAGCTTTAATTTGGAGTGCTAAAACTTTCGCTTCACAGCCCTGCTGAAAGGTATTTGCACAACTTGAAATTTGCGCATTCAAGCACTCAAACAAAGCAAATATAAAGCAGGATATTTATTTCATAAATGTTATATTGGCGCTATCATGGGGAACGCGAAAATAGTTTTAGTTTCCTGTTGGTGATATCAAAATGAAATAAAAATCTGAAACCGAGACAGAATTCTCTGCTCTTCAAAGAATGGTTCAGAGAAATTTTCCAGACAGTTATCACCAGATAATTTATTTTCAATTTGTTATTGGTAATTTACATGGTGCTGCAGATAATACCTCAAAGTGCCACACCAACCACTAGATGTTTAATACTGAGAGCAATCCACCATAGCAACATGTACCAGGAGCTTATATATCTAATCAAGCAAATTACTTATCTAATTAAGAATAAGGAACTACGATTTCCTTGTAGGTAGGTCACAGTTAATCCTGTGCACTAGGTAATGGCTAATCCCCACCTCCTAATTATGTCAGACTGACCAGCCAACTATGATGGCTCAGATAATAATTAATAACACTCATCTCTTCCCACACGTGACAATGACATACCGGTAATACATATCAGTAAATGAAATGAACATTTCCCAGCATGCACTGGGAGGTACCGTAGGTGATGAAATATTCAGGAAGAGGGTTGCATGAAATCTAATCGTAAGCAGTTGTGTATTGTGTAAGAGTGGATCTAATGTCTAGGCCTACGGATCAATCCATCAACCCATGGCGCGGCTGGCCAGGCATGACTGCAGGGGACGGGGTACGTCATCAGGAGAAATCCTCCGGTTTCACGTGATTGTACAGGCTTACACGGATCATTATAGGGCTGCACACGAACACTTGTTTGAGCAGCGATCAATGCGCCTTCATTACACTGCAGGACTCTGGCTATGAGCTATTGCAACGCAATGTAATTTGTCAATAAATAGCCCAGGACAAAACCATATTGCACAGAGCATCATCTAGTCATCTTATTCACATTACACCATTACACACCATGGCACTACATGGCATTGTAATACACTAATGCAATGTTTTAAGAACCATGGAAGACATTTGTAAATGACTGTTTCCCAAGGATATTCATTCAAATGTTCCTTTTTTATCTATTCACTTTGTAAATCAATTTTATTTTCCTACTTGTCAATTACACAAGTCTAAAACCATACAGCAGTACCTAGTCACAGAGTAAAGGAAAATATATTTTGCCTTCAAATATTTCTTCAATTAGTTTTACTATATTATAATAACATTTTGTAAAATGGAGATTTATATTACATTCAAATTCTATCTACTAACTGAAAAGAATATACCATCATGCATATTTCCTTCATAACTCAGTATACATTTACCTACAGGTATTAAATAACTAATGATTGCTAGTTATTTTCTGCTACCATTTGAACAAGGATTGTTTAATGAGAAAAGTCGCCAGGATGGCGCTGAGTGAAGTAGGCTAATCTCACAGGATGAAGTACCAATATCAGCATTGTTAAATATCACCATATTGCTCAGTGCTAATTACCATGAAACATTAATTTCCCAAAATAACATAGCCAGTCGCTCCCCTGGTAGAAAGAGAAGGGGATGAATCATGGGCTGGTCTACTACTACTAGTACAAGCTAATAGATAAGATGGGTAGAGGATATGAGGTCTGGTCAGTGTGTGGTCAGAGTAGGCGTGGCAAGCACTATTGACCACTGGTCATGCTATTCCCACAGTGCTCATCTACAAGGCTGAATTGGTGATTTAGTTTGTGTGAGCAAGGCAGCCAGTGCCCTTGTATTGCCAACCAAATAATTTGGCTGTGGATTCTGGCCTAGAAAAGGCCTTAGATGATTCTACAAAATAATCATGATATTTATAGATTTTCTTTTATATGCACATGATTCTAAATAGAAAATGTATATTTTACTGAAAATAGCTCGGCAATAATCGGAGTATCTTAGTGCTTCATTTTTACTCAACACATCCTCTTTACAAAGAGAAAAGCATTGTTATGTTATTGTGAAATGGGCGTAAAATCATCTCAGTATCTTTGTGCCTCAAATAGGGTGGTGCGTTTCAAATACAGGAAACAAGTGCCTATCATTAAGTTCATGCTGAACCACAAATATAATACCATTCTTTAGCCCATTGGCATATAGTTTAGTACTAGTGGGAAGCTATTATTTGCTGGTTCCCTGCTTTGATGATGAACATCACAGCAATATCATAACAATAATATGATGACAAGGATAGTATAGGCTTGGAACGTTACAGCAATATCTTAACAATAATATGATGACAAGTATAGGATAGGCTTAGAACATTACAGCAATATCTTAACAAAATAATGGGATGACAAGGATAGTCTAGGCAATATCATAACACAATAATATGATTATGATGATGATGATACTAGACTTGGAACATTTCACCAAATCCTACTTCAAAGTTGGCATATTCCACTCCGAGGAATATTACAAACAGGGTATCCTTACGATTCATCTCAGTTCCACATTGAGGTCTGGTTAGGACATCAGGGGAAGCAGGACAATTGGATTGAACATTCTGCATATCAAGGTGCCTTGTTTGCAAAGGGGATTTCACCAGAATAGGTAGTAGTCAGTGGCAACACCTTAGACCACACGGCCACCAGGACAGACCCCCTTACTGATCAGAACATTAATGTTTTGACCATGTAGCAGGAAGATCTTACAACTGTTTTTCTCCCATATGGGATTCACATTGCTGCCTGACCATGATGAGCTGTGGGGGATCAGGGAGACCTTGGTGGATGTTTACATGAAGAGCAGAGAGACACACACAGCTAGAGGCAGGCATGGAGGGAGGTGGCAGGCATGCAGGCAGGCAGGCAGGCAGGGAGATTTCCCTGAGGGAGAGCCATTATGCAGGAGGGAGAAGGAAATTGAGTTTGGCTGAGATGTGGGCAGAGGTTGTGTGTGTGATCAGCATAATTGATGATATGCTGTACACACTCTTAATGAAGTCTACCCCCTTTCTCTGTCTTCTTCTCATTCTCTCTCTCCTCTCGCTCTCTCTCTCTCTCTCTCTCTCTCTCTCTCTCTCTCTCTCTCTCTCTCTCTCTCTCTCTCTCTCTCTCTCTCTCTCTCTTTCTCTCATCCATTAACCTAAATAGCAATATTTGATATTCATCTAAATACTAATACACTTTTTTCAAAATGGCACTCAAACTGGGAGGGTTGGTGGGGATTACTTGAAGTTTTTTAAAAGCCCCTGCTGTATTTGTAGCCTTCGTGGAATACACATAGTAGGAAACATGAGAATATGACAGCCTTTATTGAACCTTTGCTTGTAACTGTATCCTGATTGAGGGACCTAGTAATCTAGCCCTTGTTGAGAGCATAGCTCATGTAGGTGGACTGTACTAGGAGTGCAGTATTGGCAGTCGATAAAAAGCCTTACCAGGAATAAGCCATACGATACAGGCTCACACTTACAAGACCAGTAGTCAGTGCTTGAGCACCTAACACTAACAGTCTCATCCCTACCCCTAACACACTCAGCACCCAGACCCTAAATCTTCCCCCTGTCTGCTAAAAACAAAGCTCCCTTCCACTGGAATGCTTCCTCCAAGGCTGTTCTGTTACAATTCCACTCATATGATATCTATAACATCCCTAGATTTCTAGCTGAGTGGGTAAATGCCTCCCTTGGGAGTCAACAAGGAGGCTATCATTACACTTAAATGAACACTAACAATAATAACCATTAATATATTTTCAATAAAATATAAACACAGCAGTGATGCACAAAAGCCGAGTCTACTTACTTGCCCCTCATCCAGTTGACCATCTTGGACAGCAACGTCCCTTTGAACATTAATAACTAATTGTGGTAAATCCGCACATATATGAATCACCTATGAAGTACATCCCTATGACATTGGTATGCTATGTTAATCCACAGATGCTTTTCTTGCATATTTTTCTAGCAGCATAATATTGTTATCTCCACATAGCCGGGGCAGGCAGCCAGGCAGGCGGGGATAGCCGTGTGTGAGCCGGCACAATACTGCAATCTTCTACACCACTATGGCAGATGAGATTGGGAGAGTCTAAGTGCACCGGCCGGCGAGGGGGGACAGGGTCTCTAACCCACTCAATATTACTCCAATAATGAACTAGCCCGAGACAGAGCGAATGCATCAAAATGTCAGCTTCTCGGGAGAGTTGAGGAATCCATCAAAATGAAAGTCTGCCCGAGGTATAATTACAAGCAATACTACTTATTAGATGTGTGTTGATTAAAGTTTTCTGCTCTTAATGAGGGCTCAACAATATTGTGGCAGGCTAATTAGCGAATCAGATGGATTCCCAACGGTGCATTACATTGCAGTAGCAGCAGCAGTAGCATTAGCATGGGGAAACATTGTAGACAAAGTCTGTCACTTCCAATATTTCCCACAGATAACCCCAGGACACACTGGTGCACAAAATAAGCATAGCCGGAATATTTCATTGGGAAATCATGAGGAAAATCAATACTCTGCCCAATGGTGGAATTCACATTGGTCTTTTAGTGGTTCTCTCCATATTTCTTGCTACGGGTTTAATAGGGTCTCAACGGTGAAATTCACATTGGTCTTTTAGTGCCTCTCTCCATATTTCTTTCTACAGGTTTAATAGGGTCTCAATGGTGGAATTCACATTGGTCTTTTAGTGCCTTTCTCCATATTTCTTGCTACAGGTTTAATAGGGTCTCAATGGTGAAATTCACATTGGTCTTTTAGTGCCTCTCTCCATATTTCTTGCTACAGGTTTAATAGGGTCTCAATGGTGGAATTCACCTTGGTCTTTTAGTGCCTCTCTCCATATTTCTTGCTACAGGTTTAATAGGGTCTCAATGGTGAAATTCACATTGGTCTTTTAGTGCCTCTCTCCATATTTCTTGCTACAGGTTTATTAGCGTATCGCTGCAATAATCGCACTGGACTTCTACTAGAAATGCAATTGACCACCAATAAAACATCCAAGTCTGATTGATTTGCACTATGAATAAACACACTATACAATGTGCATGTTATACCGTACCAATGAAATCTGAAGCAAGCATACATTTGCAAAACATTATCAATCTAACACAGCAGCTAAAACAACAAGCCTAATTCAGAATTACAGTTTGTAGAATTTTTTCTACCATTATGATATTAACCTCCATTATTGGCTTTTTGGAATAAAAAATCTTGAATAAATCCCAAATCACACATTCGGTTAATTTGCACCTCAGATAATTTCCTATTCTACAGTAAGTAAACTAATATCTTTAAAATAGCTTGGTTTTATTCACTTCTAACCTCAAGGCTCGAAATTAGGGGGTGCCAGGAGCCCAGGGCTCCATTGAATTCTCCTGCGTCTCCCACAAATTTCAGTAGGGAGCCCAAAGATGTATTCTTTTCTATACAGAGCATCTTTAGGTAGCTTTTCAAGATGTGGTTGGGCTCCCTAGAAATAAAGCTTAATTTCGAGCCTTGAACCTGTAGCCCTATTTCCTCCAAATCATTCTTTAAATAGGCAGCTGAGTACTGACACTTATATAATTTCACCAATTCCCTATAAGCCTATTTCCTCAAGGCCCTAATTCAATGCATGTTGAAAAGAGACAAGCATTTGATATTGCCTCTAGATATCTATAAAGATTATTTGGAGCAAATCACTCACCACTGGATTCTGGTAAGCTACGATTAGTCAGATTAATCCCATACTTCAAGGTTCTGATCACATCTAAGCAGATTTTCGGCTTTTCTGTTAAATACTATTTGAAGATTTGCTTATTCCATGTTATTGAGGTTTAGGCTAGGAAAGATTAAGCGGTCCCATCATCATCTCTATCTGAGTATCTTCCTGGAGGGAGAGATTCCTACTTTATGATAGAATTATCATAATCACCACTATATTCGAACCATTTTCATGTGATAATCATCATAGTGAAAACCAGAGGAGACCATTAAGGGGGGTATGCTGCCATTATTACCCTAGCACTCCATCTCATCCGTACAGCTAGTAATGATCATCACTCCCGCAGATACTCCACACAGACACACACACACAGACTGAAAGGTAATTGATTTCTATTATTCCTATGACTTGGGTCAGATCATATCTAAATTCTGTATGTGGTAAAGTTGCATTTGAGTATGTAAATAGAAAATAGTCCATTACAACTGAATTGAATATTGAGTAGGATATTTTCCTTATGATATCATAATCCCATAATCAAAGTAGGTACTGATCTTGTTGGTACAGGTTCAATTTCCTATTTAGAAAATAATTGATTTCTTTGAATTATTTACTGGGATCAGTATCTACACATTTTCATTTTGTTGATAGATGATATTCAGATTCCTACGCATATCTCTGGTAGGTAATTGATCTGTATCATTCACATGCCCTAGGTCAGTATCCCATTTACAGAGTAGGTATACATCTGATTATTTTTTGACACATATTGATCTCTATGTGAAGACCTTAACATGTTTTAGATTAGAGGTAATTGATTTTTATCAAAGGTTAGACTGGGACAGTACCCACTACCCAATATTCACTAAGAGGTGATCCTTTTTTGACACATTTGGAAACTCCTCAGCAAAACAATTGTGTTTCTGATGGTGTATTTTTTCCAAGGATTTAGGAGTCCGAATAATGCCATAACACTAAGGACATGGACATCCTGTAAAGCACAGATGTTTTCAATGTTCATGAACAACACACCTTCAAGCAGGAAGTGTTTCTAATGAACACATGAGAAGCAGTCAGCACCACACTATTTGTTCAGCCATGACCTCCATGTTATGATTTGCATTTCTCTCCTGAAAAACTGGGTGGCAAATGATGGAACAATTGTTGGCATGTTGAACTGAACTGACAGTTGGTACCAGGAAGTAAGGTTAGCGCAGGGCAAAAAATACAGCTGGCTACCCTGCTTACAACAAAAATGTGGGCAATCTACAATTAAGGATGTTATAGAAATTTTTACTGTTTGAAATATACACTCAAACCAGGAATCTAAGTATTTGAGGGGGTCATCTTAAATTCAATTGATGAATGATGATGAAATAGAGAGGCATGTTTTTCTAGTATTAAGGTGCTTCAGTAGGGGCTTAAAGAGTGTTAACCGACTTCCCTAGAATACAGCCTGTATCAGGCTGTATGCCCATCATATCAGAGGGTCTATATAATTCATAGGTGCAGAGCACGAAGACACCCAACCTGCATGAAAACCATAACATTAAACTGCTGGATAGTGCAAAACAAACGAAAATATTGATCAAAATAAAGGGAAAATTACAACATCCAAACGTTTAGATTTGACGACCAAATTATGCAACAGTAAGGTTTTTGAAATCCAATGTGGGTTTGTTTGTAATCATACCCACAGGCATACCGCAAAATAAACTCATATCATGCTGCCAACTCTATACAGTTCATGCCTGAAGTGACCAAGTGTAGTATAATCACTGATTCGGTCGCCATTTGCATTACCTGCACTGTCGTACGACACGTTACATCACTCCGTACTCGAGTAAACGAATGCCTCACTATTCACTATTGTGGTATGCCTGTGCACAGTGATGTAACATACATCATACGTAAATAAAACTGGAATTTCGAGTTGTTGTTTATCTTAAATTTCCAAAACAGCACACGTGTGTATCAGGTTGGTGCTGCCATCTAGTGTTTCCACTGTCAGTCACTTGCAACAGTAAACCAAATGTTGTTTGACTATTAGACTCCAGGTTGTTTGACATTGCGAGTGACCTACTAGTATTTGCTTAGGATGCGCACACAACGGATCATTTCTCCTGAATCTCTCTTCTCGTATTTGATTTTTAACCACTCCAAAGTATTTGATGCAGTAGATTTCAATGTTTAAAAAATTAGAATGATGTTATATGTGACCCAAAATAAACTTAGGTTCGGCCGTACAATAATAGGGCTTGGAAAAGAAATATTATTTCATTTATCTACGGTTCTTATACAGTTGTAATTAATTTCAGGTCAGTGTTCAGGCTCACTGGCATGAATGTGTTGAAAAAACGCGCCCTGTCTTACAAGTGGAATGTCTGCGGTCGAGACGGCTGGACTTCGTCTGCGGCCAATTGAAAAGAGATCGTGGCCCCCGTGTACTGAAGCACCTTAACCACAACTTACATTCAGACAAAAGCAAGTACATACGCTGCCACCTATTGGGAGGTCTGAGAACTACACCACCACTATCTGCAATGGGTGCTTTCTTGTCATAACAGTATATGTCTGCACAGTCTACCAGGAACCGAAGTCATATGTAAGAGCATAGGAACATATGAGTATAAAAACCTCCATAAAATAACCAGGACTGAAATTATATGCATGATTATGGAAATGTAATGGCATAATTTCTACAAATCAACCATGAGGAAAAGAAGAAATAACTTAGTTTTAACTCCCTAGTTTTAATCCCATGACAATCTAATAGAGTGGTAGTTCATATGACTGAGGCTTTTATTGCAAGATAGATACATTTACTGGATTTAAATGTGCTTTTTATAAGCATTATCTCTAAGAGGTACTTCAGGCCCATAAAGAACCTCAAACATAAGAGTACTCGACAGAATACACAATGATGCAAATAAATTTCAATCTATAACTATTAAGTTCACACCTCAGTAACCTCAAATACTAGTCAAGAGATTACAGCACCTACTTGGTACCAATATACACAAGCATATCGGATACCATATAGCACTGTGATATATCAGATAGTATATAGCACGCTCTATGGGAACCATTCAGAAACATAAGCCCACTGCTGCATGATAAGGCATGTGCTATAGCTATTTAGAACATGATAGTACAACCTAGCTAGAGGCAAGTTATATAGATGTAAATATACATATGTTTCTGGGCAACCACTTAACACATGTTGTACTTATAACATCTATGTTGTAAACTGAATCATCATTTATGACAGGAACATATAGTGACTAGTGAGGTATGTTCCTGGTTATGACATCTATGTTGTTACAACTGAATCATCAGTTACCTCATTTTGACATGCAATTACTAACATTTCCAACTGAACATGTTGTTAGACAAGAAAACTCTCAAAGAAGTCAGAATGAAAATTGTAGTTCCGATTCCACTGGATGTCCAGTAAATCATATTTTAAAATATTTTTGGTCTGGAAAAATGTTGGTTCTATCAAATCAACATACTTGTAAACATATTGGCTAAGAAACTGTCTGCTTCAATAGCATTGCCCTGATTTCTCATTGAAGCCATTAGCTATCAACTCAATGCAATCTTTTTCACCTTGCCTCAAATATAATGTGAAGAATCATGCCTTCTGGGTAATTTAAGAATCACAACAGATCGCAGTCTCTCCTACTTTATATGTTACGTCAAATATTAATCAAGTGATTTCTCTTGACCAGGTATGTTATGTGAGATGAAGGGAAAATGGAATCGCAACTAGGATAACGATGGTCTGCCTCTTCCTTCATTACGAAAATTTGAAAAGTATTCTATTGCCCATTTTAGACACTACAGGTATGAATTGGTGTAAGATAAATGTAATATGTGTGTTCTCCTAGCAGTTGCCATGAGAAATCACAGTGTCTGTGAGTCAAGTCCAAGTGTTAGAGCAGAGGTCAAGCTGACTGGTTTGACCAACTGCTCTAGGTTTATACACTGACCATGTGTAAACATGTGTCAAAACCAGCACTTCCACCACCAGCCACCGACTGTTACACACTATTACCTGTTTATCTGGACTTGCCAGTCATCTCGCGTCCGGTACTGGTACTTGGATGGGGAAATCCTCAACGGGAAACTCGGGAAGAGAATATCATCCTCCATTTCGCGCACAACCATATCCTCCTCGCGCAATGCTCATCAAATGATGTTCACAATCTCTTTGTGTTGTGTCTTGATAGTGAAATGCCATGTGTTGTTATACTGCTGTGATCTGATCTTCATATGTGCGAGAGGTCCCGCTAGGTCAGACATGATCCACACTTGCTTAAGATTGTACCAGCGCTGCTGCTGCTGCTGGAACCCGGCGGGCACCGGCCACTACTACACACACCAGTGAAATCTCCGCCTGCTATTCCAGGAGGGGGCCAGACCAGACAGCAGCCCTTCACCAGCTCTGGTCACTCACTCTTGTTGTGCTACTCGATCCCCTACCCCTACATAGTGCTTTGCCAAATGCTTTGTTGATAGTAGAGACAGAAATGATGGTTGTGATGATCCTGGTCCACAGGCCTAGACCTTCCCAAGGCTCGCTGTGACATAACTTTTATCTCCAGCAGTCACTAAGTAAACCAACTAATGCCACCATAAATACCTAGAATGGGGGGCCAAAGTTCAGCTGCAGGAAATCTCAATGGATGGTTCCTGAAACAGGCCTCCTATTTTAGGAAACTTCTTGCTATCATCACAATCATTATCATCACTACCATCACCCAGCTGTGACATTCCCAAACCCAATAACAGTTCAGAGGATATTCAATCTTAAAGTGTTATGTGAAATGCTGTACCTGTATCTGCTCACCTTCATTACCATCATCATCTTCATCAATATTGATATTATCTTTTTCGTCATTGATGAAAATTTCTCATTTGTGAGAAATCAACACAGGTAGCAGGTTTACACGATGGCCCTAGTTGGCAAGTATTAAATAAACCAAAAATTCTTTAATTCCTTTTCATCACTGATATTTTTTTCAACTTCTGTGTCTTCTTTATCATCATCATCATCATCATCATCATCATCATCATCATCATCATCATCATCATCACTGACATTATAATTCTAATGACAAATAGTCAAATACCTTTTTAAGTACTGTATTCATCAGTCTATTTTATCATCTTATTCATCCTCATCTTTATCATCATCTTTATCATCCTCATCAGTCCATCATCATCACTCTCATCTTCCTATCTCATCACAATTATCGTGAACAAATTACATAGCCTATTTCTTATCTCTTTATCATGAGACATCTTCCACTACCTAAATCAAACCCTGCTCTCCACATTCCCCAGTAATTCTAGGTCCATTAGCTGATCATCACACACTAGAAGCAGGCATTGGGTTTGCTATCTGTGTAAATTGTGATCAGCAGAGTTCTGTGGTGTCCAGCTCCTCCTGCTGAGGCCACCGCTGAGGGAGATGCTATCCTCTTCCTGCTGCCAGCAAATATTGAGACTGATCTCAGATGTGATTCCTTCAGCATCACATGCCTTAGCCTGGTTCTCAGGCTGAGTTAGGTATAATGCAACCACCACTATGTATATACAATGGGAAGAAGGTTTGATCAGGGAAATAGATTGAAGTAATATCATCCCTAGTTTGATGTCTCTAATAATCTATAGATGGCAGCACAGTTCTCCAGGTTTGCAGTTTGAAACACTAGTGGGTCCCCCTTGAGAACTTATACAGAACTAAACTAGGGCTGAAAAATCTACTCGGGGTAGACCAGTGAGACTCAAGAAAGAGCCAGTTCACAAAGACTTGTAACAAGTCTAGTATTGAGACTGATCTCAGATGATATTCTTTCAGCACCACATGCCAGAACCATAGACAACATGCTAGTCCGCTATTACTTACAGCAACAATACTGATTAAGTTGTAACATAAGAGACGATGTCAATGAACCAGGAATGTAAGATAATATACCTTTATAGGTAATCTAACTATCATTATTTTAACTATACAGCAGTCTATTTAAACACCATGATAGATATAATGCACTGTTTTGTCAATATGGTTGTACAGACTATAATTTAAGCCTAATGAAAAAGTCCATAATCTGAACAACTGTGTATGTGTTTTTTTTTCTTAGCCCTTAGGGGTTGAACTGATGCAGATGTCAATGTATTTCAGTAAGCCTGATTTCAGTAAGCCTGTCATCATTAAATATTATTCTGATTCCAATCATCATCATTATCATCTCCCCTGCCATCATCATCGTTGTCCCATCATCATCATCATCATCATCATCATGACAACATTATCATCAACACCACCACAACCATCATTATCATCATCACCATTATCTCCACCGCCATCCCCATAGTTATAACCATCAACAAATTTCACCTAGTCAAAACATTTCCTACCACTTGATGATATTGCTGAAATCAATGATCATTTATTCTGGCTTAATCATCATCCCTACTACTATCACCAGCACCATCCTGAGATTCGAGCATTGCTACAGACGCCCAGGTTTCCTGCCCCTGTGTCGCTGTCATCAGCATTTCCCTATTAGCAAGTCTTAACTGCCTGTACCCCCATCTCTCCTCCCTATCCCCTGCACACATGGCCACACTCCCCTGTTACCATTCCCAACAACATCATTATGCAGATGGAGCGATTGCCAAGATAAATACCTTTCCCTTTAGAAAGGCACCTAGGCAGTGCTTGGTAACAGATGCATGTTCCTGATAATGCCAGGAGGAGGCTCTGACGGAGGCTGAGTCATCCTGGCAGCTACAGGAATCAATAGCCGCCCTCCTAACTCCTCTCTCCCTCCTTCTCTCCTGCTCCTTATATTACTGCAGGGAGCCCTTGCTGTTCAAGATGCTGTTGAGGAATATTAAAACTATCGCCCAATATTGCACTCGCCTTATTGGTGCAAGGCAGTGACCAGAAACACTGAGAAATCTATATCATTATGGTTATCTTTTAAAGCGTTGGTATTAATACAATAATTAGTGTTAAAATCATCACCATCAGAGATATCAATATCAGTACTATTACTATTATTATCATTATCATTATTACAATAATTATCATTATTATTATTATCATTATCATTATTATTATTACTATTATTATCATTATTATTATTATCATTATCATTATTATTATTATCATTATTATTATTACTATTATCATTATTATTATTATTATTATTATTATCATCATTATTATCATTATCATTATAATTATCATTATAATTATCATCATCATCATCATGGTATCTTAATAAAGTATCAACTTTTTTATCAAACTTAATGTTTTCCATGACAATGTCACAGAGAGAACCTAGCATCTCTAAGGTAACCATAGCCATCATCTCCCAACGACACATCAGGGAGAACCTTAGTACCACCAAGGTTACCTTAGGACACCTTCCATCCCCCAACTCAAAGAAGCTGCAAGAAACACCTACAACCCAGTGTACCAGATATATTAGATTACGAAAAGTAGGTAACAGATTGCATGTCCTTCTTGTTTAAGGAAACCTTCAGGGAAATCTCCTACTTAATTTCTTGGCATCTAATAATAAACTCTTGTTTGAAGGTGACACTCATGTCATTAATCTCCACTTTGAGAAGTACTACAAGGAAGGTTGAATTATGTGAGTACCTTATCATAAAGATACATCACCATTGAGTAAAGAGATGGATTCTACCTTGTTGCCTAGGTGATATCACGTTACAGGTATTAATGGGATTATTATATCCTATAAATATCATATCATGTTGTCAATTTACAAAATGCCTGAGTTAGGTCAAAAAATTCCAATACTGAAGGGACTGTGAGCAGAATTGAGAGTCAAAAAGCATTAGTTAGTGTATACCGCCACCTTTCTATTTCTTTTGCTCCATCTATGTTTTTAGTTATACTTGACCAGAATCATATGGATGCATGATACTTATAATAATGATTGGGAAATAGGTCAGAGTCTGCTCCGTATTTGTAGAGGAGTAGCGCTTAAGATTCTGAATTAAAATCTTTTGAAATAGTTCTAGAGGGTGCTTTCATGAAATATATATTTTGAAACTACATGTAGTCCAGATTTTTTGGCAATTTGCAAGATTTAAAAAAATAATAATTTGAGGCTGCTGAAAGGATGAATAATATACCCTAACAAATAAAATGGTTACTTGCCAAGAAGTTTTTTCTTCTCTTTTTTGTATACAGAGTTTTATTCATATCTTGAAACAGCTCATTAATGGGCAAATTTGCATAAGATTCATTTTCAAAATGTGTCAAGATATGATTAGCACAAGGGGAGGTCTGTAATTTAATCTATAACCCCTCAAACCAAGTAATTTTTAATGGCATTGAGAAATGGTAACAGGCAAGATCTGATGGTATCAAATACTGCATCAAAATAAAAGTGCAACTCAGTCTAAATAGAAGAATGGAATTTGGACCCCATGCCTACCAAAAAACAAGCTACTATAAAGCCCAAGAATCATTGAATGTTTGTAGACCGCATTTAATTAACGATATATTTTTAGATTTTACTATGGAATGCACAGGAATTAATTTTAGATTGTTCATTCCTACTAGTGATATGACTTGCCCCACTCCCTAATCTGCTTGAGTAGAGCGAGCAATGACGTTCAGTCTCTCTGAGTGTTGTAATATGTCACAGCCAGACATCAGTTCCCACGCAGCCAATAACAACCGTCTCCATCTCCTTCCCTCTCCCTCCTCCCTCTCTCCCTCTCTCTCTCTCTCTCCCTCTCCCTCTCTCTCTCTCTCTCTCTCTCTCTCTCTCTCTCTCTCTCTCTCTCTCCCTCTCCCTCTCTCTCTCTCTCTCTCTCTCTCTCTCTCTCTCTCTCTACCCCTCAATATATAAATAGAAAATTTTGAACTTTCATTTTTACCCACCATGGGAAAAGATCAATCAAAGAAAAAGATCAACAATGGGATGCCTTATTACATGGTCTTTATAGACAGGTGGACAAGATGTTTTTCTACCTGAGGATATCTTATATCAGCCTCTTTAAACTAGTGGTGGTATTTGGCACAGTTTCAAGATCTATGCTAGTTATACCCAATAAACCACACATGCTAATCTTGTAAGAGTTTAGCTTAAAACATACAAATAAAATGCCAATATATGAATTTTCAAATCAATCATTTTTAACCAACCATTCTATAAGGTTACATAATACATAGCTCCAATACCACCAAGCAGTATTCATAAGTATGCTGATCGGTATTCCTGACTTGTTTCCTAGCACAAAAGTATCTAGGAACCAGGCCTGCTGCCTCTTGAGACATCACCGTAGACTAGCTTTATGCAAGAAGAATGCCAAAACTAGAGAATTTATTGATCACAACTAGTGCATGCCCTCATATGACAAAACATTCCAATAACATCACCATTTCTGCCACCATGATGGATGCTCAGGAAGACTCGGCCATAGTAATGGAAATTTCCATGGCAGCTCCCTCTCCCTCTCTCATGCATGGTGCCATGCAAGCCATGTTAGAATCAATTCTATAAATACAAGAATAGCCTTAATTAAATTTTCAAGCGTTCTTAATTCATAAAATTCATTCAGAAAGGTGAATATTTTTGACTTTTAGTCAATCATGGCCAGTTGACCTATTGATTGCAATCTATGTAGCCAATAATGGCTATATAAATCCCCATTTCTACCTTGTTTATGCTTATGTTCCCCCATTGCCTAGAAACACCATGTAATATAACAATGGCTCCTCCATGCCTGCAACACCCAGCCCTTGTGGCAAAATGCCAGTACCTTTATTAGTGAATTACGGCTTAGCTGGGGATACCGTTACTATGGTTACATAGTGTTTCCAAGGTGGAACTGTTCAACTAACAAAGTGGTACTGCATTCACCAATATGGTGAGAGGATTTGGAGAAATCTAGCAACATGGAATCCATATATAAGTTCATCACAAGAACGTGGCTACACTGTGTTGCCTGTAAGGAATGGACCTACAGATGCCCTTCAAAAGCCAATAAAATACCATCAGGGGTAATTGAGTGAAACCACGAAGGTCTATTCACAATGCATATAAGAACTATCAAATAACGCTTAAAGGCATCTTTGTAGAAAGAAGAATATATCAAATTATGGGCGGGTACAGAAAAAAAATGAACAATGAAGGAAGGTAGAAAATATTTTCAAGATCAGTCACATCTATTAACCCTCCCTATGCTGAGGCTACTTTCATCCAAATACAAAGATGCAAAGATTTTTGAAAACCATTTAAACCTTATCATGTCGGTATTCACTGGAAAGCTCTCGCTGAGTACTCTCAGATGAGTACCCATATGCCAGGGTTTCAGTCATGTTTCAACTATTTTGCATGATTTTGTAATGGCCAAATAAGCCACCAGCAGCATAAGGGTTAAAGTATATATTTGTTTATGTAAACTGTCTTGCATTTTAAACGTGTTTTATTTTCATAATATAAATTTTTCATACTATTCAATTAGAGAAATTGAGAGTAATTACCAGATTTTGCAAGTATTACTTCACAATGAATGGAAACTTGCACAATGCGTCCAAATGTACAACACCAATATTGCTCAGGCGGCAGGTATATTGAAACAGAAAAAAGATATTGTCATCATGCTCTGAACGAGCCTTTTCTTACTGTTTCTCAATGTATGTACATAATGGATGTCTGGATTGGCAAGAGAGAGAATGAGACAAATATAGACAGACTGCCGACAGGTGTGTGTACCCACATAACCACAACGCCTCCAATAGAAACATATGCTGCCAGCAAACAATGGAGGAACCACAATCAAATATCATTTAAGCCCACAAACCAGCTACACCTTACTGTGAGCTGTCTCTACACTGAAAGAGAATGCTATACAAAACCCTCAGAAAAAGTAACCGTCCTATTTCATTATGCTTTCTATTTTTTTTATCAGTTTTTGTTCAGATGTATTTGTTGAATAGGGTAATTCATTATAATTTAAATTGCATATTATAGTGTGTTAAATCTATAGACAAAACGTTTGGTTTTTTAAATTGTGTGACAGGTGCTGTCTCATAAAATTTTCAGGTTTGTATATTTAAACAGTAACGGCTACTGCGCACAGGAAAAACCTGAAAATATAGATTCTCCTCTGCATCTATGACATCTTTGGAAATATTTAGTTAATAAGCATAAAAGCAATACATTTTGGAAGAAGAGATGTTCATTAGATTTTGATAATAATTTTGCAATCAAATACTTTATGACAAATAATCTAACCAAAAAGACATCACTTAAATATTCAGGCCGATATGCAGGGTAACAGGTATGAATGTGTTTAACCAAGTCTTATAACAGGATTAGCAGTCTATGAGAAGGAAGTGACCTGCTTCTTGGCAGAAAGGTTGGTTCAACATCTCACGTTTGTTTACAGGAACTCCCCAAAACTAACATGATTGTAAGGGTAGAGTTTGGCAATACTTATCAGTAGATCTAACTGATATACCATGACTGGCACTCTGAATGCCCTATTTAACCTATTCATGCCTGTACATATAGCGGCCAAAACTGCCTGACTTTTTTGGTGATACCTCTCAAAAAAGAGCAATATCGAGAAAATATTGAAAGAAATGTTAATAAAAAATTAACAAACAACTCTCCTTAAAATATATTATTCATTTCATAATTATCTACAAAGTTATTTTCAAAAGCAGCATTGTTCCAGAAAATATTGGTCATGTAGATCAATAGGCATGAATGGGATAATGCAAAAACTGAAATACTGGCAGTTCCTATCAGGTATTCTAAACACATTTATGCCTAGATATCTCCTCAACAAGTGTCATGAGAATCCATACCTCTGTAATAAACTGTGAAATTCATGTTAAGATGTATGATAAATCTGGTGGAAAATTCTTGGAATGAAGCATACATTCACAACATAGTTAAAGGAGTATAGTTGATTCTTGCCAACTCCTTTTCAAATATTCTTCGAAAAATCCTATGCTTAAAAAGATATCACTAAAACTGTCATGACACTTTCAGTATGACATTCGCAGTTTAGGTCAATGAAGCGACCAATAAAAACCAGCAACCAGCGGTTATTTGGGTAATTAGACTCTATTTACAGGTGTGATTTAACTAATTATTTACATGTTAGAATTCTTTCCTGGGGATAGATGGTGACTAAAGTACTTTACAATATGTAAGTATCTTATTCCATACTTTACCAAAGTGCCAAATGTTTCAAAATATTTCTATATCTGAAGGCCCCAATTCTAATGATAGGAAATAAGCTCATCTTGATACTTGAATATTTTTCAAGTGATATTACAATTAAACAGATGATTCTTTTTTCAATTATTCCAAATCTGTGAAATTATGCCTGATGCCCCTTCCAAAGAGGAGTGTTTTAAAGGTTTTCACTATAACAAAAGTGTTTTTCCTGTAGAATATCACAGCATATTCCCCACTATAAAACAATGTGTTATTCTGGGCTATTGTTCTTCTCCATTGTCTTCCTAGAAATGATGCAGGGCTTGTTGCTCTGGACCTCTTGCACCCAGCACTATCTCATCTATGATAAATGGGTTTACTGCTGATTAAAAATTCATCTTTCTCCTCCCAGCCCAACATCGGCACGCTCCAATGACGTAATGCTCACTTGATATTTTATTCCCAGAACTGTAAAGAATTCATCATGATTGCCAACGATGAACTGGCGTCCATTTTTCCTGCCATTTGTTGTTGAGGAGTTTCTGTGTTGATGTGAGTGTACAGGTGGGTGGGTGGGTGGGATAAGTAGAGGGGATTAGTCATACGTAGTACGCAGTACGATATCACTCGGAGGAAATTTCCTCATTAAGACTAGCTAGACTGGGATAAAACAATAAATCTCCCTGGGAGGACCCGCTATGTCTCAGACACGTATTTCACTATCCCCGTCGCTCAATGATTCCTTACCTAGCAGGCTAATTAGCACCCTCTAGAGTTAATACTAATCACCCTCTTAGCCCATCAATACAAACACACAGATCAGCTCAGGACATCCAATACGTCCTATGGACTATTGACCTGTGAGGGGAAAATGAGGCTGTGGATTCATTACCGTTTTCACAAGAAGCTGCTGTCTGGTTCTCTTAGAATATTCATGTCGCTGGGAAATTAGTAATCTAGACAGTATTTTATAGCCATCTGAGACAATCCCAGACAGGCGACTCATCGAATTGTGCAATTATGCAGATGAATGCATCGCAGTTTTCTTCTGACCTGCATTCTGGGAAGGACGGATTGTCATGGCTACTGCCTCCGGAGCGCGCGGAGCACTCCTCCTCCCCCCCGCCCCATTTTCACCTACCTGTCCTTCATTTTATGCTTCTCCTCGTTATTACAGGTTTCCAGAAATCCCATGGTCCTGAACCGCGAGGATAAGCGAGAGAATACGGCCTTCAGGCTGCTGGTGTAGAGGAGGAAACGGACGATGGAATCTGGTCAGCTCAGAGAAGACTTGGAGGAGCAGCGGCGGACGAGGAGCAGTCCCGATACATCATGTGATCTCTACCGGATCAATACCCCGCCAATTACCAAGACGCAAAGGCAGCAACGCTGACTCTCCCGCAATATCACTCAAGCTATCTTATTGAACCGCTTGCTGATAGCTCAAGTCAACTTATTCGAGTCTTTCAGTCCTTTTCCAACTCCTCATAGAACAAAACATCCCATCATAGCGACTGCCATCTTTCTACATTACATATTTACAAATATTCATGATCTGGTAAAAAATGCACATGACATTTGCATAAGATATAATTATGAATTAGCCGCAGCAGTGTTTTTAATTGGCACTAAAGCATGGCAATAAAAACAACGGCTATAGATTTACATGAGATTCAGATATTTTAAGTAGCTCTAGGGAGACATAAAAGCGGGATGCATGAGTTTATTAGCAATATCAACAGCTGAGCTCATTGGGTTCCATAACTTATACGCTGAGTGTTCGTTCAATATGTTTGAAGTCAGAATGGGAATCGACAGGACTCTGTGGAGTGAGGACTAAAATAAATTGGGATATTCAATAAAAAAGGGAAGACAATTATCGCCCACGTCTACCTTCCAGTATACCCTAAAACCACTGCGCAAATGGACTGGGCGTTATGATAATTCTCACCTCATTATCAGGTGCAAGAGCGCTTCAGGGTGAACGCGGGGCAGCACGCAGGACCTGCACCTATAAAACTTTCATGATAAACAAAATTCAGCGCAAAAGGACTAGGGGGGCCTACGTGAGGGGGTCTCATATCGGCTAGGGGCATTTAAACAAAAACAGCTTTAAGACTGCTGCAAAACAATGGCGCGCGTGCAGGAAGAATGCCTGCTCAGGCATGGTACATGCATTCAAACAATAGAGCGTTGAACACAAAGCATGTAAGTTGTCGATCCCAATGGCAAGCCCTACTAACACTGTCAGCTGTATATTGCAGTACTTACGTACATTCGATACTGCCGGGCTGTAGGGGTGGCCATTTTGTCGTGGGAATCCTCTACTGCCTCCAGATTGGTGCAAATGGTCAACTCATTAAACCAATCATCGTCGCAGAATGACCGGGAGAAGATCGGTGGCATCACCTACTCAGCGTACGGCCGGACAGGTTGGGAGGTTGCTACTAGGGTAGGGGTAAAGTTCCTATGATGACAAGCCTGCTGCTGATGCCGCTGCTGCTGTGGCCCAACTCTGGACCTACTACCATGCTTGGTTCCTCACAAACGCACACAGGTCCTGCTACTACTGTAGAGGTAGGAGGCCAGCAGTAGGAGCAAAAGGAGGTGGAGGAGGAGGATCTTCCGCAGAAAATGCAAGAGGTGGCACAATGCAGCGGTGGCGGCGAAGGGGCTCCCGACTCAATTAATGCTGCCAGACGTGTGTAGCAATTGAAATGGCCGCCGCTGCCGCTCAGTCAGTCAGCCCTCACTAGTGAGTCACCTTGTGTTAGAGAGAGAGAGCTGAGGCGCACCACCACCTACCACACTACTATCCAGTAATACAGTACTGTAGCAGCAGCAGCTCAGGCAATAGCAATACTGTAACCCTGCTGCAGCCAGCTTGCATCTACACACTCCACAGCCACCTCAATTCTCCAATGCTTATTGATTTTTGCACAGCTGCTTTCACCGGTGAATTTTTAATAATGGCTTCGCACAGCGTTGTTGTGCTTGCTGCAGTAGCACCGAAATTCTACCCCCTCGCTCAAACCCAATCTGCCCCTGTGTCACCTGCTATTTTGCCACCACCACACAGCGAGTCCCCTGGCTAATCTCGAGCTCGCTGAGTCTGAACACAAACCAGCACTGCCGCATAATTTATGACGGGATTTAGCTATGATAATTTCCTTCAGCCGCCCAGACAGCCGAGGAGACAGCAGTAATAAGATGCCGATGATGTCATTCATGAATTACCCACATCGCACGGCTCCTCGGGAGGAAATATTTACACAAAATGGCACTTAGATGTCATTTCACTTCCTCCCTATGTATGCCAGGGATTCCACCGGGCTCATAGCTAGTATTACACACTATTTTAAGCTGTATGGAGTCAGGGACGGTATGCGACTGGGCCGAGGTGGTGTTTTGGGTATCAATAATGAGGAGGTACACCTGGTGCTTCCATTTTCACCACGGGGAGGGAAGGTGGTTCATACATTATAATTGCCACACAGACACTCCTCAGACAACTCAAACAGCCAGGGGCAGAAATCAATGCGACACAGAAATACAACTAGGACACTCAGAATATCATAGAATAGTGTGCAGCATTTTATCATTCTTATCAATAGGGGGAGGTGAAGCATAGTGTTTACCTTCAGAGAACTCATAGCACACAAGTCCAAGGCGCAATGCAAAATATCACAACCTGTACCATTCTTAGAATATCTTATAATAATATGACAAATATTACAAATTCATAACCTACATTTTTACATTTTATTAGAAACACCTTATTGCTACACACAGGGGGAAGGGGGTGAGTGACAATCCCATTGTAATATTTCACAATTTATCAAGTCTATATACTATTTATTAGAGACAGAAAGGAGGTATAAGTTTAAAATCAATTATTGGAGTACAGGAAATATTACGTAGGTTATTTCAAATGGCAATCAGTGTCATTCACGTCATGAAAACCTGCATTTCCTTGAATAGTATGTAACACCGAGTGGAACGTAAAACACCTTTTATTCGCTACAGCAATGGGATACAATTACAACACAGGTTCTCTTTTCTGCTAGGTTAATTAGGTTTTACGCAAACAAATTCTGGTCAATGCCAAAAAAGAAAAATATAAGAAACAAGGTGACCTCATTTTTTGCCCAGAAATAATAGGCCAGAGAGGTATTGGACAGAACTTGATGAAAGATATCTTTTAAATATCTTGTGACTTATTTAAGTTCCAAATATGCTATTCAAAGATTAATAGGTCTAGACAATACTAGTTTTGTAAAAGAGATCTCCAGGCACAAATGGGTTAAAAACGTTTGAGATACAGTAGGATCTAACATATTGACGTATAGGAGAGCTTTTACAGTAGGTAAAGTACAGAAATCAATGATACCTAAGGCTTTGTTATATCCTAGAACAATATCATAATATTCTCCCCATACACTCAAACGCGTTCTTACATCATATCACAACACATAGATATTGAGCTTATGCATTATGTACCACATTATCATACTGCACTTCCCTACCAATGCAAATATATGTCCAATGCCAAGAAAAAACCCTATGTCACTCTATATACTAGTAACCTCAAGAAATTGTAAAACATTTGCCACAGAAATAATTTCAAACAAAGATTAATGTAATAACCAATAAAGGTGAAATTGAAATAGATAATACTTCATAATCTAAAATAAGTAAAATAGTTTACCTGGAACTGGTTGATAAGATTTGTATCTTATTTGTGTATTCATTCAGTATTTGACACTTACCTGAAAAAAAGAAGAAAATAAGTCAATACATTTATTAGAGAATACATAAATTCAGTTTTATAATGAAAGGTAAACACAGTTCTCATTATATGCCATCAAGGAATATCCAAGTTGTGCCTCAGACGGCAGCAGGGATAGTTACTAAGTAACCTTATAAGCTTCAGAGGCTACCTGTTGAAGGAAACCACCTGACAATGAAAACCTATGTTCTGACATTTTCAAAACAAAAAACTGACTCTCTGTCTTAACCCATATCAAGAAGGGATTGGTACCATTAAAGATTTCACAATGCAATATTGATAAACTTCCTTAGCGATACAATATCATTTTCTTAATTATACAATATCTTAACAATATTTGTAACAATACTGCCTGCATCAAAGGAACCTAATTTTGTTAAATCTAACCCTGTCAGCTTCAGAAATTTCACTAATAAATGGCAAACTACCTGTGTTTGGAGACCACCAGGTAACAGTTCCACCAGGTAGCAGTTTAGTCAATTTCATATGGTTAAGCAGTACCAGTGTTACAGATCTTGAATGATAAAATACTTTTCCCCAATCAATATCGGTATTTGGTATCTTATCGAGTAACAACACTGACCCCTAACCTTAAGAGCACAAAAGGTCTGACAACTTTGAACATATCTCCCCTCAAAGGTTAGTATTAGAAAATATTTGAAAAGGAATTATTTAACTTCACAGGAACAACTTTTCAGCCCAATATTTCTCAAAACATTGCTTTCTCATCAAGCTATTTTCAAATATATGATTATGTGCTCAGGATATGTATGAGTTAAGAGACTTGTATTGGGCATTTCTCAAGACACTGAATATTCTATATATCATGCAGGCCCGAGTTCACATAGCGGCCACTAGTATCTGATCATTAGAATCCAATACCTCCACGCTAATCCCCTGGTATTACTTAGCACCTCATAGATAGCAGTACTGAAAAGCCCATTGAATATTACATTAGTTACTGGCCCTCGCCACCACAGCAGCATCGGCCAGCAGGGCTACTAGAGACATCTAGAGAGTCAATCAGGAACTAATATCATCACTGTATCTCTTTGGAAGAGCAACATGGGAACTGATATGTTCAACCATCATCCCTTAGACAGCACCTTCAACTTACTTGTTCCATTTTATTTTTGGGGCCAGATACAGGATTTCAGTAAGTGGGACCTATCTTAAATAACATGCTATATTTTCAACCAAAATCAAAATAAAGTTTCTTCCCTAAATCAAGCCTGTCCTACATGAGGGCATGTGGCCTACTATCAAAGGCTAGGTTCAGGCCATGGCACATAGGGCTAACAGATGAATTCTCAACTCTCAAGTCAATGTGACATCTGTAATATGTGCCCCTCCTGACCATTGCGGTGCCACCTATCCACAGGGAATGACATCTGAATCCAGCCTAGTAGGATTCACCGGCCCGTTTCAGCCAATGGCACATCGGGCTAACAGATAAATTCTCGAGTCAATGTGACTTTGTAATATGCGCCCCTCCTGGTAAAAAGAGGCTGTCAACCCCGGCTGGAAATGATGGATGGGTTTCCCCAGCCGCCGCTTCAGGAACAACCAAGATAAATACTCAATGCTGAAGGGAAAACGGTTCTAGAGGAAGTCCATCAATTAAGGTTAGGGTTTCAACTCATGAGCCCAGACATTATGAAATACACACCAATGTCCACATGATTCAATATTTGTGGTCTATCATACAATGACCTCATAAAAAATACAAGTCAGAGACAACCATCCATTCTGCACCTGTGAGAATAGTTTGAAACAAGGAAAACAAATTATGTTCACTGTTATATAAAGAATTTTCATAACCAATCTTGTTGTAATCACTACTCATGTAGTTTTCTAGCCAACGTTGCGAGAAACAACCTTCCATCACAAGATAGAAACCATTCATGCATTTCTTTTGCTGGGTTTCCAATTTCCACCTGTCAAACTCAGAGATACCTCGACTTGGATGAAAAAATGAACCCTTCTTTTATAAATAACTAGTGTACCTGTTCTTGTGAGTGTCTCTTTATGCAGGTTATAACGTTGACATGCCATTCACAAGGGTCAATGCCTGACAGCCAGACAGGGCGCAGACGCGTGCTGCATACTTATGGATTTCTTACCAAAGCGTAGACATCTAACTCAAAAATATTGAATTAAGGGAATCCAAAAAGCAGCTTATTACCAAGAAGGTATCACCTTACCACGCTTATCCATAACTTCAAATGGGTCATGCACTAATGACATCATCTAACAAATCCTAGAATAGCAATAGGATGAAATGACTTAATGATTAGCAATTATGAATATAATAACTGAATTATTAAGACTTAACCATGTGATGTTATCAACCAGGCAATCATTTCTCAAAAATACCAAGACAATGGGACAAGGCATCCAATTTTTTAAGGGGGAATACAATATACTCAAATTTCAAGCATAAACATGAATAAATTTATCAAAATAAGGCATAACATCCTCATACAATATCATGAAAATTACATGGAAATGAAAAATTCAATTACATACTCAAGATTGACATTTTAAGAAATTCCTCACAGAAAATTTCAACCATAAACAAGTATGAATTTATCAAAATCAGGCATAAATTCAATTTCATACTCAAGATTGACATTTTGAGAAATTCCTCACAAACAAAATTTGGATTTCCTGAGGGGTGCTTTTTATGGGTTTGGGTTTCCGAAAGATGCCCAGATGCCCTGCTGTCTAAGACTGTGAATAGGACAATGACCCGGACAGCCCCTCAGGTGCTAACTAAATTGAGCTGATATCTGACCTTTCTACACAATCAAACAGCAGGTATAAAGTGTCACATGTGACTTTGGTTTGACACGTCAAGAAACACTCTGCCACTTGCAGGTAGATGTAATACCACACATTGTATCAATGGCCATTAGACTACATCCTGCTATACGAACATACAGATTTCTAGGAAGAGAAGGATCAACCTTAGTGTGTGACATTAGTTCCCTTGATAAAGGTATTCTGGAAGTTCTGATATTAACGATGGGTGAAAATACTAAAGAAGTCAGAGCTTGCATAATTGAACAATACTAGGAACAGTACTAGGTACCACATCATTTTGAAAACAAATTTTTTTAAATACAAACAGAAGGGAGTGTTAAATTCATAACTGAAATAACTTGGATATGCATCGTCAAAAAGAAGTAATATTCTAAAATATTGCTACAAATTCGAGCCATACTACAAATATAAGGCTCAAGACTTTCGTCTTGTAGCAAGAGCCTTGACCTTTTATTATTCTATTTTAGTATAGCCCTTGTGAAACCTAACACAAAGTAAATACACTTGAGTATCTTTCTATACACAAAACAGAGCAAGGGGTGCCGTGACATCCGAGTCAGTAGCCTGTAAAGGTGTCCAAGGCTGACTATCATAAAACCTGTGTAACTGTAATAGCTCTATCAGGTCTGAAATTATACCCTTAGAGAAAAAGATTTTACGGCCTCTGATGGTGTTGGCATTTCCTTTGAGTTACAAATGACTGTGAGATACGAGGACATGAACCCTGGACTGACTAGGTTCAAAGGATTTTTACAAATTTAGCTGTACCATTCAAAAGTCATAGGCACCTCAACCCTTGCTGACATGAAAGGCCTTGTCTGAGGATCTGGTGTTCCGTCCCCAGGATCATGTCTGTCTAAGCCATTTACAAAATATTATAAGATACTTTTCACAATTCTACTTCATCAAATAGTATGCATTTAATAATGGATAACAATAAAATTAAAGAATAATCAGAATTGATGTAAGGTCAATAACCTCTTTTGTGAAATATAATTTTTTAATTCTTTTTTTTTCTCTTTATTATATTCATATAAAGGATATGTGGTGGGCCCCAAATAACCATATTATCTGATGCTGCACATATTCATACAAATCTGCCACCTAGGCGACTTATAAAGAAACATGTAAATACCCCTCATGACACACTGTTAGAAAGTCTTTTATAAGGTAAGAGTTTACCAAACCCTTAATGGGACACGCAGACTTCTTTATTTACTGAACTGAGAGATGACTTGCAAAATCAAAAACCTGAATCTCACATCTTATTTGTCTGAGTTGAATATGAGCTGTTTGATATGTTACTCACCAATATTTATGCAGACTAAATGATTTTTGATCACATCCCACTAGAAGACAAATTGCAAATTCATGAACATGTGCATTACCCCTATAATACCCCTATAAGTGTATGTTATTTGTGCGAGTAGAAGACTGAGCTCTCCCATATTTCTCTCGCCAATAGTGGCCCTGAAATGTCATTATCACAGATTTCCCCTGAAGCCATCGAATTAGCATGTGAAGTGTGCAGATGACAGCCTTCTGTTTACTTTTCTGCATCGCTGCCTCAGGATGGAAATTGTGTGTAGGATAATTAATCAATATGTAAACCTTATAAAGGAGAGTATAGGATAAGATATGCTGTAGTCACTTGTTATGGGATGTGCAGGGTAAGCCTGTTACATATTTACATTGCATTCCCTGAAACAGAATTAGGTTGGATGGTTCGGTCTGATTAGTTTGCTTTATTCCCACTAGAGGGCCAGGTGAGACTCTGGTAAAATCACCACCTGGTGAATAGCAAAGATTGACAGGCCACCTACATACTATCTCGAGGTCATGATTAGCACTGCATAGAAAAGCCCCCTTCCATTTAAAGCGATCTGTATAAAGGATTTCGTACAAAGCATTCTTTATATTAGTGACTGATCTTTATTCAAATGCTAAATTTTGGCTTCATTAACATAAAAAAAGAGAAAGAATATAACCTTTATCTACAAATTGCATCTTTTTCGTGATTTCCAGCATGTAAATGTGACCTCAAATTTTTTATCCCATCACATGAGAATTTGTATTAGTGTTTATATTAACTAGTATTCATCTAACTAAAATTTCACCAATCACTTTTACATAAAATCAATCATGAATCCACAGAATAGGTAATGCGTAAACATTGTCTGAAGAAGGTTCTGTAGATAAAAATCTGAAGCTTATTTATGCTCACTTTCCTAGACTAGCCACAAGTCTACATTGAATGCCTGTCTCCACAATCTACATAGATTCAACTTCAGCCTATGGATGATTCTTATTAAGTTATTACCCTAAAAGCCTAGCTATCAGAGCTGGATTGGACACCAGAGTATGCTTCTGCATTATCATAATTTCACCACCATCTATGAGTGAAAAACTTGTTGTGTTGTTACTTGTTGTGTGTTGTGATGAAACCTACATGACTCACCCTGAGAACCATTGGACATCCTGCTTTACCAGTCTAAATATCCAGGCCTAAGAGCATTAGAGGCTAAATGCCAAAACCGTACCCTTGAGATATATTCCATGCATCACTGGCTGCACTCAATATATACTGTTCCCACCCTATGCTATCTGATTACTGAACCACAAGTCAAGATCTTCTTTTCAAAAATAACTACTAAGTTAACCCTTTTTTTCTTCTTTCCACTTCGCTAGCCTAGACTTGAGGCTGATATCCATATTTCAATATGAGCATGTTGTAAATCAGGGTAATATGGTTAGTTTGTAATTTTCTCACCAGGTGGAGTCAAGAGGGAGCAGTAGAGTCTGGCATTGTTCAACTTTCAATGGACAAGCAGAGAAGCCAACCCCTTTGCTACACTCTATAGGTGCTCTACAGAACTACTGTTTGAAGAAATGGCCAACAAGAATGGGGATGTTAAGTGAGAAAGGAATAGCAACTAAGTCTAAGCAACACATGCTTTACAGTCTTAGTAAAGATATGTTTGTTTCTTTAAGTTGTCAAACCTGTTCAAACCCTGCAAGGTTTGGTGTTCTTCATTCTTGAGATATCCTTAGTTGTTTCAGAGATATAATTAACTAATAACATAACCTAAATACTAGTAATGTACATATCTGGTTGTGTGAAATACCCCTACCATGACTGATCTATAGGATACTTGAATGTGGGTCAATTTAACATGATCTACTGGAGAAGTTTTTTTAAGTTATAATTGAACCCTAAACTAAAAAGCATGCCATTTATCTATCCCCCATTCCTCCATGAGTTAAGCTATTTCTCAAACCTCCATCATCATACCTCACAACCTGTTTCACGAATACCTATCCTTGGGAGTTATTTTTACACCATATGTTTCCACAGAGCATCACTCCTCGCCTCTCCATCCTCCTTCACCTTTCACCTTTAAGCAATAGAAACCATTCTTTTCTCAATGGAATGAAAATAGTCCTTAAAACCCACAGTAAGCAATGTCTAGGAGGATCTTCAGATCCCTTTCACAGCTTATATTAAGTGCTTTCCCCATCATTGATCAGCCTCGTTGAGACCTACAAAGAGTACTTGTCCATTAACCCTTCCACACCTGTAGAGGCCCAAAAACAGACCTTTTGGCTGATATTTCAATTACCAAAAACATATCTTTGAAGGTATCTAAATAAATGTCAATAAAATACCGAATTGACAACTCTCCATTCATTTTCAGAGTTGATGCTTATTTCTGAAGTTAATACAGAACTATTATAGCTCATAATGAGAGTTTTCAAGGGTAACCAATAAGCGTGAATGGGTGCTGCTGCTGCTGCTGCTGTTGTGGGTCTGTTTGTTTGTACCAGCAGCCTCTAGAGTGAAGGTGAGCTAGGCACTTGTCCTTGTTTTCCTAGTAGCTATATATACACACCCAGCTACATTCTCCTCCATTCAGGCCCCTGCTCTGTGCCCTGAGCTCTGCCTGTATGGAGCACACTCGATCCACACTACTCAGAGCAATGACCTATTTGCATCCCTCCCTCCTCAGTCTCTATACAGGTAAAGCCTGGCTCTCTTACCAGGTGTACAGGTAGCCCATCTTCTAGGCTAATATTACCTGTAAAATGGCAATTTTGATTACAGATGTTACACTGCTTTTCCTTTACTTTACCCCCATCCTTTGGATAGGTAAGATAATAACAATGTCAGGAAGTATTTTTTATTCTATGTACAGATTTACTTTTAAATCAAAATAAAACAGGTTGAATAGAGGTCAATCCAAATCAACACGTTGTACCATTCCTAACCCTCACCCCTATACCTTAATTCCACAATTGGCCTTTATTTGGGACAGGTAGACAGGGTTCCTACAGATAACACACAGCTCTCATATTTTGGCCTATAGGAGCAAAAAGAACAAACATATGGATGAGTGTCTCAAAAATATACATAAATCTACAACTGAAACTTTTTCTCAGGCAGCTGCAAAAAAGTACCGTCAAAGCAAACTTGACCCAATGAAGATCACTGCCCTTACTCACCTGCGCTGAGTTTTGGGGGATGCTATTTCTGCAGTACTAGTGTCTGTTTCCACCTCCCCTTCTCCCCCATTGGTCCCTGTGTCTTGTTCCTCCTTGCTGGCCATTCTAGCACAGCCTTATCGTAAACACACAGTATCAATCCATATGGCTACAGTAACACTATAGGTATCAGTATCCCCTCTCTCCTTCAACACCAAAGATGCTGGTAGCTGAATCTCTGGAGTGTTTGTAGTTTATGATTGGTAAGCATAGGTATGATTTCCAGTCATGTGACAGTTATGCTCCACCATATGTTCAGTGATATGATGATGCAGGCCTAGATGTAGGTTGCCTAGTGAACCCTGCATTCGATGCAGTGATAAATAGGCAACCATCCCATACACACATATACAGACACACAAACGATTCAGATCTCTCAGCTTGAAGAATGTCCTGTTGGTCCACATGAACGAAACTGAGCAATGCTATGCATCCTAATGTCCAGCAACTAATGCGACCAGCATACAGTCACGTTAATTTCAATGGGTGATCGAGATTGCAACAATTACATCCACCGGCTCAGAGCGGCCTGTCCACTGCTGATCTCACCACTTTACCACAGGTGCTTCAGGTGTGGTACACTGACTCTACGTTGGTTGCTTATACTTGACACTGACTAAGTAACAAAAGCCAGAGATCCTAACTCATGACTTGGTCACCATACACAGCAGGTTCCTGCATGTAACAATCCAGCTTGTGATATATGGTCCTCAAGTCAGCAAGCATATAGCACCTACACCTGTGATTTCTCTACTACCTGCATCTCCACCCTATTGAGACCTATTTACCAGACCCCTCCTCCTCTGCCTCCTCTGAGTACAAGGTCAACACAAAATGGTGTTGCGCTTCAATAGGGATAAGTCAGTCACACAAGGACTTCATCCCTGATTTGGCCTGCCCACACCTCAATGCTTTCTGGGCTTGCTTGGCTGTTTAGAATAGCTTTCAAAAGCTCCCTCTCAAACATAACAAAACATAACATGGCAACCTAGACCCATTCAGGCCTCAGTATCTCTTAAACATGTATCACCTGAACCTGATTAAGGGTGACAGGCCTTGACATTAACTTTTTGAGGCACTTGCCCTGCGGGCAAGTGCCATGAGGTTTTCACTTGCCCAGGCTAAGTTTCACTTGTCCGCTGGGCAAGTAGCCGGGAGGTTTCACTTGCCCGGAGAAAACTTCACTTGTCCGCAGAAAAATTTTGTTGGGGGTAAAAGTAATTGTATAAACCACAAGAACATACTTCTCTATTCTAATTCTAGAAGTTTTTTGTATAATTTGTTTAAGTCTGTAATAATACACTTGTGTACCCTAGGCCTTCAGGAGCTAGAGGGTATAAATGGTCTGAGATGCATTCTCAGGCCAATCCTGCAAGCAAAATTAGTGATATGGGAGGGCCACTTGATATATCTTATTGTTCATATAATGACAAAAAATTTGAACTTTTCACTTTTAGAATATATTATTGAAGGAAACTTCGAAGGATCAATACAGGCAACCCACTATATTCACTCTAATATGTATTAGAAGTGTTTAAAGGGTATAACATAATGCATGGCAGTGTTTATTCATGAATACAAATAGCTACAAATAACAGCAGAGATAGAATTGATTAAATCATTTAATATAAACATTGTCCAAGGGCCATTGAATTTTTTATGAACCACCTCAGGCCACTCCAATTTAATTACTTGTCTTACGAGCTTTTTTGAAAAAAAAATCCTGTCAGACTCAAAAAAAAAAGAAAAGTTGATTTTGGTGTCAAGGTTACGGACGAATGTGGTTTAGAAATTTTCTGTCAGACTCAAAAAAAAGCTTTTAAAATATTCATTGTAAGGACCAAGTATTTTGGATGAAATACATGATAAACTTTCAAATAATGACCTGTGTATCATGAATACCAGCTGTAGTCATCATCATAAGTCATACAAGTTATTTCATGAGGGTGATTTAATCAACTACACTGCTACAGGAATGTATCAATGCTGTAGCAGAGCCTCAGATTTGAAGATGTATATTTCCCACCCTTCAGGCTAGGGGGATGTAAATCCATTGGCAAAGTATTTTTATTTTCATATTCTAAGGCAAAATTCTATCATCTTATGGCTATGTTACTACTATGCATTGATAAGTGAAGGAGTATGAATGCAATGAAAACTGACAAAATTAATCTTCATTAAAACAATACTAAGATCTAAGTAGGGGCTCCCTCTATTGATATATATATTTTATTGTTACCTTCACATGCACATACACATGTTGTCATGTATGAATGAAGAACTTGCTATCCGTTCGCCACAGCTGACAGCACGTGTGCAGACAAAGAGAGCGTTCATTTTCACAAAACCATTCCCCTTTGTGCCTATTCAGCGTGCGTGAAGCCCATTAATTGCCTGCCGGTTAGGCCGGCTGGTCTTTGATATGAACCCGCATAACATGTGGAGAGGCTTATATTGTCTGCAGAAGTGTGACCATGCTGTGCGTTAATAGTCGGGAGGAAACTAATAGGTCACCACCGTAGTTAGGCAGTCTGAAGCGTGAATAGTGAGTAGTGCCGGCCACTTGACCCTAATCACTTGCCCGGGCGTTACCAAACTGATTTTGCCACTGTACAGCCGGAACAGTGGCTGGACAAAAGCACTTGTCCGTAGGTCAAGTCCACTCGTCTCGGACGAGCGGACAGTGCTTAATGTCGAGCCCTGGGTGATACATTCACTTGTTCAAGCTCAGAATTGCCCCTGTGAAAAGTGTCATCTCAATATAGGTGTACTCATGAAAAGAATTAGTTCTAATTATGATCCAGTCAAAATATCTTAGGAACTTTAAAGGACTTAACTGTCAAATATATTTAAAGATTTATGAGAAAGATATGATTAATATTGCTTTGCAGCAGGAACAACAAATAATAATATTAATTGTTCCTGATTGCAGCAGGAAAAAAATGGGTCATCTGTTTTAATGCTTTATTTGAAAATAACATTTTGTAATTGTGCATCAAATTTGAAATTGTTTTGAGAACTGATGTAGAATTAGTTTTGACCCACATTTTACAGTTTCCCCCAAAAACAAAAGGCTATTATCTGCTGTTACTTACAGACATGAATAGGTTAAATTGTTTAACAACTCCTACCAGGTCCGAAGAACTTGGAAACTCACCTTGAAAGCATTAACATATCCCAATTGCCCACTAGACAGATATGAAGATGAAAAGAGCTGTTAACTTATACAATGAGAGCTATTTGACTTGTCATTGTTGTTATCTGCACTAAGACTTTGTACTGGGATGCTTGAGATACAGGTTACATGGAATGAAGCTGATTGATCTAATACAAATAAGTCAGGAGATAAACAAAACAACATCAACTGCTCACTATGCTCTTAAGGCCACTCCAATTTATTCACTTGTCTTACGTGCTCAGGAGGTAGGAAATGAGCCATTTTGGAATATAAAAAAAAGTTGAAAAATGCAACTTTTTTTATTTTTTTTATTTTTTTTAGAGTCTGCCGACTAGGACTGGTAGCGATATGTTTCTACCAGCCTATTCTCAACTAAATAAAATCAATCAATCAATTAATCCCTGTAACCTGAAGGGTGGGAGGTATACCTCCTCAAGTCTGAGGCTCTACTACAGCAATGATAGCTTCCTGTAGATGATTGAATCATTCATACAAAGAATATTTCTTAAAACTTGCACTTTTTTTTTTTTTTTTTGGAATCTGACAGAAAATTTTGAAACCACTTTCGTCCGTAAGACACCAAAGGTGACTTTTTTTTTCTTTTTTTTTGGAGTCTGACAGGATTTTTTTTCCCAAAAAAGCTCATCAGACAAGTAATTAAATTGGAATGGCCTAACCTGTTTTTTATCAGTCCCCCATCCCTAGAACCCTGACCTCAAAAATTCCACAGGTTTCCTTCACATTTTTAGATTGATCCCAAATAGATAACAGATTTTTAGAAATGGTGTGTTTACAGAACTTTAAGAAGCATGGCATCAATGAATTGCCCAATATAAATTCACATACCCTATATTAAATTTTGTCATTTTCACTTGTTCACCTACCACAAACAAGAAAGCACCTTTTCTGACCTAGCTAGAATTCAGGTTATCGTAGATATTCAATCTTAAGGTTTTTCTCCTACCAGGCACAATGTGGTCTGTGGGGTCAGGTTTGTTTAAATTAATCTGACCAGGTAGTGTTAGGGCCTAGGGGGTTAGTAAGACGTGTTACAAGGAACTGGCTCACCAGAGTTGATTTCAGTCAGGTTTAGTTCTCTCAGGGGGTACTCACTAGAGCTATGTTGGATAACCCAGTTTCAAACCACAACCACTGAAAACTGTGCTGCCATCTACTGTATGATAGAGACATTAAACCTACTTGACACCAAGTATATATAGTGATGGTGGCATCATACCTAACTCAGCCTGGGAACCAGGCTATTGGTAAGTCTGAGTCATGGTACTATCAAGGACAGGACAGACCATATGGCGCCATCTACAGGTCATTGACTGTACCACAAAACTCAAGAATGAAAGGTCAAATTATAAGGGTCTAGGTAGGAACCTAGTCGATGTCTGTCCCTAATCCCTTTAGCCTCACCTCCTACGGTATATAATTTAGGACGTCTTTTCCCAGCCCACATTCCTTCACGATGTAAAGTTTACTTAGCCTGGGCTGTGGATGCAATCAATAGCACCAGAAAGGTGCTATGACAGGCATGTGTTTGTTTACCTGAGTGGATATCTAAAAAGGGATATAGGCTGAAAGGGATGCCACACTCTTGAAGCTTATAAGAACATAACTGTTGGGCCAGGTTTCCAAACACTGTAAAAGTCACAAGAGAAAGAAAATGGGAAAGGAGAAGTTGCATAAAAATGTATGAGTAAGGTAATTCTGGATAGCAGTGGATACTGGAGTTAATGATGAGCCAGAATTTTGAAACTGGATGTCCAAAATGGGAGCTACAAAATGGGCAGTCTGACATACAATGTTATGTCTTATTATATTCAGGGGACATTACAATGCCGTCAGATAACAGTCAAAGGGATATATTCATGATGTTTGATTTTCAAGGATTTGGGTGACCACATGATGATCAGATGCCCTGCTAGCTTAGGCCCAGACAGGTGGCAGACATATTTCCCTGGCCAGTTTCCCCTATGAGATCATAACAAGTGTGTACATTACTCAGGTGATCCTAAACATCATTCTTGCCATACAGCATAGTGGAAGAACATTCCCTGTATGAGTTAGTTGACCATTTTCTGGTTTTATTAGTTTCATGCTCTCCGCCAGGCCTACAAATCACATCTGTCACTGTGTGTCCAGGGGGCATACATGAACAGCAATGCCATGGTGTGGTGGCTGCTGGATCACATGCACATTAACCCATTCATGTCTGTAACGCCCAAAAAATGGTACGACTCTCTGAAAATACCTAACTTTGGAAAACAGATGAGAAATCGTCATCAGGACAAAACCAACAATTTATGTTCAATTACTAAGTTATTTACAGAAGTATCATATGTCAAGATGAAACTTGTCCAGGAAATCTCAAGGCATGCATGGGTTAATGCACTTACTGACATACTGTCATTGACACCCTGCCTATCACAGCAAGTGTGAAGAGACATATTGAGGTCATCATAACATATCAATTATGTAACATAATAGTGAGATGAAAAGGTGTACCTGAGAACACCTTTAAATCCTCAGGTACTTCAGGTGGACTGCTAATGTGAAATGGATACCTGGGGAAACATCTTAATAAATAGGCAATCATATCCTTCTTATCAAGTCGTAATATGATAGGTAAGCCTGGAGAAAAATCTTAATCAACAGATAATGAGACCCTTCTGGTTGAATGGTAATGTTTAGGACACGCCTGGGGAATCCCCTTTAGAAATAGGTAATCAGGTTCTGACATGATGCTGATATGAACAGGTATAACTGGGGCCCTCCTTACTAGCAGGTAATCAGAATACACCTGATATTCTAATAAACAAAATGATTCTATGGTTATGGGAAAGGTAGCACTTAAGGGTCCTCTAAGCCTAGAGGGAATCAGGCTTTGACATGATAATGATGTAAACAGGTATACCTGGGAACCCTCCTCACTAGCAGGTAATCAGAATATACCTGATATTCTAATAAACAAAATGATTCTATGGTTATGGGAAAGGGAGCACTTAAGGGTCCTCTAAGCCTACAGGGAATCAGGTCCTTCTGGAAAAAAGGTGTTTTATGTGTTTTCCTGGGGTCAACCACCTAAGCTAACAGGTAATCTGGCACTTCCTTTTGAAATCATGCCCCTTGCTGGGGGCAATAATAACTATGCAACAAATTTCCTTGCACTTATCTTAGATCAAATATCAATTACTGAAGTAATAAGACTGACTATAATGGCTACTAATACCACTATAAAACATTGAAACACATAAGCATCAATTCCAAAAAATATATTTTAAGTGGCATGAGGTATTAAAGTGACAAAATTTAGATTAATATCAATGGTTCTCTTAAATTCAAACATTCAATGCACCCCATCTCTAGTTATGGTCAAAATAATTTTTCATTGTTACATAATTCCTTCACAGGATACCTATAAATCAGAAACTTATCGCAAATGCCTTTCTCAATATCTAGTAATTACTCTCACCTGACTCTACCTGGTTGCCATGACAACCACTCTTGTTGCCATGACAGAATGCTATCCTGTTTAGTATTAGGGGTACCAGATGCCAGGTGCCTGGCATTCTCACAGATTTTATCGCTACTTTAGATTCTCTATGCTGCCAAATGCTTCCCGTTACTGAAGCTACAATATGTGGTGCATATCCAGGGGCCAACAGACTATTTAGGACAAACTTGACATAATGGGTGACAGGGTCTTAGCCAGGATTTAGAAACTGGGTGCCCAAAATTGGCTATTGTGAAATTTTGGGGCGTCGAAATTTTTAAGGGGGGCAACAATATACTCAAATTTCAACTATAAACATGTATAAATGGGAATTACATGGATATAAAAATATTCAATTTATATGCTTGAGATTGACATTTGAAGAAATTCTGCACAAAAAATGTGGGTGTCCTGAGGGGTGCTTTTTTAAGGGTTTGGGTGTCCAGAAAGACACCCAGACGCCCTGCTGGCTAAGACCATGATGGGCGAGTTGATACCAGTCTTTATTTGGCTGGCAAAATACTAACTTGCCTGACACATGATTTAACCTATTCATGCCTTGAAATCTTAAATGATAGAATACTTTTTCCTAATCAAAATCAGTGTTTGGTATCGTATCGAGTACGGGAACTAAGCTAAATAAGCCAGTGCCTGAGCAAAGCTATAAACTGGCCTGTTCAAGACAGAATACAAGAGGTTTTTGAAGCGAAAATGGACAACTACAAGAATTTGAATTCAAAATTGTTAACCTTGACTTTTTCTGCTACATAAAGGTAATTTGATACTAGACAAATGTTACTGGTAGAAAAAGTGGCTTATCACAAATCACTGGCATGTTCGTTCAAGTGTCTTGATCATGATTTCAATCAAGGAACCCTCATATTTACTCGCAGCTCCTTTAAGTGCAAAATGGATGAACATAAAAAGTTACAAACAGGATATGTTTCAGAGTATGTCTTATTATATCCATACTTTTCCTATATATCATACTGGCATTCGTATATCTTAGCATTGCTGGTTTGCCAAGCATATAGACATCACCAGACCAGACTGAACTCAGGCAGTATTATTAGCATTTCCCCGCTGCCCTCTCTCACAAACACCCATCAATACTTTACACAAAATCAATAGTGGCGGGCGATCTCCACTGCTGTCTCAACCAATCAAACTGAAGATATAAAGCAATACATCTCACCTGTGATTAAACACAATCCGATAGTATGACCCTGGCTGACCTGTGGAATTGGTCTGGAGCCAACGCTTGCCCAAAATCCACATCAGAAGGAAAGAGCTACTCATTTTCTCTAGGCATATGTGTTTAGCATTGGGAAGTGTAAAAGTAATCCTAGTCTTATCGGTGTGTTAGAGGTGTGTGGTATATTAGAGTATCATCCTCGCTAATTGTTTGTAATTGGTAACATCGGTTATTAATCCTGCGTTTGCATGTTCTATGATGTAACATTTTAACAGCTGCAATATTGCACATGCACAGCAATGAATATTATGTGCATCATTTCATTACACTGGAAAGAAATTGAACAGTAAACACCAACCCAGCTGCTTCATATTTTTTTTTCTGACCATGGATAAGAATGAAATGTTTATACTCAAATTGAAGTTATGAAATAGAGAGCTGCTTTACACAGGTAAACAGAGACTACATAACCTTGACAGGTAAATAGCACAGCTGGTATTAAATGGTCATTCATAATTAAAACAATCTGGCACAGCTTTAAGATACATGTACTAATATATAGTTACTTAAAGATATCAGTGGCCTAGATTTCATACCCTTGACACTTCTATGTTTGTCAAGTGTATTTTTCAATAATGATTCTGTATATCAAACAAATTATGTCAAAAGTATATTACTGGCCTAGCTTGGCAATACGACTAACATTTTAAAGTTCACTTATCAAAATACATAAATTGATAATGTAAATATTCTGATAGCCACACATGTGAATGTGATACCCTCTCTAAATTCCAATGAGTTCAAGTATACAAGAAGCCATATGACCCTAGTTCACCCACAGTATACTATTTCATAGCTCAGAAATCAATAATGCCATGTATAATATCACGCTAGCCCACGCCTGTAACCTACATACTCAACATCTGTTGGAAATCAAACTCAATCAGCAGGCACAGATCCTAGGGGGATCAAAAAACAAGAATACCCTAATTAAAACAAAGACAATTCTGAAAAGTTTAGTTATCTTATGTATAAATATAGGGTACTAGTACTACACAATATAAAGGACCAGAGGCCTGAGAGGTCAAATTGATATACTTCATGACCTGCAAAGCTACCAAGGTGTAGACTTGTCCCTTAACACTACAGTGCAAATTCTATGATGAACTAACTTTCCTTTATCAAAATGAGAATAATACTGTAAAAAAAAAATGTAATTCCTGGTAAAAAATACATGGTAGTGCCAAATAATATAGGGAAGTCCGAAGGTATGATTTAATTGATTTCATGACCTGTAAGGCTACCAAGGTAGAGGCACGTCCATTGACCTTACACAGCTTAAGTTACAGTATTGTAAATTTGTAATACAATACCATAAACACATTATGTAATTCTAAGTGAAATTACAGGGTAGTAGTGCCAAACAGTTAAGAAAAGGCTAAAGAGGTCAGGTATAATTGAATTCAAGACCTGTAAAGTGTAGACTCCTCTGCTGTTTGCCCTGACCTGAACAGTTACATACCTTTCTGGGCTGTTCTCCATGACCTCGGTCATTATTATAAGTCCTATTCAATAATCCACAACTCATAACACAGAAACTACCATCCTCCTCCTGCTAGTTCCATGCATAATGGTGAGGGGGTCGTGTGTGATGTGAGTTTGTCGGTTCCTGTGCTATTAAGGAGATATCCCATCTGTCTAGGTAGTGTTCCACATTCTGTGTGCCGAGCAGAATATTATTGACAATAATCTACCTTGAACCTCGGCAGTAGCGGTGGCAGGCAGCGAGCGCACACGGCGGCCAGACAATAGTCCTATATGCAGGCAGCACTGCACTGTGAATGACTCACGGAGCAGCAGGTAATAATACAGAGGCCTGCTGCACAGACGGCAGCCATTCAGGCTTAGTGGAACACAACCACCTAACAATACCCTCAAATTCCCAGCCCATACTCTATAATTTGCACGTTCAAATAATTATGCAAGAGGCTTGTTTGTTCGTTTTTTCATTTCCGCGTGGCTTGGCCTTTGCCTACAATTGCTCGCACCTTTTCTCCCCCACCAGGTAACCAATCAAATGCCTAGACGATTAATAAGTAATATTTTTAACATAGAAGGATAAATTTCATGACCTCTATCTACCTTGAATGAATAACCAAATAATCGTTAAGTCAACATGCAAATTGTTTCAGAAATATCATAAGACGGATCCCTCTGATATGAGTCTCGTTAGAGCAGATATTGGACCTGAAATTGTTAATCAATATATAACATGTAAACTGCTCATACTTAGTCTATACTTTATTCCTGAGTGTGCTACTGTGCTATTTTCTAAAGGCCCCCCACTACCTAGCATGACTATTAGTGGTGAAAATGATACCTAGTCATGTCATATTTCCAGGTGTAATCTGACTGTGGAATGGCTTAGCAGCTGTCAGAGGGCCCATTACAATGATGGATGGGACACCACACACCTCAAACTATCAATGTATACTTCCCTTTGCTTGAGGTACATAATAACCACAGGTAGATACATGGCATCTCCTTTACACCTTTCATAATACGGACAATTTAAAATACTGATCAGAAAAATATTGAGAGACAAGAGTGCAGATTCTTTTTTAGAGAGAGCATCCCTGTCAGAACAAACCCTAGGCCAAAAGTATGAAATTTAGTTTTGAAAACTCTCACTAGATGGCAGCAGCTAACAACTTGGTCTATCCTGGCAAGGTTAGTAACAATATGGGATGGAAGAACAAGCGTAAAGATTAAAAGCTCCTGAGATAGCATCTAAAATCATTTATATACAAATACATAATATGTGCCAATTAATTAACTAGTTCAGAAACAATGTTTTAAGACAGGAAAAGAAATATTTTGAAAATGAATATGTATATGTACATTTAAAATGCCTAATATAAACTAACATGGTCACATGCAGCGGAATAAAACAATGTTTTAAGACAGGAAAAGAAATACATTCAAAATGCCTAATATAAACTGTAAACATGGGCACATGCAGCAGAATGAGAATCTTACGCTTTCCACAGTTTTACCTGGATATCTGATTTCTAAGCCTTTGGATAGAAATTAACCCATCCTACAACTACAAAATCACAGGGGTTTTTCTATTCTAGATATTAAATCCAAATGATGTTATTTTTTTACTTTTTATTTCTGGCCAAGTCGATAAATTTGTGACAAGGATAATTACAAAAAAATGTATATTTCATAAAGAAACTATCATTTGTATTAGGCTTTTCAGTGTTCAACTTAATAATTTCAGGTTGTCCGCACAATTATCAGGTAGAACACGGACCGTAGGTCCGTGCCACGAGCGCCGAAAGCGCAAAGTCCACGCTAGGAGGGTCCGGGGGCATGCCCCCTCCCCGGGAAAATTTGAAATCTAGGTGCTCTCTGGTGCATTCTGAGGGCTTTTCCAGCACTTTCAGAGAAAAATTTGATCTTCATTTCCCCGCGATTTGCCTCAGTTCTACTCATTTATCTTATGGCTGCACATCGCGGGGAAACTTACAGCAGCTAGAAGTGCAGGTTGCACGACGTGCGACCTGCAAACACGGAAGGGTTGTCCGCACGCATTTCAGGTAGGTTTTTGCGACGGACAAGCACTTAAATCGATCACTGCTTTTATTTCTCTTATAGGTAGATAGAACCTGATGTTAACCTCAAGTTCTACCACATAGAGTCCGCTATGCCAGCAACTACAACCTCGTCTGGTTGCTTTAACAAGATCTGGCAGATGCAGCCAGTCTAGTGATGGGCCTTTGATAAATATGCCCATGCCGATTCCCAGCACGAGAATAATTCTCAATAAAAAAAACAATGAACTGCGTCCATCAATTACAGTCTCCTCCTCCTCTCATTTCTAGGCAGGCCAGCAGCAGGCAATATCACCCGCCTGTTATCCTGCACAGTATTAACCCTTGTGCTGCTGGTGGCTAATTTGGTCAATAGGAAATGATGCGCAAAAGGCTGAAAAATGACCGAAACACTGGCAAATGGGTACTCATCTGATAGGGCTCAGCAAGAGCTTTCTAATGAATACCCAAACTGCAGGGTTTAGAAGGTGTTCAAAGATTTCTTCGTTTTTTGTGCCTTTGATGAAAGTAGCCTCAGCATTGAAAGGGTTAGGACCATGGAATATTGGCTGAGGATTTCCCTCCTCCTAGCCTCCCGCCTCCTCCCTCCGCCTTGCCGTTTAGCGCTGACTTATTTGGCAAGCAATAACATTTTGCAATATTGAACTCTCAGCGGTGGATGCAGAAGCAACAATGGGCATTGTGTGACTGCTGCTAGGGCTGCTCGGCTGATGGGTCTAATGATGCACATTCACATGGGGGGAGAGGGAGGGGGCACCTGACAACATGCACTGTGCAGGGTCAGAATATATGATGCAGAGGCCTCAGCTTATGGGTATGAAAATAGCTTTTCTTTTGAGATTTAGTTCATTTCAATCCAAAATCGAATGCACATGCCAATTGGACCAAAAAAAATATTAGGTAAAAGTAAGTTTTGCACATGAGGGGCATATATATTGTTTCATTAGGGCTCTCACGAATACAGTAGGTGGTGAATACGAATGTATTCACGACTATAGGGTCACGAATACGAATGCTAATATTCGTAGAATGGTAGCGAACGATCTGAAAACCAGAGCGCCATTTTACCTTATAAGGACAGGAACGGTCCCCAAATTCAACCGGTATCAACCGGTATAAGTAATCGTGCGCCCACCGGCATAAGTAATCGTGCGCCCAGAACGTAAAATGGAGGCACTTCTAAACTCAGCGCACTCAGCGCTGCTGATTTGAAGTGATTTCCTCAACTTCTATGGCCGCAAACAGGTAGGGCTTTTCATTTTTGTGTATATTCGTCTGCATTCGAATATACAAATGCGTATATTCGAATACTATTCGCATCGCGGCAATCCGCGGTGCAGCGACTATACGAGTGTATCGCGGGAGCCCTATGTTTCATACATATAAAATTTTACAGAGTTGTTTAATATATAAGTATCTTGTCTTCTTTACCTTTTTCTATATCTGCTTTTGACTAAACCTGACTTAACAGTATTGAAAGAAGTACTTTTATAGAAAATCAAAAATGTGCTCCAGTTGAAAACAACAGTCAAGATCATAGGGTGGACTGAGTGATAGCAAATTTCATTCTTCAGATGTAAACACTCTAGTACATAACAAAATAATAAATTTTACAATTCAAATTTAATTGCATAAGAATATGAGTAATGTAGCAATTATTCAGAAGCGAAATGACAGGACACATCAATGATCTATAAGGGCTTGATTTGTTGAATTTCCTGGTCATGAATCACCAACAAATATAGTAGTACACCATACAAAAGCTGAATGCAAGAAGATTGTTAAATCCTTATCAATCCAATGACAGAACAATAGTCCATCCACTATAACTCATTAGAACTTGACCATTATGGAGGGAATTTCAAAGGAGGGCTGATTCAAATACATATTTATAAGTGCAAGTGGTTTGAAAACAGCAAATAATGCTTTAATCTACCTTATTACTTTTTTAAAGATGATCAGAAATCACCAGAGGAATGAGAAGAAAATAGTATGAGAAAGAAATAGAATCAGGGCTCGAAATTAGGGGGTGCTGGGAGCCCAGGGCTCCCTTGAATACTCCTGCGACTCCCTCAAATTTCTGCAGGGAGCCCAAAGATGTACTGTTTGCTATACACAACACCTTTATGAAGCTTATGAAGATGCAATTGGGCTCCCTGGAAATTTCGAGCCCTGAGAATCCACTAATAAATGACAGGAAACAGTGCGCTTGAGTGTTTGATGCACTAAGGGAATGCAAAAAATCTGATATTGGTAACAAGTTGTAATTTACCTCATGATGTATGGTATTTTCACATGACCTGGGCTGTCCACTTTCTGCAATACATACCCAGGTTGTCAGGGTAGGAGGGGAGGGCTGTCCAATATGTTCCACAATACATCCCCATCAACTGATCTCCCCTAGTAGAGGATGATGTAAGATGACAATTCAAACATGCATTGCCTGCCAAGCTCTTTCATCTTCTATCAATATTTCATTTACTTATGGACTGGAGTGACAGCTCCGCTGGTGGCCAGACCTCAGGCAAACAGAGACTATTGATTCTCTATTAGTACAGTCTTCCTGCTATGACAAGCTTGTCAACTAGAGATAATACCTTATGGAATTTGATAGCTATTTTCAGGGATATTAAATGATAGAAATCAACCAACATGCAAGATGGGTTGGTCATTATTTCTGGCATGTTTGCAGTATTATTCTATTGCTTTTACATTTCAATATATGTACACAAGCCTTCACAAACCGGTGGTTATTAACTGATTTTAACGAGCTTGTAATAAGTGGATTATATACATGTAAATACAATGTATATCTCAATCAGCAACCCTTTTAGTTCTGTATTTAAAGTTGCTTAATTGTGGCATATTTTTGCTCCAGCTTAATTTGGGCCCTTTTTAAAGAATACCTCAGTCCCAACTCATTCATTCCCAAAAAGGCCCTGGCAATATCTCTGAGATAAGAGTTTTTTCTTGATCATAATTGAAGATGTTCAACCTAAACCACTCCCTTTAAAATATGTTGTGTATTTATGCTTGATCCAGACGATCTGTTGTAAAAGAGATCTTTGAACAGGAAATGGTTTACATAAATACCCTGGAGGACTAAGAAATAACCTATAAAACCATCCATTGCAATTAGAAGCTTAAAGAAACACTTGTTGTAAGTTGTCCAATGATTCCACACATCTAATGCCAATATTGGAAAAGCTATCTGAGTGGAGTTATCAGCATAAATCATGAAACAAGAAGCATAAGAGAAATAATGGCATGTTTAGTTATTCTGTACACTCAACTTCACTGCATCCAAGAATAAATCTTACTCCTGAACATCAAGGTAAATTAGTCACATAAATGTGCAGATGCTATCCACCTCATGCAGATTTTTATTTATGATATATCCAAGACGTCAGCATGAATATTCATGAAGATGAAAATGAGCTCTATATCACTCAGCAAAGCAGAAGCTGAGGATGTGTGGGTTTTCTCTTTCCAAATCACGCAGTCTACTCTTTATGCATGGAATTAAACCCTTACGCAGGAAAGCATCTGCATTTATATTAGATGAAAGAAGTCGTCGGCTAACTGCACTGGCCAGACCCATCAATCGATATTGCCATTTCCATCTCCTGCAGTTCCTGTCTCAATGAATGAGTAGCAAATAAATGATCCACTTTTTACATAGGTGCTTCAAAGAGATACCAAATGTAGGGCAAATGACAAAGGAAAAATGGTATTTATATAATTAATACAATCAGCAATACTATCATTTCTAATATGAAGGAATTCATATAATAAGAAATAATATGTAATCTGAATTAGAAAAGTAAATGGGTGGAACAGATATTTACTTAGATGGTTGCTAAATATTTTACACAGATAACTTATCTCATTAATGTATTTTCAAATAAATGTGTTTTCAGATAAGCTACAATCATAGTCAGTAACCAGATCCTAAAATGCTCACCATCAATTGTAGTTGAAAGATTGCACAGTACATGTACCTACAGCTTTTGTTCGTCCCTTGGGCATTTGTTTTGACTGTCAAATCAGACACAAGGAAAAGCTGCGATGTTGTGAAATGAGATTACAAGTCCACACAGAGTTATTGTGTGTATGAGTTACTAGCAGTGTATCTTGCCACTGGCAATTAGCATGTATATTTCATAAGGCAGCAAGAGAAACATACCACTGTCCACTGCTGGCTGTCCCAGCCTTCTAATGGATATTACACACCCATAGATCAATATGGCTACAAGCTAGCCCCTAGTCCCCCAGGGGGAATAGCCACCATCCCCTCCTACAGGTGGAGCCACTGGTAGTTCAGCACACACGCACCACCATGGTTTCAAACTACTCTCCCAGGGGGAAATAGCCACTCGTCCCCTCCCATAGGTGGAGCCCCTGGTAGTTCAGCATACACACACCCATCAATCACCATGGCTACAAGCTACCTTTCTACTCCCCCTCACCCCAAAAGGATAGTACTGGCTCCATTCCCTAGGTGGAGCCACTTAAAGTTAAGTATGTAGCACACACCCATAAATAACCAGTTCTGAGAACTGCATGTCAATTCTTTGGAGTAGATTGCTTGCGCTATATGACCCATGAGCTAGGAGACGCATGTAATTTCAGGATTGCATAGCATGCTTTTATTGTGAGGCTAAACACAAAGGCAGAGACTAACAGACAGATGGGAAACCACACAGAGACTTGACAATGTCTATATGTCTGAATCAGGCTCTTTAAAACTGTTCAAGAAAAATCTAAAGCTGTTGCCTATGACGTGGTGACTCAACCCTCACCTTAGGAAGTTTGAGTTATTTCATTTGACTTCACATTTTCTGCCATATTGCGGCTAAGTAACTGGAGTACCCGACGAAAACCGTCGCCTAATCTCAAGTCACTGGCAACTTTCTCACATGCCCAACCAAAGGAAGAGACATCCACTATCAACTGGGCTGGGCGCGTTAATCCCAGTTTTCACTGAGGCAGTAAATTATCAAAACTAACCAGCAAAATACCAACTAATTGGTAAAGTACATTTTAAAATCTTTCACTAAAATATACCAAGGAACATAGCCTTAGATTTTTTCAACATTGTTCATAATATTTTACGCCATTAAATCAGACTATCATATAAACCTGTGTTCCTTTTTGAATACATTAAATGATCTACTTATCCGGACCATATGCCACAGTGCACTAGAAAATAAGGCAATATGATCAATACTGATGTGCTACCAGGTAACAGTAGACCAATATATGTTATGGGTAATATGTATTGTTAAGTAAATAAAATTATATAGTACTGTGATCACCTGATCATGAGTGGCGCCAGAGAAATTGTGGCACTGGGCAGATATCAGTGTGCTGCGTCAGCAGTGTCGTTTCCCTGGATCAATAAAGGCATTGCCTATGAGGGCAAGGGAATGGACAGACTGTCTATAGGGAGTTAGCCAGGGCCCATTCTGCCTGTCTTTTGGACAAGAAGTAATTCTAGAAATGCTGTTTTGGACTGGCATTTCTGAAATCTTGGCTAAGACCCTGGACAAATGTATGCAAAAATACAGTTGAATGTTTAAAAGCTGAGTCTGTATCATCTTTTGACATTGGAAGCTCATGAGAGAGAGATGAAAATAAAATCATCACGAATAACAAAATTGAAATTCTATAAGCAATAACAGAATGTGTTCTTATATGCTTCTTAATGAAGGAAGCCTTTGCTTAAGCGGAATGATGCTAAAAATAATAAAATAAATAATATAGATTTAGATTGTCACCTTAGGACATCTCATATCTATCATTGCAGAAAGAAATATATATATTCACATTTGCACAATTTTAAACTTATAGAATCCATACTGTATTGTTTACGTATCACAGAAATAGACTATAAATCATTCTCACATTTGAATTAACAACCAGCATCCACCAAATTATTGCCAAGTGGCGCTCTGCTGAAGCTAACACAAATACCTAGGCAGAATAAATTGAATTTTCGCGCACGTTATTCCACGGATGATTCTATTAGCAAAGTATGATATTGCTTGGGGAAATCCATACAATACACAATGTGAATCAATTAGTCAAGATAATGTGATACCTTGGGAGCAATTACTTGTGCTTGCTGTTCGGATGATCTATTACATGTTGCATTTATAAGTACCTACTTGGCACCTGGCAAAGCCATAATTCTTAATCAACCCATTCGTGTCTTGATATCTTCTTGACAAGTTCTGTCTGGAGCAATGATACTTTTGCCAATAGCTTGAGGAAAAAGCATTATTTCACAAAATATTAGGAGAGATGTTGATTTGGTTCCGATCAATATTTCTTTCATAAATATTTTCATAACAGCCTTGCAGTCAGTTAAAAGGGCAGGGCTCGACATTGGTGCTTGCCCCATTGCCCCGGGCAAGTAGATTTTGTAAATTATAGCTGTGGGGCAAGTGAAAACTGCATCTTGCTTGCCCCACTAGGAAAGAACATTTTGCATATTTCAGGTTTACTTTTGAGAATGTGTGCAAGTTTTGTGGTCTGCCATCCAAGCTTGTCCTAGAAAATATGCTTTCACATGCCAGAACCATGTTCTACTTGGTTTTAAATGAAATATTATAAAATTATTATATACAACTTTTCAAGGGCAAGTGAAAGTTGGAGTAGGGCAAGTGAAAATTGAATCTCACTTGCCCTACGGGGCAAGTCGCTGCAAAAGTTAACGTTGTGCCCTGAAGGGTATCAATAAAATAGGATGTTTTGGGTGATATATGTATTTATATATGTACATATATATATATATATATATATATATATATATATATATATATATATATATATATATATATATATATGTATGTATGTATGTATGTATGTATGTATGTATGTATGTATGTATATATATATATATATATATATATATATATATATATATATATATATATATATATATATATATATATATATATGTATATATATATGTATATATATATATGTATATATATATGTATGATAATATGAAGAAATAATTACAAATATTCAGATCATAGAAATTGACAGATCATAGCAGATTTATAAAAGGCAAAGGCCTCTACTAATAGCTTTTATGCTGGATCCTATACTGCACAGTCAAGCAAGTTGAATTATTCTAGTGATGAGGTTGGAGATTTCTCCCCATAACCAGGTAAATGTCAATAGTATTACCTGGACAATATCTGGCTTCTACACAATGAGATCCCCAACGGTCCACGACATTGAGAACACGTTCAATCACTGACTTGATTCTCCTCGCTTTGATTACTTGACATTTACATCACTTCGTCTACTCTGCCGATTGCAGTTGGAAATGGAATAACGGTGCGGATAGCTAAAAGGCATTGAGCCCAAGCTATATAGCAAAGGAGGCAGTTGCGCAAGTAAGCTTCAAGACTGCAATGGAGACTTTAATGCACCCATCAATCATTACAAGTGCGAAAAAACGGGACAATATTTCGTAGCTTGATTGATGATTGTCAAAATGCTACTTCAGAACCTCACTGGTAAGTGGGAAGGTTTAAACCCATTCATGCCCGCAGCCAACAAAACAATTTTGGTGAAATTTTTCATGTGTAATAACCATAGTTGGCAAAAAATTAAATATGGAGTGTCAATCAGAACATCAACAACAAGCTTCCCACAAATATTTGTAAAATTGTTCTTAACTACTAGGTTATTGTCAGAAGTATCATAGATCCAGACAGGTATTTATAAAGGAACTCTTCAGCACGCATGGGTTTAAAAGGCACATCTTAAGGCCTCTGACAGACTGGGGAGCCCTTGATACTCATGCTTACAAATTATATAGAATGACAAAATCTGAAAAAGCTATCCTCGAAGTCATTTTTGAAGGAAAATTGTCCAGCAAAAGATATGACATCTTCCATTCACATATCATCACAAATTCATCTATTATTCCTTCTTGAAATTTTAAGCATAAAAAGATTGAAATAATTAAAATAATTGACAGTTAAATGCTTGCTGAATAATGCTAGAATAAGCACGAGAAACATGAATTTTTTGCTATGAGGTAGAACTATTCTAGTTTATCCTAGCTCTGCTTGGCTAGGCATTTGATCAGGCTTGTCTTTTGATTCTTTTGTAGACAAATAGATAGTATCTTTCCACTTAATGACATGAAAACTTTCTTTAGCTTGTCTTAAGGGCCTTAGGCAAACTGCATGTTTCAGTGCTGTGACTGGTTACACCCATTAATGCTCGCAATAGCAACAAGCAGCCTGATAACTTTGGGAAATTACTCAAAGGAGAAATATTTTTCAAACGCCACCACCAACTCTCCTCAAAACATTTTGATAAATAATCTTTAATTCCTAGTTATTACATTAAGTATGGAAGATACCTATGTTAATTTATAATGGAACTTAAATGCTGATATATTTTAACCCTTCCAATGCTGAGGCTACTTTCGTCCTAAGTATAGAAACGTAAACATCTTTGAAAACCATTCATATCCTGTCATGTTGGTACTCATTGGAAAGCTCTCGCTGAGTACTCTCAGAAGAGTACCCATTTGCCAGGGTTTCCATCATTTTTCAGCTTTTTTCGCATCGTTTCCTATTGGCCGAATTAGCCATCAGCAGCATAAGGGTTAATAAATGATTTTTAATTCCTAGTTATTATATCAAGTATGGAAGTAAGTTGATTAATAATGGAACTGAAATGCTGAAAGGGGTTAATCCAATTAAGCTTAGTGTTCCCCTTGAAAAGAGTCTTTAGGATGTTATCATATGATACCCGTAACAATATCTTGGAAATAATAGATACATTCTCAAAATAACTCAGGAAGCATAGCTGTCTGTTAGATTATGAATAGCATTTCTCCAGAAAATATTTCTTATCAGCACGTCTGCGGGAAAGATATCAGCTTCATTGCTAGCCTGCCTTCCAGGCCATATTTAGATCCCATCTCTTGTGGATAGATGGCACTGCAATATGCTAGTGAGGGTAGACGTGAAAATGATGCATGTACAACCCCTTTGTATGACAATTGTATGAACTAGATAGCCAGCAGTAGGCCACATTCCCTTATGTAAGAGTGGGCACTGACTTGCATATAAATTAGCCAGCAGGGCATCAGGGCACCGTTTGGACACCCAGACCCTCAAAAATCACCCATTGGGGCACCTACTAGTATTTCAAGCAAATAATTGAATTTTTTCACCTTAATATAATTCCTATGGCATTGTACATGAACATTATGCTTAGGGGTCCACACCGGTATACCCATACCGTGAGGGTATCGATACCCCGCCCGAAAATACCGGTGATAAACCGTATAAATAGTAGCCGGTACTTTTTTACCGGTACTATGAATAAAATGCCTCGCTGCTGATATAGCAGGCAAGGCGGAAAAGAGTGCAGAGACGCGGGATCAGCGGTAAAATACATCACGATCGCGTCATCCAGTGCCGGCCGCCATTTTAACTGCACCCGATAGATACTAACGCGCGCAGTAGTACTTGGAAAAGTGTGGAGAGGGCCACGCTATGTATTTTACATGGTGCTAGTCCAGCCCCACCATACTTTTCCAAGCACTAACGCGTGCGACAGAATTTTGAAAACATCGACAAAGTAAAGAAAGTAACCAGTATCGATACCGTTAGCATACTGGAACCGTATAAAATATACCGTACCCGTACCATACCGTACAATTTTAACGGTATGGAGCCCTAATTATGCTTTAATTCATTAAGTAAACACATGTGTATGGTTATCATCCGAATATACTTTGGTCTCCTTTGAAAACTAGGACGCCCCAAAAGTTTTACAATTGCCACTTTTCGGCACCCAATTTTAAATCCTGGCTAAGACCATGCTGATATTTCATATATTTATATAAAAGTTAAGTCTAGTGGCTAGGTTATTGTTTGTCTGCTGCAGAGATAAATGGGTCATTGCTACAAGAGGAGGAGATTTCCTGGCATTGCCTGAGTCTAGTCTGGCTAGAGATAAAGGAAGCCACCGAGTAGACCATGCTCTCCTTTGGCTTCTCATCATACTCTTCTTTTTCTTTGCCTCGTTGGCTTTTCTAGGCATTCTTGGCAGCTTAACAAAGGTCTTACCGGCTTAGTTCTTGTTCCTGCACCGACTCTCACCCTCACCAACTGCTAAGGGGCTCACAATAGAAGCCGTGCCGGAACACCCTTTCATCTCATAAAAATTATTCATTATGGATTATGTGATAAATGTCTAAATGAGAGCTGACTGCTTTTTGTGGAAATCAATAGCATTAACATCTTTCTGTTGAGTTTTGTTTAGGGACTGACAGTCATTTTGGGATTGACCGGCCAGGTTGAGCAAGTTGATACTGGAATTTACGTGCCCAACTGATTCTGAAAGCCCAACAGAAAATGAAGTCTTGGTTTAATATCTCCAAAATAAAATATTGTCTGAGGATATGTGTATATCTTTTGTTATAATTCTTATTTCCATAAGGCATAGTCTCATAGACTTATATGCATTTCAAACGTTTCAAAATTCAATCATTGGTCATTTTTGGAATTTCAACTTGCCATGGTGGGTAATTTTTGCTTGTTATAGCAGACAAGTGGGTATGTATGATGTCAGTGCCTGTGTATCATAAAATATGCTATGTACATGTACTCCAGAATATGAGTATTATGAGGGGCATGTACATTTCTAAATATTTGTTTCAATTTTGTTCTTAAGTAACTTCAGACCAACTCCCTTCTCACTGCTCTCAGGATATGAAGGGTGTACGTATGGCTACAGACATAACCAGGATTCCATACAGAACACTGGATAGTCATGCAGACATGATATTTTCAGTTCAGCACATCCCCACTCCTCATAACCCCACAACGCTTTCTCTAATCTGCTTCCTGTAATAAGAAGAGCTAGGCCCCAATCAATTTCTTACTTGAAAATAGCCTGTTAATTTGATCCTTTGATACATCAATATTTTGTCAATCTTCAACTGATATGTATAATTTTCCTAACACCTAGGAATAAAAGTGGAGATGATTTAATATATCCTGCATGAAATCTGCATGAATAAGCCAGATAGGTCTCTCAGCATTATTTGTACACCAAAGCCTTTACCATAACAATCATCAGGATCTTTTAAATGCAGACTGAAAACCTACATAATACAATTTTCAAATGAATCCTCATAACAGGTTGGTATTTTCTTTGATCATTTTCTGCATGCATTACAGTCTCTCTTGAAAATTATAACACACAAAATTAAATCCTGGCAATAGCCATGACCTGAAATGAAATTTTATTCACCTCATCCTACAAACAATATTGGAGATTCATAGAACAGGTGACTGTAAGAAAAGTTACGTATACTGTGTAGACATGGTGCAGTCTAGGGAGAAGCAGTGTCATCTAACAATGAACAATAGATGTAAACTGTGAAATATACAACAAATTTAGGCTCCTGTGCTAGTCAACTGAATCCTTCATAACCAATAAATTTATTGAAAAATGCAATGTGCTTCAAATAGAGATTTACTTCAAAAGAAAAATAATAATAAATGGTAATAATACTCATATAATATATGAGTTTACATTTTAATAATCAACCTTAAATTGAATATCAGATTACAAAAAAAGTGAAAAATATCAATAAGAGGATATGAAAGCCGAGTAATTTACCCCATTTTTATAACGGTTATTCATCTTTAATGTTGTGCAAATTCCCTTTATATACATGAAGACTCATTTGATTGGCACAGGGGATGACACGAAGAAGATTTATCCAATGAAACATTCGTAACAGTGTACCATACCTCTGCCACTCAGCTGTCATTGTTCCTGTCTTGAGGGGGGGCAATCACACAAACATGGCCTACAACAAGAACACATAAGCACACATCAATCTCATGCAGTTAGCAACATACTAGTAGAACACTATAGGGCATCTAGAGAGGGGGACAACGATAATGGTGACATGCAATGTCTATAGGTAAAATAAACATCAACACAACTTTTCCTTACCTTATAGGTTGAAATCTCTTATGCATGAAACTTTCTATATCATCATACTAGTGCAGACCTCTGTATTGTTAGAATTTGCAATCCCTAACATTTAGGGTTTAACAAAGTTGATAAAATGCTTAGGCATAAAAAAAGAAATTGTTTGTTTCCCGTAACGGTCTGAAAAAAAATAGGGTAGGCAGGTCGGTAATATATTTTTTTTGATTATTTTTTGGTCAAAAATGTGTTTTATGCATGTTTTACGTTGATTGGGAGTTGGGAGGGCATAAAAAACTTAAGGGTAGGTATTTTTTTGAATAAAACTTGTTAGGGTAGGGTTACAGGAAACAAACAACTTTTTAGGCCTTATACTTAAAGGTATCAAGATATATACCTAAGTATATTTAAGTGGATTCACCAAAATGACAATATACAAATTGCGTAGTTAGATATTCATAATCTCTCCCAAAAAAGACTGGTTTATGGTAGAAGATTCAAAATTAAGATACTTTTATTTGACCACCTTCCAACCACCGAGGCTTACTTAGTCCATTGGACACATTCCAACTCAAAAACCTTCCTTGTGGACCAGTAAAGGTCAACAACTCAAATAACTTATAGTCACATGCGCAGTGGGAAAATCCAAAAATCATTTCAATATCGCATACACATTTTGTCAAGCTCAAACTTGAGATACTACTTATGTAAATTTGAAATATATATTGTAAATCATCATTTTAACCCTTCCAATGCTGAGGCTACTTTCGTCCAAAGCACAAGGACGCAAAAATCATTGAAAACCATTTAAACCCTACCATGATGGTATTCATTGGAAAGCTCTCGCTGAGTTCTCTCAGATGAGTACCCATTTGTCAGGGTTTCAAACATTTTACGTGTTTTTGCATCATTGTGTATTGGCCAAATTAGCCACCAGCAGCATAAGGGTTAAGCTGTTCTACTTCTTTACCTTATTTTACTTTAAACCAGACTGTACTAAATATGTGTTCATCAGACTCTAGTACCACTAGCCAGGAAGAAAGCACACAAACTCCATAAGATTTCCTCAATTTAAGCTTTTTCAAAAATTCAGCATCGCAATGGTGAAAGTTCCCAACAAAATAGCACTGAAGCAGCAGTCTGCATGTATTAATTTTCATTTATGTTGTTTTCTGTATGTGCGGAAACCTTTGCAGAAAGTTCATTCATTCACCCCCTGCCCAGGAGCCTTTAATGGCACTCTCAGAAAAAAACCAGACTGGGACATCTCGGGAAGGGGACAGGATTGTTGAAGGTTGGATTTATGTGAAAGCACAAGTTGGCCTATAATTAGGGACCCATCAGAAACTTGACAACAGACAATAAATCAGTCATTCCCTTTCAACAAAGCATCTTTCTTAAGATGCAAGGGTTAATAGACATATCCTATCTAAGTACAGTCTCCTCCAAATAGACAACTGGCAGGATGCCTTCGAATTCCAGGCAAATCTGCAGTGAAGTGTAGGACTACTCAGCCTCTATGTTAATGCTAGTTTTCATCCAATCACACTGCACTTACAGTGGGAGAAACAGGACTTACTTAAATATTGACAATACTTCTAGGAGAGTAGGCTAAGAACATAGACCTTGTCCTAAATCATAACTAGAAATACGCATTTACAGCACATGGCTGCACAGAACTTCTAGTGATATTACTAATATGAGGATCAAGAACTGCAGAATAAACAATTCTCAAAGGCTGATATTGACATACAATATGTGGTTGTCGCCACATTATTTACTTTTAATTGCATTGCAAGCAGGGTCTTAGCCGATATTTGGAAACAGGGTGTCCAAATAGAGGTTTCATAGACTTTTGCGTGTCCAAAGTGTGGTACAAAAAACATACTACTAATAAGATAGACCCTATATAGATACCTTTACAGATTTTGCTTTTTTAGGCCAGATACTGCTTTGTGTGTCTTATAAAAGTGACACTACAGCTTCTACATCTTCTATCTTCTAAGAAAAGTCATCTTCAGCAAATTCTGTCATAAAATTTTGGGTGTCCAAACTGTCAAAAAACAGTGTTCTGCGTGTCCAAATGACACGCTGGACGCATTATGGCTAAGCCCCTGATTGCAAGGCACCCCTCCACAACAAAAGTAGACCGCTAGTAAAAACATATCAAAGAGAGTAAAATTGTGGGCATTTATACCTGATGGGCTAGTGAAAATGGTATTTCTTACTGAACACTGTTTTTCAGGGAGGCTTACATTTTTTTTATAAATCAAGATTTAGTAGAGAGAATTATGGGCATGAACCAAATGCTTAAATATCTTTCATGAAATAATATGGACTACTATTTTATAGCCAAACCTGAAACACATGCACACAATAACACCAGATATCTAGCAGGAACTTCATTAACCCTTCGAATGCTAAGGCTACTTTCATACAAAGAAATTGGATGCAAACATTTTTTTAAACCATCTAAGCCCTGTTGTGTTAGTAGTATTCAATACTCGCTGAGTAGTCAGATGAGTACCCATGTGCCAGGGTTTCAGTCATTTTTCGGGTTTTTGCATCATTTTGTATTGGCCAAATTAGCCACCAGCAGCTTAAAGGGCAAATGCACCATCATGATGATTTAGGTTCAAAATGTGCCTATATGTGTCACCTTTCAAATAAGACCACCCGCAAGTCTGTCCTCCTCAGCACTCTTCAGATATGGCTTATGAAAGTTAGTAAAAAACTAGCCTGAGTCTGGGTATAGAGGCTGCCATTATCAGAAGTGGTGCTTATGAAGTGACTGCCAGCCCTGCTTCTGATTGGTTGAGAGATATCACTTCCAGCCACTGATATCTCTCAACCAATCAGAAGCAGCACTGGCAGTCACTTCATACCACTGATTGTGCTTAATTGGGCTTAATTGGCCTGCAATGTCAGCATCCATGCCCAGATTCAGGCTAGTTTTTTACTAACTTTCATAAGCCATATCTGAGGAGTGCTGAGGAGGACAGACTTGCGGGTGGTCTTATTAGAAAGGTGACACGTATAGGCACATTTTGAACCTAAATCATTATGATGGTGCATTTGCCCTTTAAGGGTTAAACACCAGTTTAAAGCAAAAGATTCAAATGATAAATAATAACTGGACATATGTGGATTCCTCCTTCAAAACATGTGAACATTCAATATTAGCCTGCTGTGGATTCCTCAATAAAATGTATAAGTAGCCACCCATTATGATTTTTAGAAAAACTCTATCCCTACTGTTCTACAAACTACAAATTTAGAAATAGATATTTTGCCTTTTCGCAACTAGGGCCACATCAAAGTTCACATTAACACCCAAGCTAGCCATATAATCTGTCTAGATATTTATACCTGAAAGGTCAACAGTAACATGACACTTTTGGCTAAACAATAACAAAATGTCTCTTTCTGACGAGATGTCCTTATAAACATTATTTCAGTACTAGATGACTTGTTATCAAACTAAGCTATCCAATATGTTTATATATATATGTCATTTATATGAACAATTACATGCATATTGTACTTGTAAAACAATCTTAGCCAGCATGGTGTCTGGGTGTCTTCTGTACACTCAAAACCCTCAAAAAGCTCCCCTCTGGAAACCCAATTCATTTTGAGGTGAATTTCTTAAAATGGCTTCCTCAAGCATATAATTGAGTTTTTTCATCTCAATATAATTCCCCTGGCATGTGTTTATGGATATCATGCCTTATTTGGATAAATTTATACATGTTTATGGTTGAAATCTGAGTAGATTTTGGTCCCCCTTAAAAATGTGGATGCCCCAAAAAATTACAATAGGCCAATTCTGGACACCCAGTTTCTAAATCTAGGCTAAGACCCTGTTGTGAAATGCAATAATGTAAGGCATTCAATACGTCACAAACTATGATTCATCTCCAATCTTATTCCCAGACAAAACACAATCTTTCTTTCTAGCTCATATTATTTTTTGATACTGAAATGAAAATAATATTCATACATATCTAGATATTCTTGAATCATTCCATGGGCAAATAGCATGAATGCTAATAATTGCTTGTAGGACCTAGTCCCGATCTACTGTAATAAATATAAGGTTTATATATCATTTTATAGGTTGCTTATTGCTTCACACAAATAAGCATGATGATCTTCTAAATGAAATAATTTAATAGCAATGAAGTTGTCGTGCAGACACACACAGGCACTTAAATTACAGTTTTAGTCAACCTCTGACATACAAGGTAGCCCAACTAGTCAGGGTTGGTAAAAATAAGAAAAGGTCAAAAGGGGCCAGTAAATTCCAGACCATTGTAGCCCTACAAGACTAGTCCAAATTTACCAGACATTGCTAGATAGCTAAGCTGACTTGATGACATTTTGATTGGTGTTTATTATAAAATCTAAATGAATAACATATTCTTGCACATTTAGGTAATAAACTGAATTAAATTGTAATGAATATTTTGATTGTGAGGCAGGGCTGGTACAGGTTGAAGTAGGGCTTTTAGATTCCAGGTGCTACTAGCCCTACCAGGCTTGCATTGTGTTTTGGATATTGTCGGACCCTGGTAGTGTTTCATACAAAGTAAGAATGAAGCCCCTTAACCCTTCAAAACAATACTTTAAAAATGAAATTGAATGACTTCTCCAAGAGAAAATGTTACATGGTTACTGACCAGGAATCTAACTCCCACTTTCAGGAGGGTAGACTAGTGCCCCTCAATTTCTCAGTTTCACTGGTTTGATCATGCATGTTCAGTCTCTTGAATCACTCATATAGTGCACCTCACTTCCTTGTTAAATGTTATGTGAACCATGTCAACTTTAGATGTAAATACCTTTAAAAAATGGTTATTTAGTTTCATAATTTTGAATTGCCAGGTCCATAAAATCCACTCACATCAAGAACTCTATTTCAACAATGTTTAATTCCTTTTTAAGGATGAAGTTCTCCAGAGCTGCCTCCACCTATTTGGTTCTAGTCTATACATTATTTGACATTTACTGTGCACCAATACCTTCAACAAATTTGACTGAAATTTGGAAGGTGCTGCATTGTCAACATAATATTCACATAAAATTTACGCAAAATATTTTGGAATGAGAAAAACTGCCCAAATAGAATATTTTGGATATAATGGATATGAAGCCATAATACCACGAACACTTAATTTTGAGTTTAAATAAATTCTTGTTTTCAGGACTCAATGGGCATACTTAACTTGGGGATTTAACAGGTCATCTGACGCAGGGGCATTTCGTTATTTCAGCGCAATTATATAGAATACAGTAACAGTTGAATGGACAACTATAAGGCTATAGATGGAGTAGTTTACTCAAAATTTCACTTCAATCGGAAAGTAGGTCTACACAAATGTCAATTGTAGATTTGTAGTTACCACCATGAAATTTACCACAGAACGCTGTCAAATAGTCAAAGGGGTGATGGCCAACTGCATAAATGAGTGAATTTTTGTACGGGTCTCTAAAGGTGAAAAGGGGATTATAAGCCTTTGAACATTTAATATGATTAGAATACCTCATTACCTGAATTCTGTATCTATATATTGTTTTCCTTTATTTCATGACAGATCTTGAATATGAAATGAATCTGATTCTCGCGAGCTTATTAGACTTTTATTGCTGTAAGGATGGCATTGCTCGAGATCTTTTTATTACTGTGGTACCCTTCAACAACTGTCAGAACTGACAGTCAGATGATGTTTACTCTTGCTTCTCTCACCAGCCTGTGCCAGACAGTCTGACTGAATAATTCAGCGAATGAAAATTGAAATATCGCCCCAAATGAGGAGCAAAATGTCACGCTTCGTATCATGAATACAACACAGTTTTAAAACAAATTCTAGTTTTATGATACCATGTAGACCTTACCTAACGTAGAAGGAAGGAATGACTTCGTGGGTCGGTAGAGACTGAATCAATGCCAATGGGCTGTCAACTCAGCGGCGAAACAGTCGGCGGGTAGCAGATTAGGTAAATAACAAATAGACATTTAGCTAGAAGTTCGGCATCAAATCGAGCAGTATTTTTCAGACGTGTATGAATGTTCTATTTCTTTCGATCCATGACCTCCTCTTGTCAATAAGAAGTTCTCTTGGCTGCCTAACGTCGGTTCATTCGCCGTTCTGTTTCCCCTCCGCTCCCAAGTCTGCCAAAATGGCGGATCCAGTGACGTTATGAGTTCTCGCGAAATATCGCGAGTTTTTCTCCCACTTTCATCCGGGTACTATTACTTCGCACAACCCAGGATTTGGCAGTCCAGTGAGTGGAGGTTGCACCATCAATTTCATCATTTTTATCAGATAACACGCATTAGGCAGTTTCCTGTTTTGAATTATGCATTATGAAACTATATAGTTACAATATCTTTTTGCCATTTTCAGATTCTGGTGTTTTGACGCTTTCTTTTACATCAATTTCTTGTCGCCATCTGGAACTGCCGAGTTCCCACCAGCGCCATTTTACCACGTTTTTATTATAATTTTTGTCGTCTCCAACGTTTTTATGACTTTATTGCGACAGAACGGTAAGTATTTTGCTTCTTCTGAATATGTTCGTTTAGTAGATATGTTTAATTACTTATTAAGTCTGTATTACATGTTCAGACATTCCTACATACACTACACATGCGTATCACGTGTGTTCATTACAGATATTTTAATCTTAGTCTTAGATCTACAAATAGAATGACAGTCTTTACTTAATCAGTGTATTCGATGTCTTAGAAGCTACCTTTGAATGGCACATTAAGAAGTGCCATGGCTTGTGTGCGAGAATGTAACGTTCCATCTATCACCTTGAGACCAGTGACAAAATAAGAAAAAGAAACCTGGGTCATTTGACTTCACCTGCCCTTGGCCTGGGCCTGTGACGGACTTGAAAATGAAAGTGAAGGGGGGAAAGGGCTTGCTTTAGATGCCACCCTCTCAATTCCATCTGAATATGGTTTTATACTTGAGTCTACTGTGTTTCTTCACTTATGAGGCATGTCGCATGTGAAATGGATATTTGCTGACCTGTCAAAATTCAAGACTTAATGTCTTATTAACTGAGAATGTTGCCATTTTTGAAGGACGAATGTTGTTGGGTAATGATAATTTCATATGCGGTGGTAGAAGAAGTACCTGCCTGCTCATTGTGCTGTTTTTATGCTATTTTTGCTTAGTTAACAGACTTAACTGATCTGTCAGCTGTCCGTCTCTCCCATGGCCCCACTTCCAGATTACTCTAAGTGTAATTTCACCCACAACTACAATTAACATCCATTCAGCTTAATCCCCTTCCCTCAAACTGCTACCACTTACTCCTTTGCCAGAGTGTACTGGAGGTGGCTGCAGTTCCATGTCACATGCAGACCCACTCTCCACACAGAGATACGCTACGAATAGTATCTCTGCCACCACACCGCTACTTTTTCGCAGAATATTTTGATAAGTGACGTCATTAAATGTAGCCCATTTGGTCAAAAAGTGTGATGCACACGATGCAAATGGGCAAAATTACAATCAACAATGACGTCATCCTTGCAGTGGCCTGTTTGTTGCGAGAGCGCTGGACGACCGACTGGCTGATTGGTCAATTCAGGACTTTTCACTGCAGTTTCTCATGAGCTATTGCAAAAAGTACTGAGGCATTACAAGTTTACAAACAAAATATCATGGATATCGTAGTTTGCGCAATTACAAATAACTGAATGACGAATAATGCACAGGAGCTTTACATCTTGTATTATTTTGAAAATGTACCAAAACGTGCAGAGTGATTCGGTGCGTGGTGGCAGAGATACTAGTTGTGTAGCAATCGCGGTAGACAGGATTGCTGTGCCACAGATTAATGCGACCATCACCTGCATGCCAAATTTGGTAAAGATAGCCTTAACCTCTAATGCTTTGATAGTCTTATCCACTTTTGTTAGGGGCATGCTGGTCAGCTTATTCTGAAAATATTATCTCAAGTTTTTGGTTGAAAGAAAAAATTCATGCAAGAAAGTTCCCAATGATTTGGGAAAAGTGGTGGTTTTCCCAGGGTGCTTCAGTTTCCTCTGCCATTTACAACTAGAGCTAGTTGTGATCTAGCCTTGATATGGCTGAAAGAGTGATGCTAAATGAGTGTTTGCCATGACTAGAATAAATTATGGCACTGTTCAAATATAAGTCATCTCTTTTTTCTTGACATGACTAGCAAGCTGAAAGTCATTAACATTGTACATTTAATCTATTGAATACTTAAATATCTAAGATAGATTACTGCAAATATCTAAAAATCATTTAAATGTTTTTTAATGTTTTTCACAAAGTTCAAATTGGTACCAACTTCCCAGTACATGACAAGTTGGTCCCTGACTATGTGCACTGTAGCACATAGAACATAAATCATCATGACAGCTGCTCATCCTGATGTATTATCACACAATAGCAGATTGCCCTCATTTACTGAGCTGTGTAGTTAAGATATCATCTAAGTTCCTTGAAGCTTTGCTGTTGTGCATACTTCAAAGGTAAATCTTTTATATTACTAGACCTCATCCAGCCTAAGCAAACAGGAGGGTATACCACAGCTGCAGACAGTTTTTGCCAACTTAGTGACCAAGGTGATATGTCATGTGTGCAAGGTTTTGTTCCTCTTCAACTATGGTGGCTGAAGTGTATTTATTTGGTCACTCACTCATGTATTGGATCAACTTGTTCCAATTGTAGTCATTTATGGGTCACAAAAAAACAGTTTTCCTGAGCCATTACCTGTCCAGTCAATTTCAACACCGGTATACATTTCAAGTTCTTGCACAATGGTGATAACTATGAATGACAACTTTCACGGTCGCCATACTGCTTTCGAAGGTCACATCCTGACAACAGCCTGTCGGAGAGACTGGCAGGGATTCAAGTACTTCACACCCTCTTTTTGGGGCCATCAAGCAGGAATGGCAAATGTCATGGGAATTATAAGGAGATGAAAAAATTCAATCATAAGCTTGAGATTGAGATTTTTAGAAATTCCACACTAAAAAATTTGGGTGTCCTGAGGGGTTCTTTTTAGGGGTTTGGGTGTCCAAAAAGGCACCCAGACGCCCTGCTGGCTAAGACCATGGAACATTGTACAGAAGAACATTTTCTGTTATTTTCTTGATTGGCTGTTTTTCAAGCATTTAACAGCTTAATCTGTGTTGCACTGGGGTGCATGTTTTGCCAGAACCTGTGCGATAGGCACAGGTGATCAGCGAGATCACAGGTTTCCGATATCCTGTATCTCATGACTGACTGGAGCATTGGCTGATTCTGATAGGGAAACTGGTCCATGCTTGATATGGTTGCAGATTTCTAGCCAGCCCTGAACTGCTACTTACCCAGACAGCTAGCCATATACATTTTGATTTGAATGATTATCAAGCTCCTTAACTTAAATGTATTTAGCTTTTTCTTGACAGTGTCGGTTCTACAATTTGCTGCCAGTATTTCATAATTCAGTGTTGGACACTGACACATTGTCCTTATCAGGTGGAATATCACAAAGGCAGATAAAACCCCTTGTCAATAACAAAATCCTACCTTAAAAGCTCAAGAACATTAAGGTACTGTTCACATGCAAGTTGCCCAAGGTTTAAAGGTTGAAGTGAAGCATGTTCAATATTTAAATTACCATTCTTCATTTATGTAGGCATAGGGTTATTATGTAATTGTTGGGGTCCATTGATTATCTCGGGCTATGAGGCTGAGCTTCCTTTCTTTGATCCAGTCTTCCTGAACAAACACAAATGCAATCTACCATATCCATTAACCAGCAAACCTGTGACCCGTATGTATAGGCAAAGCGTAGTATATGTAAATCAACATTCTCACTGAGAATAGGCCATACTCTTCATAATGTGTAGGAGTAGAACTAAATACAGTATTTCCCGTTACGAATAATAGCATGCTGCTCGGGCATAGGATGGGAATTACCTTTTCCCATTAGCAAAAAAACCTAATGCCACCAGAGACAGCGGTACCTGTGCATATTGCATTCAAATGCCCTCGGAGAAAACAGACGGTATTAGTGGTTATTAATACTGATACAGAGGCCAATTCTGGCACTGTTCCAACTAGAGGCAGCAGGCATAGGAAGTGCTGGCACAGCAAATATACCATACTACATAACGTTGGTAAGTAGCCTATGTTAGGTTATCTTTTCTGAGACAGTTTGCCTCCATACATCTTTGGGATGGGAACGTGGGAAATTCAGTCTTGACTAATGGATAATCTAGTTATGGTTTTAGTTACTGTCTAGCTCTGCTTCTGCCAATATTGAAAAGCCAGAGAGCCCCCTGCAGCTGTTTTCTGTGGAAAAGAACCACTCTAGGTAATTAACATAATGGTGGAAGAAAGGGGCTTGGTCAACATATGGCTCTCAGGCATAGACTGAGAGAAATAAGCCATACATGGAAGCTAGTCTTTTTATGGAAATAGATTTATCCTTGTTGGTAGATCGAAGTTAGGGTTCTACCTTGTTCCAGCTTTTTAATTACACATTATTTGTAGTATGAATTTCTTTTGCTTAATTTGGAAAATATTAGGGCATTATATAAGGTTTGACTAAAAGGTTGGCAGCGGCTAGTAAAAAAAATGTCATCTTCATGGTTTTCGTCATCTGCTTCTTTTTCTTCCACTTCATCATCCTTTTCAATCTCAGGTGAAAATATAGTACCAAAGTATGTGTTACTCACTGTGTAACTGTGCTGCTATTTGACTCCAAATTTGTCGAGTATTGGTCACAGCCATTTAATCATCTGTGTAATTATGGCATTGTATTGACTATTGAGACAATGTATGGATATGCAAGAAAAAGTCATACTGAAACTGAAAGTAATAGGTCTTCTGAACCATCATGTTTCCTTAGACCTTAAATTGCAGCTGGGAGCCTAAAGATGCAATATTTGCTGTGAATGTTCATAGACCCTCGCATAGAGCATGTTTTGACCGGAATTGGGTACCCTAACCCATTCATATCTGAATTTACAGTCTTACTCGTGGACATACCTTAATATCAACGCAAAAACAATTGAAAACAAAAACAAGAAAGTTATTAATGTAAGCTGTTAAATATACTTGAATTTTATAAACCTTAAAGCTTCATAATTATTTCAAGTATTACTTTTATATTCAATGAGATAAATTTGAAGTCATAAGACCATGTTGGCACTCCAGATGCAAATTGGTCAAGTCTGAATGTTGATCTCTGCCGATGAAAGTAAAGGGAATGCTATAGATATTGTGGCTCCAAACATTGGTTGTGATTCTGGTCTGATATTGATTAGGCCCAGCTGTAATGGAGCAATTTCTGTGCAGGATCAATAGAGGAGCAGTTTGCCTTGGTGAAGTGTAGCATATGTTCCAGGCCCTGTTGGGTAATCCATGCACCTGTAGAATGTCCATTTGAATATAGTCTTGAGGCTGTGGAGAGCTCTGTTCAAAGGGGATTTCATTGACTTCCTGAATATGCTTTTGGTAAAGAGTTGGAGTTACCATTCTTTTGGCCATTGCATATTTAGTTAAATGAATTCTACTTCCCTAATCATCAGCTTAGTTCCTGCCATATTTTTGAGAGCATTTAGTCAAACTGCTTTGTTATGTTAAGCAAAAGCAACCAATAGATTCAATCTCCTACATTTTTGTCGCAGGCCCTACAAGGTAGATGATAAAAAGACTTTAAAAAATAAGTAAGACACTGTGATTATGCCATTATAGAAAGATGGTATTATTAGTAGTGCTATGCAGCCAGGTGTCTTAATAAAATTCCAGACCACTCATGATAAGCCAATTAGTGTTGCCCATCTCATGATGAGCCAGACACTGGGAATCATTCTGACCAGTTTCCTTTACTAATGTGATCATCATCACAAGCAAGTCAAGATTTCTAGTCCAGTGGCCCATTCACGTCACAATGCCTGATCAGCATGTAGATCAGGCATGAGGTGATATGCATCATGATCTATAGGATATAATAACCCTAGGGAGATTGAAGCCAGGAAATGGCTCCCGTCAACATTGCCATACTTAGCAGCGCCTGCACGCCTCCACAATGATGTGTGTTGGTGAGGATGCAGCTTGCTGTGCCAGGTAGGAGTGGGTGTGGCAATGACGTGGGGGATCAGCACTTCTCAGGGAGATCTGTTATCTTGATTCACCACCTGGGACTTCAGACTCAGGTGTGCTATGCTATTCAGGTGTGCACTGCTATCATAGAATCATCGTGGCAGGAATTTTGTGTATTGATTGATAACGTTAATTCATTCTTCTTTATGGATAGATCTGTAAACAGTAAACAGGCTTATTTTGGTGATACCCTGTATTGGCCTGTAACAGTAGAGATATGTAGTGAAAAAGTTGAAGGGGAATTGTTCATGAAAACCAAACCAATAATTTTCCTTCAAATACTTATAAAAGTGAATATGTATTGGATTCCAAAATTATTTCAAAAGTATTATAAATCCTGAGGATACTTCACAAGTGTGAATTCTATAAAGCTTCTTAATTTAATTTATTCATCATCAAAGCATCTGAGAACCAAACTATTTAACATTAAAGACTCATGTTCAGAGAGTGATTTAAGTCAATGTAATCATCAGCCTTAGGCATGTAACAATTTTGATTGTCTTAAGCCCTTTCAGATTAATGATTTGTGATACCTTTTATAAGGGTCATCTGAGAGGGGGCATAAATGCTTATGTAGTTACTTGGGCCGTAGAAAGTGTTTATATTTCAAAGGGTTTGTGCAATATAAGAGGTAATGACAACATATTTTGTTCACATCAGGTGTTCACACTTCAAGGTTTCACGGTACTGGCACACATTTTGAGGCTATTTCTACTATTTCCCATCATCCTAAGTAATCCATTTTGCGTAGGGTGCATGCCTGTGGGCCAGCAGCTCTGCCAGCTCTTCGCTGTGCTGCTGCGGTTGAGGTGTGATGCTATGTGGGCTGAGGAGGATGACGACTCTCACCGTCCTGTCTCCGCTGCTGACACATTACCAGCTGTTACACAGCCAGCCCTACTCAGTCTGAGTGAGCACAGTCCCACGAGAGTTGTCCCCACTGTTCGTTGTGCACAGGAGGGCTGAAAGACTTGATGGCGTTATTCCACAAGTCCCTCCCAGGCTGCTGCTGCCAACTGTTCAGCAGTCTCAGACTCTTGTAGGATTGACTTGTGATGATGGATAGGAACCAACAGCAAACACAATCTGAAAGATCTTGCCATTTGAGTGTGTGCTGAAGTAGAGGACCTGTTAGTGTTAGGTGTAGGCATCCAGTGTTGAGCTCTATAGTCGTCGTAGCACTGTTTAATTATGCTTCCTCATTCTGTCATTTTAGGCCTATTACTGAGCCATACAGACAGGTCACAACCTGGTCAAGATTCGATTAGTCCACCACTCAATACAACTGGGTTTATGAATTTCTGCAAAGATTGCCAGTCCTGTTACGCAAGAAGATATACAGACAATCTCAGTTGGAGACATAAAAAGGAAAAACATCCGTCAAAATGGCACTCAACATCGACCGCTCCAACACCGATCCTTTTTACCGTTATAAGATGCCCCGCATCATAGCAAAGGTAAGTCGTAGCTCTCTCTCTCTCTCTCTCTCTCTCTCTCTCTCTCTCTCTCTCTCTCTCTCTCTCTCTCTCTCTCTCTCTCTCTCTCTCTCTCTCTCTCTCTCTCTCTCTCTCTCTCTCTCTCTCTCTCTCTCTCTCTCTCTCTCTCTCTCTCTCTCTCTCTCTCTCTCTCTCTCTCTCTCTCTCTCTCTCTCTCTCTCTCTCTCTCATATGATTGTGTTTTTAATTATATGAAATATGTTGACAATATGTTGTATGTGCTACACTGTTAATTCAATCACTTTATATTTAGAAAGTATTAGGTTAGAAATGATTGATACTTTGCAGTAAGATTTGTGCGAGTGTGTGGGAGATAACATAAATTGTGTTTCTAGACTTGTTATGAGTTCTTATATTTCCTCCATGATCAACTCTACTGCAGATGTCAAATAATTCCTTCTGCCCGCTCCCCCTCTGATTATTCCACCCACCTGTGGAGGAGGTTGTTTGGCTCACTGACTGACGAATGTTGGATTTTCTTAATATTTTTTAATGGACATACAAATGGAGGGAGGTGTCTTTTATCATGAATTCTAACATTATTGAGAAGCCAAGGAGAACGTCAAGGATATATGTTTTATGTTTCATTTAAAACCAAGTAGAACATGGTGCTGGCATGTGAAAGCATAATTTCTAGGACAAGCTTGGATGCCAGACCACAAAATTTGCACACATTCTGTAAATAAATCTGGAATATATACAGCCCATTTACCCAGTGGGGCAAGCAACATATAGTTTTCACTTGCCCTTCAGCTATAATTTACTAGCCCAGGGCAATTGGGCATGCACCAATGTCGAGCCCTGGCATATGCAGAGTAGTCTATGCTGATACCTGTAGCTGTCGTAATATGAATATAGTCTAAGTGTCCTTTATGCTAGCTATTGGGTATAACCAAGACAAATGGAGCTTGGTGAGTAGATTGTTCCCAATGGTGTTAGTGATGGAAATCATTATCCTAATGGTCCTGCCTCTGCATATGCTCCATAACAATGGCTAATATTGCTGATGACCCATCTGCCTAGGCTGAGTAGTAGTATAAAATACTGCTTTGGGACGTGACTACTGCAGTGTACTACACTATGCTGTAAGTGCACAGCAGAACACAATCTTTAATCCATCCAGGGCTCAACAGTACCCGGCTAACCCAGGTAGTCAGTCGGGGCATGTTGGACCGTAGATCAGATAGTCCCGCCAAGCTTTCAGGTTGCCTGGCCAATTTGATAGCAATTACCCTGATCGAAATGCCATTTTTCCATGATTAGATAGTCATGACTATAAGGCTATCGGTTATGTCGAGCCCTCCCATCACACCCATGTTTCCTATAAATATCAGGAAATTTTTGCAAGAGAAAAACACATTCTGAGTATCATGCAACACTAAAACTTTAGGCTGTGTAGGGGCTACCTCATTAGCCATGCAATCTAATGCATTACACACAGTCTTCTTCTCTGTGTCTCACCTTTGAACAAGGTCAGGGATTTGAGTGCCTCTTGAGGTTTGTGAGAAAGTTGCCAGTGACTTTGTTCTGATTGGTCTTTTCCACAGGTCCACTGGTTATACGGGTTGCATACCGGTACTCGGGTACCGATAGGAACCGAGATTCGTTTCAAAAAGTACCAGTATTTTACCATTTCATTGAGAAATGGTACTTAATGGCACTGTTTCGTTTTCGAGCACCGTTTCGTTTCAACAAATAAAACAAGTATGCACGGTATGCAACCATACTGGTTTGTACTATTATCAACTTTTGCTTACAGTTTAGCCTAGACTGGCAGATTAATATAAGTACACTTAACCAACTAATGATCCTTTCTGCATTAGAGAAAGTATTTTGCTGTATTTACTCAGCATTATTTAGAGGAATATGTGTGCCTGTTACCTGTACACACCTGTTGATTACCTCAGGGCTCAGGTGTATGGAGGACCAGCAGGTGTTTACTGGGAATTCTGACCATGACAGTTATGGCCACACACTGCCTCAGAGAGCAGTACTAAGCGACTCATTCTCTCCCCTATAGTAATTTTTCACTGACAGAGCATGCAGCATCTTTTGTTTATGGATTCTCAGGTATTTGGCAGTTGCATTAACTCAAGTCTCCTACTACAGGAATTGGGGTTGGTATCCAACAATAATGAAAAATATGTCTTGAATGATACTAGTAGGCAAACACAAATTCAGTAATAGAGGCCTTATTGTTCCTCTTCCTGTTGCTACAGTGTGAGAACCCCTAGGCATCATGTAGACCTGTCACAAAAAGGATGTCACTTGGCTTGTAAAATCTAGCAATTTAGAGTTTCTACAGCTAGTATAAGGCAATATGTGAATTGATTGTTCCTCAGAAAATTGTTTTGTCTGATAAAAATATATACACAGTGACATTCAATTTGAAACCAGGTTTTTTCAATGGGGCTCTAGACATAAGTTTTCCCTTCATTAAATCCATCCAGGACTGTCCTGGTGCAAGCTTCCTGAAAATGGCCTGCATAGATTGTTCTTCAATGAACAAAATTGGTTGGGAAGTGTGGTCACGATCAGTTAATTATGGACCATGAGATAAGGACTACAGAAATAGTCAGCCAATGAAGCCAGTTGTTAGTTGTAGAAGGGGATAAAAAGTGCCTGTCTGTCCTATTTATCAAGATTGGCTGCTGATAGTGTTGTTATGTGGATGTGTAGCACTTGTGTTGGGGATTGAAAGGCCCCCTGCCCTATATCAGTCACAGACCTGTTGCTCTGCGGGTGCCTGTTGGTACATAAGCATGGCAGCAGAGAGGTATAGAGACTTACATGATCAAAAATCTGGTGCAGTTGATTTATGGCTCAGCATGAATCTAGTACTAGTGCAGATGCATAACATAAGAAGTTAAAATTTAAAAGTTAGTTTAAGATTTTGGTTGCTTACAAAAATTTAAGGTGATCCCACTATGTGATCTTGCAGATCTCTTTTATTATCCACAAATAGTGAGAGTGTGACCATCAGTTATAAAGTAACCAAATACCACACCCGATACCTGGCGCTCTAAAACTGAAACTGCAACAGTCTGCATGTATGAAGGGAACATGTAATAAATAATATGCTACAGTCTGTTACGGATTGTTGCTCAGAGAAGCTGGAATTTACCTAGCATTATCCTAGGAATTCATGGGTATTCTAAGCTACATCTGTAAGAGGTGGTCAGTGGAAATGGAATTATTTGTGCAGCGTCAGCTTTGTGTCTTACTCCATAGTACTAAAACCCTTACTTATCACCCTGTTTTGTGCCCTTATGTGTGTTCAAGTTGTGTCTTATGGTCAGTGTTGCCTCCCCTGTCATTATTACCCTTAATATTATTGGGGCTTTGATGGCATTGGTCACACCCCATTATGCTATATTGGAAATACAGAGGAGGAGGTGCTTTGAATGCATGTAAGCCCTTCGCTGACACTTGCCAGTTCGTCCAGCATTTGTTCAGCAATTGCTGATTACCTCAAGAGACCGTATAACCTACCAAGAATGTTGTGTAAGCTTTTCAGGAAGCAGGTTGCTCCCTACCATGAACCTAAACCTAGGGGCTTTTCTATATGGGTTTGCAAACAGCCATAGTCTTAGCTAGGATTTTGAAAAATGTAGTAGCTTAACCCTTATGCTGCTGGAAAAATGACTAAAACCCTGGCAAAAGGGTACTTATCTGAGAGTACTCAGTGAGGGCTATCCAATGAATACCAGCATGACAGGGTTCAAATGATTTTCTAACATTTTTGCGTCCTTGTACTTCGGACGAAAGTAGCCTTAGCATTGGAAGGGTCAAGAAGTTCAGGCACCCAATATTCTAGGGAGACTTAGTATCTTCACCATAAGGATAGGGCTTCTGAAACATTTTCAAAGAGAGGTATTTCACCAGGTAATTTTAAGCCCCCAGTGAGCGCCAGAAAATTTCTCTCAACCAGTAAGTCAATGCAGTGTGGCATAAAGCACCTGTTGACCTAGTTTTAAAATCATTTCTACGTTGTCATTTATATGTAATTGCACAATCTTGGATTGTCAGTATGTGCATTGGTAAAGCTAACCCACTTGTATCAAGTGAAATGAGGACACCTTTGTTCTGCAGAAATTCATTAGTATTTTAACACGCTTTGACCTGATAAAATTATCCTGAACAGGTCATGGGTCAAGTACAACATTTAATGCAGGAATACATGTACTTAAATTACCATTTCAGTTTACTTAGATGTGTACCATATAGGGCCTGTGCCTGTAAATATGCACAGCAGAATTTGGAGCGCATGTTTTTTTAAACACTAAGGAACACCCCAAGGGTTATGTCAGGATTTCTGAATATGTCAATATTTATAAGGCAATGAAATACTGTTAACTGTATCGTTAAAAGAGGTACCTTACCATTTCATTGGTACCAATTCTGTACCTACTGTTTCATGATCATCTAATAATGCGTGCATGGGTGAAGAATTTTGTGGCGAAGCTGACCTTGGCTTTTGTTCCCAATACCTTCCTAGGTTTGGATCCTCTAAGAATCTACCAGTTGCTCATTACTTGATGCAGGCGCAGGGGATCAATTATTTACTGCCTCATAACATTACAGTACAGCAACCTAAAATATCCTGTGCGCTGGCTATGTTGTGGTGGTTATCTAGAACACCGAAGGCTACCGGTTGGTTCAAAAGACACAATAAGCTACATGTATGGGAATGAAAATATTCACCATGCTTACTTGCCTTTTCTGACTCTTGTGGGATTTGATGTAATAGTTTTTCATTAGTAGTTGTAAATCCATGCAAAGGCTCCCCAGACTAGTCAAATGCACTTTCTGTTGTTACATAATACAACTACAATAGGAATAATATGGATTAGTCCACTTCTGAGGTCTACATCCACCCTGCCTGGGTGCCCCAAGTGTGGGCCTAAAACATGATACCGACAGACATTTTCTATCTTTTGGGTTAACCTCAATCCCAAAAACGGGTGGCTGGCTACTGTACTAGATAGTTGGATTCTGATTCCTACATAGACTCATTTTGATAGAATTAGAACTATGAGGATTTGTTTGTAGATAAACTTTATAGTCACTGTATATAAAAGGGTTGTTATGTCTCTGCTGTGGTACCTAAATTATGCAAGGTTACACCCATTGTTACATAATTAAAGAAAAGGCAATTTAGGAGTGTAGAGAGTTGGATTTCTATATTCCACGCCTATACCCTGCTAGTACTATAATAGGATTTGACATGATAGTTACATGTTGGTAACTGTAAAGCTTTGCTACAGCTCTGCAGTGGTGCCAAGATTAGGCAAGGGTACTACCTTTGACAATAACAGTTGGCTAAGGAAGGCTGTGCTCATGTAATTGCCCCCTTGCAGGCATTGACCTTAACATTTTCAGACTGGGGCTGGTTTGGCTCCTAGGATCTAAAATTCAGGAGCAAATAAATCCATGTGCATGTAGCGTTCCGGCAATAGTGTGCCAGAGACACTATTTTGGCTTGGGGGGGGGGTTGTTAGTCTAGAACATTTTGAAAAATGTGCTCTGAAATACATTTTGGACTTTATTAAAAAAAAGAAAAAAAAAAGGAAAAAAACACACACATTAGAATCAGAAGTGCTCCAGTTGATAATTGATGTATAATATATCCATTCGCAAACTTGGCTCTTATATTTTGACATCTGGTCACAAAATCACATGTTCTAGAGGGCCCTTAAACAACCATTACGGTCAATCCCTTCCTAGCCTGGCCTGTATTGTATTGGTGTAATATGGCTCTAACTACTAAGCTGTGCTGTGTGCAGTTTCTGTGGTGCCTAGAATAGGTAAGGCTACTGCCCACTGTTGCATAAGGAACACCATGCAGTGGTTATGAGGATGATGGTACATATTCTTGTGCTGTCTACCCATCGCTCTTCCTCATTACATAGTGCTGTAGTATCAAGTTAGCCTCTGGGTAATTGGAAGCCTCTTGTACTGCCCTGTGGCTGCTATAACTGTCATGGGTGTTACTTGTTACATAAGAAATACTTTGCTATATGAGGGCTGTAAGCTAGTGTGCTGATCTCCCTGAGGTACTAGGAGTTGTGTCCCAAGTGGCCTATGATTGTCATGGGTATTTCTTGTTACATAAGGAATACTTTGCTATATGAAAATTAGCCAGTGTGCTGTTCTCCTTAAGGAACTAGAAGTTGTTTCCACTACTCTGTGGCCTATTATTGTTGTGGTTGTTAGTTGTTACATAAGGAGGCTTTTCATATTCTTAGCCAGCAGGGTGTCTGGGCGTCCTACTTTTGGACACCCAAACTCTGAAAAATCACCCCTCAGGAGCAATTTCTTAAAATATCAATCTCAAGCATATAATTGATCTTTTTCATCGTAATATAATTCCCAGGACATTGTATAAGGATAATATACCTTATTTCAATAAGTTTATTCATGTTTATGGTTGAAATCTGAGTATATTGTGGTCCCACTTTAAAAAAATTGGACACCCACAGGGTCTGACACTTTTAAGATTTTAAGCTTGGGGCCCGAAAAGGTACTTTGATGAAGAATAGTGGTCAAAAACAGGATTTCTGGTTAATAAACATACTATTTTGGACCCCTAGTCGTAAAAATCTAGGGACCCACAACGAAATCTAGGGGCATATGCCCCTGGGAAAGTCGAACCCTGACCCAAATTATTTATAATGCCAATTTTGGGCACCCAGTTTCTAAATCCTGGCTAAGACCCTGAGGATGTATGTATGACCCCTTGGAATCAGACTGTTTAGGTACCCGAAGCACTGTCTCCTCTTCCCCTCACTTGCTGCTACTCTATTGGAAACTAAATACCATGGTAACCTTTGAGTAACCAGACGCTACTGCTACTCTGGTGCCTAAAATGGATATGAGGGTTTGCTGTTAAAGAAATGCTGTGAAGGGAATGGGACACTTGCAATATTTTCCCTTAAGAGTCACATTTTCCTAAATATGCTATTATCAGGAAGATCTCAACAAAATATTAAAACCGTTTGACAATGAATGTGTTTAGAGGATCATCCTTCTATCCCCTTTCTTGTATATCAAAGCTTATGTTATGAAAACTCTTAGACCTGTGCTACTGTTTCACTGTAGTGGCTAAAGTAGTGTACTAATGCTGTATATATATATATATATATATATATATATATATATATATATATATATATATATATATATATATATATATATATATATATATATATATATATAAACAAACACCTATGGGTGTGATATAATGGGCAGTGTACATAGCTGAGGCTGTTTGGGTGGATCCTCTTCACACCATTCCACCCCATCTTCTCTTGCCTCTGAAGGAGCTGGAGATATTGATCCCGTCTTGGCAAAGGAGCGCATTGCATGCAGGATGGCCAGACAATGGTGCAATGTGCCGGCTGTCTGTCGGAGATGTGATTTAAGAGGAGTTTATTGCATCTCTGGCGTGTAGTATGAATCCTTATCCTTTCTTTACCCTCTACTGACTGTGGGGAAATACCAGCATTTTGAATATGTTGTTTCTTGTCACTTTTTCAGCTGTTACTAGGCTATACCTTCATTAGCAATTGGTTAATAGTGGAGGACACCAGAGTATCTATAGAAAGCCACACTAGTTACAGGTTGTGGAAACTTTCTCATGTCACTAGTTGCACGAGAAAAAGGCAGCCCCCTTAATGAATGAAATTCTTTTTTGCCATATTTGATCACTTGTCTTCCTTCCCCCAAAATACTTATAACAACCAGACAACTGAGAATATTAAACAAATATATATATATATATATGTGGTGGAGAAATGTGTACTGCAATACAGTATTATTGTTCATTATTAAACATATCTGTAATTTGCAAGCTTTGCTGTCTATATTTGTTATGACGTACATTCTTTAGGCATCCAACATATGTAAAAACAGTGAAAATCATTAACTATTGCCCAACTTGGCTGCTGGGTACTCAGAAGCTTGAAAAAAAATCCCAGGGGGTCCAGTCAACTCCAAAAATATGTTGGTACCTTCTCTCCCTTTCAGGGTGATCTACATATTCATGTCTTAGCCATCTGACCATGTGATTGATCCTTACCTGATCTTACCTATTGTTCTTCTATTGTTTTCCAGGTCGAGGGCAAAGGTAATGGTATTAAAACTGTTATTGTCAACATGTCAGACGTTGCTAAGTCTCTCTCAAGGCCTCCAACATGTGAGTATCCTCCTATATCATCCAACATGAATCCCACATTCAGGGCTCAACAGTATCACCTGCACCCTAGCACCAGCTGCAAATAACTGTGAAAATAGCCTGTTAGATTTTATTATTTTAGTGCTTGCCTGTCATGCTTGGCATGTTATTGAATAGTAAAGAATTCCCAACTCTTCATTTCACCACTCTACCTGAGATTCCTATAACTGATAATAATGATAAATAAACAACACATAATTGCTTTCTCTCTGAAATTTCGTTTGACCAGAATAAAAAAAGATAAGGCATTTTAGAGTTTGTCTATCTGTCTGAATGGGTGTTTGCCCCAAAGGTTGATGTTGAGGCCTGACATTACTTATCTATCTTATTTTCCTAAATTAGATGCATATTTATAGATCAATGTTAACTGGATATTGTGGGCTCCCTTTTAAAAGTTGGATAACCAATACTTTAATGATTGCTCATTTTGGACACCAACATGTAATCCTGGCAATCTCCATACTCATAAGTTAGGGAATGAAAATACAAGAATTCAACCTTCAGATTTTGAGTGAGGACAATTGAACTTGAACCTGATGACTTCCTCATCATGAATATGTAACTGGGTCACTGGGTCGCCTATATTTATTTCTCATTGTGATGTTCCAAAGGTGAATAGTCAAGGTCAGGTTTTCCTGAGTCGTGAACCATTTTCAGTACATGTAGTAAGATCAAGAAAAGCAGAGTTCAGATAAAATTACTATCTGTAATTTGTATTGTGTGACATGATGAAACTTCTCGGATTCCCCTTCACAATTTTGAAAATGAGTGAAAACCCGATTCTGATCACATTCATCTTACAATTTGGCTTAGCAATATCCAGTTAACCTGATGTGCTTTCTAAAAATTTATTGAATAAAAGGTTTGGCTTTATATCGTCTTATTTTAGCTAAATTAACAGTATTTTTCTCTGACTATCAACTAGATAACCAGTAAACATTAAATGAATTGAACGATAGATGAAGGAATATGGTAGTACTCTCTTTAATGGCTTTACTCCTTTCGTGAAGGAAATAATTGTTGCACCTGTACTTGCGATTTCAAATTTTTGCATATGAAAAATATCAAGTTCGCCTTTTCAACTTTTGATCACATGTGTACTTTCATCTGAGGTTAACCCTTCCAATGCTATGACTAGTTTCGTCCAATGCACAAGAACGCAAATATTTTTGAAAACTATCTAAACCCTGTTGGTACTCATTGGATAGCTCTCATTGAGTACTCTCAGATGAGTACCCATTTGCCAGGGTTTCGGTGATTTTTCAGGATTTTTGCATTATTTTGTATTGGCTAAATTAGCCACCAGCAGCATAAGGGTTAAGTTCTATGTCTCAAAATTTCCCTTGTGAAGAATTAAAACACTGTTGCCTTGTATTCTGTTTTCAATTTTGCTCGAATAAACATCACCCACACTATGAAGTTCACTTCCAGTTCTTAAACGCACACTCTTATGTAGCTACTTTTACGTTTTGCAGATACTACCAAATTTTTTGGCTGTGAATTGGGTGCACAGACGCAGGTCGATGCAAAGAACGAGCGCTTTATCGTGAACGGCTCACATGACGCTCCTAAGCTGCAGGACCTCCTGGACATCTTCATCAAAAAATTTGTGCTCTGCAACGAATGTGGCAACCCTGAGACCAATCTGGTGAGTGCTCTTCTTATCAGGCATGTTTTGTTCATGGAGAAGTCTTATTGTGAAATGACAGTTTTTATGGCACTAAATGGCCTTTGTGTGCCGATGTGCCTTTAAGCAATCATTCATTATTGTGAAATGTGAATCTACCCATTCTTAAATGTTTTAAAACCCTTCCTCATGTGTATATTGCAGCTGTTATATTGCAAGGAATTTCCCTGCTGGGTCAGGCCTGAGTACTAATTTTCATATTCTTCTGGCTTGTGATATGAAGAAATCATGGATTCCCCTTCTTGAGAATGGTGATTGATAACTCTGATTCTGATCACAGTCAAAAATATGCCTTTGCGACAACTAAATGATTACTGTACTCTTCTTACTAGATGAATTGGTATGAATAATGTATTTTTTGTGGCTTCCCAAGATACTATTTATCAAACTCATTTCATTTCCACCTGTCTGTATTAACGTCTTTACAAAATATATTGCTGATGAAAGATGATAAGCACTATTATAATGAGCTATGGTAGATGTAATTACAGATTCAAAGGAAATTCCAGGCATAGATTGCTTTATGATTTATATCCCCAGATATAGTGTGTTGTAAGTCAGTTGAAACTAAGCTTCATCAGCATACTTCTTATATTATCAGCACCTGTAAAACAACAATACATTTCCTGTTACTTGTCATTTATTGCTCTTCTTTAAATGTTTCACTACTCTTATGTGGCTAGATATGATACATGGGTTTTCTTTCTTGGGGAGTTAATTTTCTGAAATTGATATCGCATACACTTTAAAGCTGTTTTTGTCTCTCAAATCATAATGAGTTGGCTTTAGGTGAATGAAGATAGCTTCTTATCCCATTAAAAAGTGCATTTTTTCTGGCTCCTGAAATGAATATTAGAAAAGATGTCACTCTTATTCCTGGCTTGACATGTGATATGAAGAAATCATGGATTCCCCTTCTTGAATTTGGTGATTGATAACTCCGATTCTGATCACATTGTAAAAGCCTTCGTAGGGTGAGAAAATAGTTTTTCTGTTACAACTTACAGTGTAAATGCTAGTGAGCTACTGGGTATCCATTCCAAATTTGGTATCCGACATTTCTGTTTAACCTTTCCATACTTAAGACTTCTTTTAGAAAGTGTTGTCCCTACACATATTTTTGCAACTATGCTTTCAACTGAAAGATTTCACCAAAATTGTCAGGCTGCCTTTGGCTGCTGGAAGTAACAATGGGTCAACTCATTCCTGCCTGGAGCCCTGCTTGACCAGTGTAAACATAACATAGAAATAAAGCAAAAGCAGGCGAAACATTTGGTGAACAGTTCAATTTTTAGTAAGGCTTTTTGTATAAACATTTTACGAAAGATGGTTTCCTTAACAAGATATCAGCAAAATGGTGAGGCCTTCTTTGGCTACTAGAAGCAGGAATGTGCTAAGTAGCCTTAGGTTTTGAAATTGGGCGGTGAAACCGATTCCAATTACTGTTAATCATCAGGAATATGTGGTACAACAGGCCTTAATGACAAGGCCTGGCCTATGAGGAATATTAAGTTACTATTTCTGGTTTGTGATATGATGAAATCATGGATTCCCCTTCTTGAGAATGGTGATTGATAACTCCGATTCTGATCACAGTCTAGATGTGCATTGCCGTAGCGATGACTGGTGATACATAGATTTTTGGCAACCATTATTTTTCTTTCATGAAAGTTGAAAGATGCCTAAATATTTTTCGAAACTAATTTTGTTTGTTGCCAGTGACTTGTGGTTAAGCGGTGGCTTTTGCCGGGTTCTCTGGTTTCCTCCACTGCTTACAACTGGCTGACCACAACTTAGCCGCAATATGGCAGAACAAGTGATGAAAAACAAACTTCCAAAAAGCTGCTCACTGCAAGTAATTGTAGCCAATTTCACTTGTGCTTATTACATTTGTCATTATCTTCCCTGTTTTTACTGATGTCTGTGTGTTTGTTCATTACTGTAGGCTGTGAGTATAAAGAAGCAGGTGATTGGCCAGGTCTGCATTGCTTGCGGCCATATAGACAACATCGACATGAGGCACAAACTAACCACCTTCATCCTCAAGAACCCCCCAGACATGGTAAGCACTACGTTGTTACGATTCAATCTTTACCGCAGGGTCTTAGCCAGGATATCAAAAATGCCTCTGCAAAACTGTAATTCCAGAATTTCTGCACGTCCAGATTTAGCTACTAATCTACTTCAAATCCTCACACCAAATACATTTGATAGCCTATGGAGTCAAAAGGGCAATTTACACACAGCTATGTCTTTAAAGGGGGTCTGTTAGGAAAATATTTGGTTATTACCCACTAAAAGTCAAAATTGAAAATTCTTCATAGAAAATTTTGCCTATCCAAAAGGGAGGTTTTCAGGAAAGTACCTGTCCAAAAGACGCAGGACGGGTCCTCGCTAAGTCCCTGCTTTACCGTTCTGTATTTTCCAATGTTGTGTAACATATCTTGAATGATGCCGTTCTTAGGCACATACCAGTTAGCATTACTTGCCTGGTGGTGTAAAAAAAGAATACAGACACTAAGAAGAAAATTTAGATCATTTATCAATCACTGGTTGATTGTTGGATTTTTGTATGATTGAAAGTAGGTAGAGTAACCGATTCCAAATACTGTTAATTAATCATCAGGAACATGTGGTATATCAGGCCTAAAGACAAGCCCTGGCCTATAAGGAATAAAAAGTTGTTATTTCTGGTTTGTGATATGATGAAATCATGGATTCCCCTTCTTGAGAATGGTGATAGATAACTCCGATTCTGATCACAGTCAAGATGTACATTGCCAGAACAGTAACAGGTGATGTTGTCAATTAATTTGGCATTTTATTCACAATAAATGCATGAAATACATCACCAGTTGCTCTCATAGTCCATTTGAGTGTTCGCTCTATTTAGACAGCATGACAGCGGCCATATTGTAGAATGTGGATGCTGTCTTCATGTTATTGTTAACTTATTCATCCCTGTAGCATCCAAAGACCATATATTGCATATTGTGAAAAATGTCATAAGGGGAAGTGTTAATGAGAACCCAAGCTTCAATTCCCCTTATATATTGTTGGTTCTTGATTAAGTTCTGATTCGCCTTCTAAATATATGTCAATATACCATGTACTACTTGTAAAGATCTGCATTTCATTACGCTATCAATATATAGCCTAAATTTGTAACTTCCCGGAAGGTAGGGCCTTGGTCAGCAGGGTGTCTGAACATCATTTGAACACCCACCTGTCAAAAAATCACGCATCTGGAAACCCGTATTATATGGTTGGGAATTTCTTAAAATGTCAGTTTCAAACAAAGAATTGAAAATCTTCACTTGTGTAAATGCTTATAGAACATGTGGTGCATCTGGCTTTAATGACAAGGCCTGGCCTATGTGGAATATAAGGTCGCTATTTCTGGTTTGTGATATGATGAAATCATGGATTCCCCTTCTTGAGAATGGTGATTGATAACTCCGATTCTGATCACAGTCAAGATGTACAATGCCAGAACAATAACAGGTGATGTTGTCAATTAATTTGGCATTTTATTCACAATAATGCATGAAATACATCACCAGTTGCTCACATAGTCTCTTTGAGTGTTCTCTCTATTTCGACAGCATGACAGCAGCCATATTGTAGAATGTGGATGCAGTCTTGATGTTATTGTTAACTTATTCATCCCTGTAGCATCCAAAGACCTGACTTAATTGCATATTTTGAAAAAAATGTCATAAGGAGAAATTTTGATGAGAACCCGAGCTTCAATTCCCCTTATATGTCATAAGGAGAAATGTTAATGAGAACCGAAGCTTTAATTCCCCTTATATATTGTTGGTTCTTGATTGATTTCGGATTTGCCATCTAAATATAGGTCAATATACCATGTACCACTTGTAAAGATCCGTATTTCATTACGCTAGCAATATGGCCTAAATTTTGTAACTTCCCGGAAGGTAGGGCCTTGGTCAGCAGGGTGTCTGAACATCATTTGAATACTCAGCTGTGAAAACTCACGCATCAGGAAACCCAGATTATATGGTTGGGAATTTCTTAGAATGTCAGTTTCAAACAAAGAATTGAACATCTTCACTCTTGTAAATGCTCTGTAAACACTTATAGAACATGTGGTACATCTGGCCTCAATAACAAGGCCTGGCCTATGAGGAATATAAAGTTGCTATTTCTGGCTTGTGATATGATGAAATCATGGATTCCCCTTCTTGAGAATGGTGATTGATAACTCCGATTCTGATCACAGTCAAGATGTACATAATCGCCAGAACAATAACAGGTGATGTTGTCAATTGATTTGGCATTTTATTCACAATAATGCATGAAATACACCACCAGTTGCTCACAGAGTCTATGTGAGTGTTCTCTCTATTCAGACAGCATGACAGCGGCCATATTGTAGAATGTGGATGCAGTCTTCATGTTATTGCTAACCCATTCATGCCTGTAGCATCCAAAGACCTGACTATATTGCATATTTAGAGAAAATGTCAAAAGGAGAAATTTTAATGAGAACCCCAGCTTCAATTCCCCTTGTATGTCATAAGGAGAAATGTTAATGAGATCCCAAGCTTCAATTCCCCTTATATATTGTTGGTTTTTGAATAATTTCTGATTTGCCTTCTAAATATAGGTCAAGGTACCATAGACCACTTGTAAAGATCTCCATTTCATTACGCTAGCAATATGACCTAACTTTGTAACTTCCCGGAAGGTAGGGCCTTGGTCAGCAGGGTGTGTGATCATCATTTGAATACTCACCTGTAAAAGAGTGTGCATCAGGAAACCCAGATTATATGTTTGGTAATTTCTTAAAATGTCAGTTTCGAACAAAGAATTGAACCTCTTCACATGTGTAAATGCTCTTTAAACACTTATAGAACATGTGATACATCAGGCTTTAATGACAAGGCCTGGCCTTTGTGGAATATAAGGTTGCTATTTCTGGTTTGTGATATGATGAAATCATGGATTCCCCTTCTTGAGAATGGTGATTGATAACTCCGATTCTGATCACAGTCAAGATGTATATTGCTAGGTGATATACAGATTTTTGGCTTGCAACCATTATTTTTCTTTTATGAAAGGTTGAAGATTCCTTTATATTTTTCAAAACTAATTTTTTATTTGTTTAATTGTTTACAACCAAAAAATTCAGTTTTGAGAGAATTTTTTTAGTTACATAATTTTCTTGCAATATATCCATCATTTGGATGTCCTCAATCAACTTGGCATTTTATTCACAATAAAGCATGTAATAGATAACCAGTTGCTGACTGTTGCTCACATAGTTTATTTGAGTGTTGGCTCTATTTATACTAACTAAGTTCTGAAGAATATCTTGAAAAGAAATTTATTTTATTTGACAATTTAATTATTCAGGATCCTAATGCTGCTACCCCTGGCAAGAAGGACAAGAAGCAGCGGCGTGCGGCCAAGAACCAGAAGGTGAACGGCGAGGACAGCGGACGCGGGAGCCCAGAGGGGAAGGACGGGGAAGAGTCTCTCACTCCACCTCAGCAGTATAGCAGAGTAGGTACCACAATGCATAGCAGGAGAGAGAGCGTGAGAGAGAGAGAGAGAGAGAGAGAGAGAGAGAGAGAGAGAGAGAGAGAGAGAGAGAGAGAGAGAGAGAGAGAGAGAGAGAGAGAGAGAGAGAGAGTAGAGACGGAGACGGAGACAGAGACAGAGACAGAGAGGGGGGGGGGGGGGGAGACAGAGAGGGGTGGGGGGATATTAGATGTTATTTCTGGCTTGTGATGTGATGAAATCATGGATTCCCCTTCTTGAGAATGGTGATTGATAACTCCGATTCTGATTACAGTCAAGATGTGCATTGCCACAGTCAGCGTGATAAAAGGTTCTACTGAATGAGTCGGAAGGAAGAATTACATTTAAGTAAACTCTGAGAGAGGGGGTTAGAAAGAAAAGAGTTGAAATAGAATCCAAAATAGTCTGAGAGAGAGAGTACTTTCTATGAGTTTGTCTAATTGTGCAGAGAAAAAAAGTTATCAATATTAATTCCCTATTGATTTTGCTAAGTAAGGTACCACAACACCTTGGGAGAGGGTGTGGGAGAGAGAGAGAAAGACCGAGATAAAAGAAAGTCGGAAAGGAAGGAGTACAGTCATATAGAAAATCAGAGAGATGTAGTTTGAAAGAAAAGATTTGAAATGGAATACTTTCTACAAGTTTGTCTAATTATGCAGAGAAGAATGCTTCATTCCCTATTGATTTTGCACTTGTCTATATCATAAACATCTTGAATCGTTCGCCTGCGTCTAACACTGCTATTTTGTTTCCCCTCTCAGCAAACGTCGTCTCAGCCTGAGGAGGAGGATGATGATGACTGGGGTGATGAAGTTGATGACGAGGCTGTCAAGAAGCGTATGGACGAGCTGACGGATGCCGCCAAGAGCCTGGCCTTCACGGACGACCTCGAGAAGACACCACAGGAAAGACTCAACATCTTCTACGAGTACATCAAGGTAATTATCTAATCATCTTTTGTAATGAAATGATAAAATTCTCATTCTTATTAGGAATACTTCTACTGTAGTAATTGGCTAATGATCGACTAGAGTCAAACATTAGTTGGTTTCTTTTCTCTAATCAAGTGTTTAGATATTAGATCACTATTGAATTGAGTTGGTTTTATAGGAATGAACTATTCAAAATACTTCATTGCTGACAAAAACAGTCTTCTTTAAGCAGCAACCCGCCATATCAATCTTATGTGCTCAAGTTAAGAAGACTGTTGACATCTTTGATTTTATGAATTGATGCCATATTACACATCATTGTTGTTATGTACACTGAAGTGATGCCGGTGCCCAAATTATCAGGTGAAAAAATTGAGGTAAATTTTGCCATCTTTCTTCTGCTTACTGCTTAGACAACACTTGAAATGATGTGAAACTAGTTTTGTGATATGATGATTTATATTGGATTCCCCTTCATGAATTCAACCAAGACTGAAAACCCAATATCTGATCACAATATATATCCTTAAACAGGAGATGTTTGTAAAACCTTGTTCTTTAACAACGTGGTTATATGTACAGCAGCTTAATGACTTTCAGTGCACATGAATTGATGATTAGTATGCGTTATCATTAGGAAGAGGTGGGATTCTAGAGGGTTTTACACTTGTTGAATAAAAATGATGTTTCTTTTATTAAACAATTTAGTTTTGCCCTTTTTCGATATTCACAGGTTTGTCTATACTTATAACAAGTATTTAGTAAATGCATACCCAGATTTGACTTCAGCTCATGTCTAGAAGTTTCATTACCCAGTGGAATCCTCTGTAGTAGATAACAAGCAGTGAACATTCCCACTATAGAGATTGCTGCCATATATACTTAGTAGTTAATTAGTGATGCTATACCTACCATCCAGGATAGAAGGGGCAGTATATTTATAATTATCATCTCAGTCTGAGAAACCAGCTGAAGTTTCTCTCCCAACCACTAAATTGTGTAAAAAGGGGTATGAATAAAGGGTTTTGTAGATTATAGAAATTGGCATCTTTAGAGAAGGAGGTCTAGGTAAGCTCTGTGTCATCGCTCCCAAGTTTTCCCTGCAGGCCACTGAGTTGCCAATGAGAGTTAGGTGGTGGTTTTTCACCCAGTCCTCCTGATTCCTCCACCACTTATAACTGGCTAGTCACAACTTAATATGGCAGGAAAAATGACAAAAAGTTGAAATTCCATTGAGTTATCGGTTTGGTTTCAGGAGAAGAAGAGGACGGGTCTGGCTGGTGCCGACAAGGAGGTTCTGGCTAAGGCTGAACATCTGGAGATCAAGGACAAGGCACCCCTCATTCTGGTGGAGCTGCTCTTGGATGAGAACGCCAGCCAGAGAGTCAAGGAGCACCGTATTCTGTTCTTGAGGGTAAGTGTTTTATACATCTTTCTCGATCACAGAGTCAAGGAGCATTGTATTCTATTCTTAAGGTGCTTCAGTAGGGGCTTAAAGAGTGTTAACCGACTTCCCTAGAATACAGCCTGTATCAGGCTGTATGCCCATCATATCAGAGGGTCTATATAATTCATAGGTGCAGAGCACGAAGACACCCAACCTGCATGAAAACCATAACATTAAACTGCTGGATAGTGCAAAACAAACGAAAATATTGATCAAAATAAAGGGAAAATTACAACATCCAAACGTTTAGATTTGACGACCAAATTATGCAACAGTAAGGTTTTTGAAATCCAATATGGGTTTGTTTGTAATCATACCCACAGGCATACCGCAAAATAAACTCATATCATACTGCCAACTCTATACAGTTCATGCCTGAAGTGATCATGTGCACCAAAATACTCACTCGGTCGCCATTTGCATTGTCGATGATCGGGTTTCATGGCCCCACACTCGAGTTAGCAACTGTCTTATTAATTACGATTGTGGTATGCCTGTGCGCAGTAATACAAGATACATATGACGCCAATAAAACTAGAATTTCGAGTTGTTTATCTGAAATTCGCAAAACGGCATACTCGTGAATTAAATTGGTACTGCCATCTAGCGGTATTACGGCAAATCACCTGGACCTTGTTTTCTATGCAGTAAACCAACGGTTGGTTCTTGTATAGCGGAGAATGGTAGTTATTGATTGCTAGTGGTGTGTCTGTCTGTTATGCGCACATCGCAGACAGTTTCCATAGTATTTCATTTTCAACCACTCAAAATTCCTTTGCTGTAATTTATTTGGATACATAGAAAAGGTACATATATTTATATAGAAATTAAGATTGAAATTGCCTGTGACCAAAATAAACTTAATTTCAGTCGTGCATTAATAGGGCTTGCAAAGGAGACGTTCTTTGATTTTTAATTGGTTTTCGACCAACAGATCACTTCTGGCTCTTTTTTAAATAACTCGGAACACAGGAGAATGCCTTAATTAACCAGGTCAATGTTTGGGGTCACAGGCATGAATGTGGTCAAGGTTGAAAAAACGCGCCCTTGCTTGAGATTGGGATGTCTGCGGTCAGGACGGGTGCAGTCTATCTGCAGCCGATTGAAGGACCAGTGGCGCCGCTATGCTGTACTGAACGACCTTAAGGGTTAGCACTTAGTCTTAGCCAGCAGGGCGTATGGGTGAACCTTCGAAAATCACCCCTCAGGTTACCCCAAAAATGTTGCGAGTTATTTCTTTCACAGTCAAATTCAAGCATATATTTGAAAATTTTCTCCTCGATATATATCCCATGACATTTTGAAAGCAGTACTTGAAACAGGAAGGCATAATGAAACTTGAGTTATGCATTAAGCGTTGTTAGATTTCTAGAGCTTTTCATGAACTTACTAATGTTAGGGATAATGACTCCCTTTCATGAAATATTGTTCTCCCTGGCTTGTGATGTGATGAAATCATGGATTCCCCTTCTTGAGAATGGTGATTGATAACTCCGATTCTGATCACAGTCAAGAAAAAAACATGAAAATGGATTGAATTCCTTTCATTTCTCTGAGTGTCCTACAGAAAGCCTTATTTACTAAATGAGGACAGGGCAGTATTACTTGCAATAAAACTGCAATGCTGCTAGTGGTCAGATAGATTTCTAGAGATTTTCATAAACTCTAAATAATCTGTCAAACATTTTTTCAAAATAGGTGTACTCTAACATCTAATTTTGTATAAACTCTAACTGTGAATTGGTTAAATGATTAACGAACACTGCCCACAACAGCATATTCAATGTCATTTTACAATATATTTGAATACTATAATTTTGTGAAGTATGTTATTGTTTCATTGTGCTTTTATGTCAGTTCACCTTTGTTCAAGGTCATTTTGCAATACATTTTAATGGTATAATTTTGTTAAGTATTTAGCTATATCATGTACTTATATTTCAGTTCACCCATGAGAACCCCAAGGCCCAGAAGTACCTGCTGGGTGCCCTTGAGCAGCTGGTGGGCACGGTCCACCGGGACAAGCTCATGCCCAAGGTGCCCCACATCCTGAAGGCTTTCTACGACTGCGATATCCTGGATGAGGAGGTCATCATTGATTGGGATAAAAAGGTAAGTCCCCAGAAAATACCAGTATTTTAAAAACAGTCCTCCTGTTCAGACAAATAGCAATTTTAGGGATAAAAAGTTTCCCAAAAAGAACCGTTATTTTAAAAACAGAGAGCCCTCCTGTTTCGATAAATGGCAATGTTAGGGATAAAAAGGTTGTCCCCAAAAAGTACCATTATTTTAAAAACAGAGCCCTCTTCAGATAAATAGCAATGGTACGGATAAAAAGGTACGTCACCAAACAGTACCGTTATTTTAAGGTGTTCCCTTTTCTAAGACATTGTTCTTTTTGGCTTGTGATATGATGAAATCATGGATTCCCCTTCTTGAGAATGATGATAGATAACTCCGCTTCTGATCACAGTCTAGAAAAAATAAATGGATTGAATTCCTTTCATTATTGATTTGTTACTTGTCTGAATTAGTGTATAAGTACAAATGATATTTCTCAATCGTTAATTTCCCATTAAATTTCTTCGAGAGTATGAACTCAAGTTTAGTATCTGTTACCTATATTTGGAGATAAGTGGGGGTGTATTTGGCTAATCAGGTTACAGTACGATTTGCTTTTTTTCATCACTCTAATGGTTCGCTGTTTGTCCACCAGGTGTCCAAGAAGTATGTCTCCAAGGAGATCTCCACGGAGATCCACCAGAAGGCAGCGCCGTTCATCAAGTGGTTGCAGGAGGCGGAGTCTGAGAGTGAGGAGGATGACGATGAGGAGGAGGATCTAGAGGTAAGGAGAATATCACAGCATTGGATTTGAGATTTATCTCTATCACCACTCTATCTGCCATTCATCTTAGCAGGAAATGTGTGTTTATTATTCAGGAAAAAACAAAAAGCTTCTGTTGTAGGTATATTTTCTTTGAAAAAAAAAATCAACTTATAACATCAGGAGTGTCCAAGTGGTCTGACAATTTCTTGTATAACTCACCCAATAGTTTTAATTAGGAAACTATTTTAAGGGGGAGTGGAGTGGAACAACAACTTAGTCCAATTGTTCTTGCCATATTCCAATATTCCAAAGTTCAGCTTTAAAGTATTTCCAACTCTCAGGCCAATATTTCTTGCTTTGTCATCAAACCATTTCCAAAGGTGTCTGCCCATGTTTAATGCTACAGGTGATGAGTAGTCCAGATTATCAAGGATAACAACTAAATTTCTCACTCACTTTCCTACATAGCAGAACTTGATCCTTGGTAAAACAGGACTGTAGGAATGGTTGCAAAATGATCTGTGACCCACTTACATAAAACCATGCTTGTCTTGACATGTGGTATGAAGAAATCATGGATTCCCCTTCTTGAGAATGGTGATTGATAACTCCGATTCTGATCACAGTCAAGACGTGCAGCGGGTCACATGACACCCTTGAAGAAGCAAATAAGAATCATGCTGTTGCATTAATAGGTATTCATCTTGGCAACAACTCAATTATTTTAATGACACACTTGTGGAGTACCACTCATGGAGCACCACTTAAACCCATTCCATACATGGTCTTTAACATACAAAACATTACTCATCATTTGGAGTGATATATGAAATATATTTAATAGAATCTTATTATCCTTGAATATATAGCCTGATGCTAGGTGGCTGTAGGTCATGGCCATGCTACAAAGATATTAATCATCTGAGGATGGGTTCAGATAATTTTGAACTAACCAGGAAGTTTTAAAAAAAATTCCATCTTGGAATTCCCCTCCTAGAATTATCGCACCACTTCCTTTGGAATTCCCCTCCTAGAATTAACATACCACTTTTTATTGGGAATTCCCCCTATGGATAGTACTTTCCCTTCATTATTTCTCAGAAGCCAAATCATCCAAGATTTTGATAAAACAAAACTTTTACCATTCCCTATCCTGTATTTCCACTGAATAGCTTACTATATTCTTCATTACCTCATTCTTTTAAGGCTCAAGTCAAAAAAGAAATGAAAATAAATTGTTCTGTAGACATTAAGAAGGCTTTTGTGACATGATGATTTGTTTTGGATTCCCCTTCATGAGTCCTACTTAGACTGAAAATCCATTAATCTGATTCACAATTAATAATTTTTAAATAAGCCATTGATTTAGTTTTCTGTTATAAGTTTTCTTGTAATAACAATTGGATGTGTTATTTAGAAATGTTTTTGTTTTAGTTTTAGTTTGTACTGGAATTATATACATAAAGATTCCAACAAAATTATAATATAAAACCATTTGTTTTGGTTTTATATGATTTTGGGGGGTTTCAAGTAATTTAATAAATGAGGTAGTAAGGTATCTCTTTGTTGGCATGTGTTTTAATAGCTAATGCCACTGAAGGTACCCCACTCTAGTTTTGAATAGGTCATAGGAAATGTTATACCATGAGAAATCAGAAAATAGGATTCATCCTTCTAGAATGCCCCATTCTCAGCTATTCTTCTGACAAGTAATCAATTGACTTATGTCGTAACACATGAGATATTTATGAATATGATGCATGCACCTCACCTGCATTGGCAATTTCATATTGTGAGGTGACGATTTGTATTGGATTCCCCTTCATGAATCCCAGAGACTGAAAATTCCAAATCTGATCACAAAAAAAGTATTCTGTACTTGTTTTCTTATGTTTCTGAATGTGTGTTGGGTGATAATATTTGCCTTAGTAGCCTGGCTATGAGATCTTGGGCGGGGCTATGGTGATTTAAGAACCCCAAGTCCTGCAGTCTCCAAGAGTTTTTATATGAAGCCTGACCCCTGCTGATTAGGATTTGTTTGGATTATGTCTGAATCCTGTTTTGTCTATTGTTTTGTGGATCCAAGATATTATGAACTTGAATAAAGAAAGTGAAAATGTGACATGATGATTTGTATTGGATTCCCCTTCATGAGTCCTGCTGAGACTGAAAATTCCAAATCTGATCACACAACTTGCTTTAGTTTCTGAATAGCTGCCTTATCCATTACCCTTCAGTTTTTGGCTATATTTGCCTTTGCATGGGCTGAGTCTCATCTAGGTCTAGTCCAATTTTAATCTCTGGCAGGCTCCTCTTCCCCATCTCTAACAAACTGAGCAATTAGGCCACTGTTATAGGGTGCTGCAAGAAAAAATGCTTTCTTTTCAAAAAGGTTTTATGATAGGTTTTTATCTTCAAAAAATAACTGCAAGTGAACAATGTAAAGGGCACATTCTAAGAATTAATGGATCATAAAGGGTCTTTGTTTTAACATGTATTTGATCTATTTTCTCTGATGTTTTCAGGTTGTGTACTCAGACAGAGGACCGGCCAGTATGAAAGCGGAGCTGGTGGAAGCGCCCAAACCCAAGGCGGCCGCCCCCGCCCCACAGGAAGAGGAGGAGGACGATTTTGACATCGATGCCATTTAAGCCAGCCCTACTACTCACCCAAGAACAACTCTAAGAGGAGGAGGAGGAGGAGGAGACCAACATGGATGTCCTTTGCACCTAGACCATCACCTGGCTGCATAGTTCTCACTTATATAATATTACAATGAACTCTTTACACACACTGTATCACAATGATAGAGTCAGAAACATTTTACAGTACATAGCGTTCAATGAAATATTGTTGTTTCATCATTATTTAAATATTACTTATAAAGTATGGCATACCATATTTGACTCGGTCATTATTGCTTTGTGAAGAGTCAGATTAACTTCAATACTTCAGGTTCAAAAATGATACTGTTGCTGTAAAATCTTATTCCGTTTATTAATAAGTGCTGCATACTATATTTGCATACAGTCTGTCTACCTGAAATCACCTGTACTTCTACTTAGTGTTTAATATATAGTTGCTCTCAATTTATATTTAAGATTATTCAAGTTCTGCATACTAAATATGCATAAATAACTTATAATTGCCATGTTTAGGTGAAGTATATATCACCAGTAATATAGCCATAGCCTCATTGATAATATTACTATAATAAGATGTATTATCAATAAGTGTTCATTCCCAATCAGTATCAGAAAATTGGTAAAACAAAATATGACACTTCATTTCTTGGAATATATGGAAACATGGGATAAAGATTTTACTTTTAAAAAATGTGTATGTATTATTATTAAAAATGTCAAAAATTGAGATATATTTTATATTTTGTGGTAGTTCATTATGCAGGAAGGCAGAGATATTTACTTCACTTGTTGATCCAGGTAGATCACTATTCCACCCTTTCATCTCTAGAGGTTGCCTTAAATCAAACGGCACTCCAACCATCTTGTAGCAAGTGACTGTTGTTTAAGACAGCAAGCCCATGCGGGGATGATGACTATTTATTCATTTCGTGCCATCTATCTTGATGGGCCATCCATGTTGGTTCTCCTGACAAAGGACTTTGACACGTCTCATTTACAGTATATCACAACATGGAAATGCTTTTTGTATGGCTAGAAGGCTGCTTGTACAACAAGACCAAGATGGCTACCACAGCATGTCCCTGTTTGGAAATTAACAGGAAAGCTTATTGCAGTCATTTCATCACTATATAATATATTTGCCCTTTAAAATGCCTGTAAGTGTAAAGACATCTTGGTCAGCTATGTCCGATTTGGTGCTTATGTATAGATATGCTTTTGTATGATAGATGATTATCATCATCGGCCATCATGAATAATAAAGATACATCAAGAATCAGTTGAAAAGAAAAAAATATTACTTGAGAGCGCAATTCAAGTTTTGAAAATGTTGCTTTGAATTCAGCTCACCATAAAGTTACCAAGTAGAGTACATGGTAATAGGAATCATATTTTTTCAATAACACATGTCATTTAAAGCAGTATGTATTTCCATCTAGATCCAATTAACTTTAAGTACCTATACTGCATCCCTTTTATTGAATTAGCCTACAAATGATGAGCATTTACTTATCACAGAAATGTTGATAGTCACTTGCTTGTTGGTGTTAAGCCATTCAAGATTAGTTGAAGTAATTGACAGCAATTGGTCAGACCTGGGATGGTTGACTAGATTGATATTTTGGAATTTTGTCAGACACTCTCTCTACGATATTGAGGCTTAATAATGAATGGCTGATTGTTGATGATGGGGGAAACTGGTTAGAAGGGAAAACCACTGCCTAACCCCAATAAGACGTCTCATGCCTCCAGCTGCATTGAAACCAGGGCTGCATTGAAAAAGCATACCTAGTGTTTGTCCCTCGGTAAAGATTTTTTAGTGAATACAAAACAATTAACAAAGGGATGGTTTCATGAAATGAAATGGTGGCTAAGGAATAAGGATACCGGTGTCCTACTTGGAAGAAGTTAAATGGATGTCTTCTTGATTATTAGATACTAGATGAGTACCTTCTAGTGAGATCCACTTGGAATTGACACCAGACTTCTTTAATACATAGGTGCTTCAACAGCACCTTTCTGAGTACTGCATAAGAGACCAGGAATATTTTAACTCTTTGCTTTCCCAAACTTGACTGGTTTTACAGACTTCTGTAGTTTCTTAGTGAAATAAGTAATAGATGTGAGCATTTTCCTAAACCAAAATGAGGACAATTAGGTGGGTAGGTTCTTAAATGAAACAAAAATCAAAATCTGGTTTATCTAGCTGGTTTCATCAAGTTGAAAATGATATTATGTATTCATTATTGTATATTTTTTGATTTAGGGTGATGCGTAAGTGCAGATTTCTGTGACCAATTCTAGTTTTTTTCAAGATAAAAATCTGTGATTGGTACAAAGTTGTTAGAGAATGAAAATGGTGAGATGAATGGTTCCCAGTTTGCAGAGTGCTGATGTTTACTTTGATTTTGTTTGTTATTATGTATGCATGTTTTGGCTGTTTATTTGTGTTAAGGTCTTATGGGAAGGCAGCATGCAGTACTTGCAGGAAATAAACATTGTTTCCTCATGTCAAACAAGTGTTTCTTCTTTTATCGACATTTCATTTCAATTTTAACCCTTAATTGGTGAACTAGGTGGTGCCATCTGTCTGTCATATCTGGTACCACACCACATTTGGGTTAGTCAATTCAGAAGAGAATGGTAACTTTTCAGGGTCTAGCAACCTAGTGTAGGTTAAAAGCTTCTGTGGAGAGCCTTTTAACTTCCACTGGGGGTGCAGCTGCATTTGAAATAGCCTAACTTCCACTGGGGATGCAGCTGCATTGGGAATAGCCTAACTTCCACCAGGTACACAGTGTGTTAAGATTTGGATGGGATGAATCAAGTTATTCCTGTTAGGTTAGCAATTCCTCCTAGATGGCTTTCATATATCTTTATATGGAGAGAATTTATTAGATCTTCTGTATGTTGTAAAGGCGGCAAGAATGTGCATATTCTACTCTCATGGCACAGATTAAAACAAATCTTTAAACCAGAAGGTAATTTTCCATGGTCAACAGTAGGAATAACCCATATCTAGGATTTGCAGTAAGCAGCGCTACTGCAATCTATTGGGATTTGTTAAAACTAGAACATATCAGTACTTCATGGGTGCCAGTGCCAGCTCTCTGCTTATTGGCCTATGATTTGTAGAAATGTAGTTGATTGAAAATTCCTCTGCATATTCTAAAAATCATAACACCATTTCTAGTGTTATAACTAATCAAAAAATTATATCAACCTGTGTACCTGAAGTAACCTGTATAGCTGAAATATTAGTAGAAGAAAATGCTTCAAATGATAGGTGCCACTTTAAGCTATCTTGCCAATGGTAAGTCGGAGGTACTAAAGATCCCCCATACCTAATAGTCAAATCAGTTTGTTGCAAGATATTGGGAAGGCTCTCCCAGGACTGGTATATATGGCGAGAGCTGCTTTACTCACCATATTCCAAGTGGAGTATGACTGTAAAGTGACAGAAACAGCTACAGGGGCAGATCCAGCATTTCATAAGGTGGTGTTCACACTTAGTTTTGCGGTTCACCACCAGGTGGCGTAAGGCACACAGGACTACCACCGGCATTGAGTTGCTGTATCCAGCTCGGCGGCTACATTCCACATTTACCCTTTCATGCTTAAATCATAGGATTTATGATACTTTTGACAATAACTCCTGAATTAAGAAAATTTGTGCAAAATACTTGAAGGAAAGTTGCTGGTAATTTACTGAATAACACTTCTCTTTTAAATATTTCCCAAATGTGATTACAACTTAAAGATTTCTATAAAATTGTCTTGCTGTTTTTGGCCTCTGTGATCATTACTGGTAATTGGTTATAAGGCAAGCATAGCCTCTTTGACATGTTTGCAACCAGAGCAATGCTGTGGACTGTGTGATCAATGTAGTAGTTCAACAACACTGAACTCTATTACACACCATTGTACTTTGTACTTTCTGACACTGATGCTGAAAAATAATTACCGGTAATACTATAAGTACTGATAACATTAGTAGCAAACAAGTTGAGGAGCAGGGTTGACTTGATGCTAGTTCTACTTGGAAAATCCATGGGTTTCCTGGAGATGAAACAACTGGAGATAAAGAGACAGTTCTACCTCTCTGAATTGACCAAACAGAGTAGAGTACTATAGATGACCTATAGTTTATACCATATTCCTATCTCACACATCTCTAAGTGTTAAGCCAGTTTGTTATACTCTGACAGAGACCTCTTACACCACCAGGTGGTTAAGTGTAAACTAAATTGACCCTTACTAACTTGGCATCTGGTATAAGAAAGAATTTCAGATTCAAATATGTATAACAGCCTAGATTCTAGGCTAGAGCGAGTGAGAAAGGGACAAGAAAGTTGACTGGTATTCTATCGATTGAATGGCAATGGAAACAGGAGGGCCCCTGTAGAGCACAAACAATTCTTGACTTAGTTGCCTGCAGCCTATTGGCTGAGCATTCACACGCTGATGTTATGGAAGGGTTTAAGGTAGAGGCCTCTGTGACCTGACCCTGACTGACTGCCACAGTTATACTTCCGCGAGACCGATTTTGGCGTCCCTGGTAGTATATGACGTATTCTTATAGCTAGCCTAATGATACATCAAAGTAATTTCTTGCCCTGGGTAAAAAGGAAGGTGATTGAACCTCAATGTAAAACTCAAGGTTATAAATATCACATGCAACAATGTAGGTTATAAGGAAACATGGTATATTCAGAGAGGTCTATTATAAATAGATTGTCCCTGGTATATTTAAATTTAATACATGCACCACAAAATTTCCAAAAATCTGCATCTAGTCTAAATATTGTATCAGAGAAAAAGTGACGATAAACGAAATTCCAAATCCGATTTTATTCGTAGAGGAAAATACTCCTGCCAAAATACCTATGCCAGAAGTTCTGGTGAAAGGATGTTGGCGCTACCAACATGAACACATGATACGAAGGTAAGCTGAGTTTCCTAACTCTGTTTTTCTACGACTAGTATTTGAGTACTTCCGTATAACATGACAAACATACCTCTCAACCATTGTTCGAGTACAAGTCTTTGTTCGTAGTATTATGCAACATAACTATAAATCACTACGTCAGTGCTGAGATGAGTAGACCGGGATCGGGCACTGTCCATGCATCATCAAATGTCGCTGCCTCCCATCTCCGTGGCAACTATCTGACCTAGAAAGGATGCTGCATGATAATTGCACAGATCAGATCACGTGACCAAGGCTACACCGCGTAACCCGAGGCGCACATACCCTAGGTGCTAGCATGCTGTGCCTATGGCGTTGCGGTTCAAGGGGATGTATTTCTCTGGTCAGTGCTAGATTTGCGGTTTTCGATGCTCATTAAGATTAGACTCTTTAAAATGTTTCATCAAGAAAAAAATACTTCGGTAGTCGCAGAAACTAAGATTAGATTTATGGTAGTTTAAGGAATAAATAAGTTGTTTTTAGTTAAGACTAATGCTAATCTCAGTTTTAAGACAATATGTTTGGACGGTCGCGGCTATCTGTATTGTCTTATTCTGACAAACCTCCCGGGTATGATTTTTCAAATGGCATCAATTACAGTGTGCATTAATTACGGAAAATTAAGCATCTATTTGGCTATCTGTATTCATCTTGAAATTTGTGTAGGCCTACACTAAACCTTTAATGGTGGATCGGCCAAATCGCTGGTACAACTGCTAGTCAAACCACCTATAGCTATTTGCTAATTACATATTCTGCCTGCGTCCTTGAAGAATCCGCCCCACCCAACGCAGCCAGTCAGTCAGCGGCGCCGGCTAGTCTAGTCGTCTGCAGAGCAACTGACGTGGCTTGCCGATGAGTCATTGGCGGGAAAACTGAGCTCACAAACACGGGACTGCACATGGTCGCAACTCAATCAATAGGATTGAACAAGTAGCGTCTGCATACCCGTACATGGAGTCATTCCAACGAGAACAAAACTAAATTTCGCTCTAGAATATACCTTTTCGGGATACCTTTTATACTCTTACCAGCAACCTACTGTCTTAGATGAATAAAAGAATGGACATGTAGCGAGAGACCAATTACTATATATGGGCTATTTTGAAGGCATGGCTATGCCAGGAGTCTCGAATCTGGCCTAAGTGCGACGTCACTAGGAGACAGACCAATGCGGGCTCTCGTATCGTTTACATTACAGAGAAATTTGCGCACCAACATGCGCAGAACACGACTTTTAGGCAATTCGCCGTAGACAGCCTGTTCAGGTTAACCGACTGGTTTCATATCCACTTGTTTTTATTCATCTAAGCTACTGTGTCGCCATCGGCCCAGCTCCGAGAGTCAGGTGCTCTCCCTGACTCAGGCCTGACCGTTCCTGCGGACTGGTAGCTGTCTCTCCCTAGCGCCAAGGTTCTCATGAATATGGTGGCATATGAGAAAGTTAGCAGTGACTCGGGGTTAGGCTCTGTTTCTCTTTGGATACGCCGGTTTACTTCTACGTCAGCTGCTGTTATTCACGACTGAATGAGCCCCCACACGACAGAAGAAGTGATTTAAGGCTGTGATGCTGGTGACACACTCAAAATAAGACAACTTCTAGTTTAGCACTCCTGTACCTTTTCTAACAATAGTTATCCAATCCCTGAGGTCTTGGTGTTTCAAATATAAGTTTTCTTTAACTTACCTGCTTGAGCTGACCTCAATATAAGTACAGTTTCAATTTTACAGTGTTTTACCTCAAATGAGGTTTTCTTGATCAATAAAGGTTCATTTGATTTATAAATACCATACATGTCTGCGAAATATACTAGGCTAGGGCAACTGAAAGGCAAATTTGGAGTTCCTGCAAGAGAATACCTTACAGCACGCGATTTTGGTGGAAACTTATACTTAAGAAAGTAGGTCACAATGGTCAGACATGTTGACCTACTTTCGTAAGTAAAATTTCCACCAAAATCGCATGCTGTAAGGTATTCTCTTGCAAGAACTCCACATTTGCCTTTCAGTTGCCCTAGCTTAGTATATTTAGCAGACATATATGGTATTTATAAATCAAATGAATCTTTATTGATCAAGAAAACCTCATTTGAGGTAAAACACTGTAAAATTGAAACTGTACTTATATAGAGGTCAGCTCAAGCAGGTAAGTTAAAGAAAACTTATATTTGAAACACCAAGACCTCAGGGATTGCATAACTATTGTTAGAAAGGGTACAGGAGTGCTAAACTAGGAGTTGTCTTATTTTGAGTGTGTCACCAGCATCACAGCCTTAAACGATATTAAAAATGTCCACGTTGTCGCACGTTGTTCATAGCTCACTAGACAGGTCCACTTCAAGCCGACGCATACAAAACATTCCTTCTCTACCACATCTCTGTTGTACATGCTTATACCATTGATTTTAACAAGGTCGTATATTGGTCTCCTTTTATCTTGGTATTGTCTTGAAAGGTCGTACATGTAGATAGTGGGTTTACATAGGTCTCACCAGTTTTAAACATTGAAACCAGTAAATATTCAATTTTGTTTGTTTTTAAAGAATTTTTGGTTTATATAGTACTTGCCAACTATGGCCATAGTGTAAACATGCTACCAGTGTCGATTTCTCGCAGATGGGAAATTCACATCATAATTGTATTTGTTAGTGAACCCCATATATATCGCAGTAGATGTTTGATGAGGAATCTATTTGGCTGAAAGAAATGTATCACGAGAAAATACGGTGACAAAATAAATATAATTGTATACAGTACAACATAATTATTCTTCCTAGACATTTTTGAGGGAAGCCCACTCTTGATTTAATTTCAATTTATTATATATTCAAATTCATATACCTCAAATGTTTAAACAGATTCGAATTGAAATTCAAAGAATAAATGGGTACCCGAACTGAATTTGACTTGTAATATTACTCACGCTGATGTTGACAGAAATGACTGGCATACCAAACATGTGAATGACCATTTAATCATCGTTCTGATCTTCAGCCACTACACAGATGCCACAGTCATAAGATACGACACATCAACTGGCATTGAAATATCTCAACCAATTAGTCTAGATAAAGGCCAGCCATTCCATTTCACTTCTTTTACATCTAAAATGGAGAGTGTACATACATACTTTGCCGATTTGGTTATACTCTTGCTCACCAGGCGGCCAGAGTGGAATCTTCGAAATTCCATGTTTAAGCTACTTTGAGTGAGCACCATTGAGGCCATCATTTTGACCTGAAAGATTAACACATGTCTGAACTGAAAATAAAGATATGATAGAGAAAAAAATAGTTATGTATTCTGTAGACTAGGTGTGCCTTTTTCAAGAGAATGCCATGTCGTCCGTGTATTCTGGCCTACAGGAATCTGCACATGTAGAACTGAATAACACCATTACGTTTAATAATTAATTGCATAAATTGTCATCAAGAATGTCAAACTCGCAAATATTTATCTGTTATACACACACTCACACACACACACACACACACACACACACACACACACACACATATATATATATATATATATATATATATATATATATATATATATATATATATATATATATATATATATATATATATATATATATATATATATATATATGTGTGTGTGTGTGTATATATCAACTCTAGACGGGATGCCTGTTGTAAAATAGGTATGTTATTCATCTAAGGTTTCATCAGTGCATTGCTTCGAACTTTTCTAGGACTTAAAACAGGACAAAAGGAAGACAGCGGATTATCCCATTTCCCAAGTAATACCCCGGCTGTGCTTTACGTGCTCCAGTTGTCTGTCATTCTTCACCCTTTTACATTCTGGTTCAGCCTCATAACAGTGTCATCAATGACTCAAGCCAATAAAGCTAGGTCGGTGATGACATCAGTTAACAACACCTCTAAAATCTGTCACAGTATGTCGAAATATCCCTTCACATGCTTTAGGAGTTTTTTAACTTAGAAAAAAATAAATAAATTCCACATCAATGATCAAAAGCGAAATTATGTAACGTCCCTATAGGTTAGGCCTCATTAGCTGGGGGTCTACTTTTGCAGAAATGGATTAATTTGAAACGGATCTCACTATGTATCACCCATTCATGGTTTATCCTGTTCCCGGATATTCATATATGTTTACAGTCTGCATTAATTAGAAAATTGTGCGAAAAATGTTCCCCTGCGCCAACCCGTCATCTAATTAAACAGTCAAGAAAATGCAAGCCATGGTGTTGAGCAAGCAGATATTGCACTTTACTATTACGCAATTAGTAGAAGTAGTAGTACGTTTATTTGTTGTTACATTACAAAATCGCACGTCACACATACATAAAGTGGATGTATAAATATCCGAAAAGTAACTTGAAAACTTATAATATGAAACAGAAAAGTACACAAGGAATATACATTTACATGCATGATTGTCAAAATACTTATTACGGTCGTGTAAGGTACGAGACCGGTATGTGCAGACAGTAGGAGTCGAGATGTAGGCTGAATATGACCCAGACAAGGAAAAGATCTTTACATTTCTGTTAGGATTTAAATTCTTCCTGATTCGCAATATACAAGTGTTATTGTCAAAATACTGTTCTATTGCTGCATTAAAGGATTGGTTTGTGACTCGCACATTCTCTGCTTGAGAGTTTGACATAAGGAAAAACAGGAATGTATTAGTGAAGCATAAAGGCCAAGGGGAAGGAAAGGCATTTATTTCACCAATACTAGTACACAGATTCGATTTTTTTCTATGACTTAAAACAGGACTACGCCGTTCACACTTGCACCATCGTAGAAAAACGTTGGAGAAAAAATATTTAAAAATTTTTTTCTGCTGTTTTGGAGAAAAAACGGTGGAGAAAAAAAATTTGACAGGACAAATAGAAGACTGCGGGAGATCCCATTTCCCAAGTTTTACCCCGGTTGCGATATATGCGCTCAAGTTGTCTGTTTTGTTTATCCTATAAACATTCTGGTGCAGCGATCAATGACTCGGGTGACTGTGCCAATAAAAGCTAGATTAGTGGTGACATCCGTTACCAACACCTCTAAAATCTATCTGAATATGTAAAAATATCCCTTACCAGGCTTGAGGAGTTTGTTTGACTTAGGAAAAAATAAATTCCACACCAATGATCAAAAGTGAAATTATCTCACATCACTGCAGCTTAAGACATATGTAGCTGAAAATCTGCTTTGTTTGGCACTAATGGGTTCATTTGAAACGGATTACACCATGTATCACCCATTCATGGTTTATGCTGTTCCCGGATATTCGTTTAGGTTTACAGTCTGCATTAATTAGAAAATTGTCCGAAAAAAAGTTTCACTACGTACAACAACTAATTAACAAGTCAAGGAAATGCAAGTCATGGTGTTGATCATGCAGATATTGCACCTTACTATTACGCAATCAGTAGTAGTAGTAGTAGTAGTAGTAGTAGTTGTAGTAGTACATGTACGTTTATTTACTGTAATTGCTACCTTACAAAATCGCACGTGGATATATACGTATCCGAAAAGTATCATGAAAACGTATAACATTAAACCGAAAAGTACATAGTCCACCTGGTACTTGGTGAATGCAAAAGTTGCATCCTATATCATAGATTAGACTTGTGGCTTTGAGTCACAGAAAACACCTTGTGGTTGCTCATCTAAGAAAATACTAATCCCCACGATCTACTTTTCGCGCCAGGTAAAGTTTAACCTCAATCAGGACACATAAATAATCAACCTGTCTCCACTCAACCTCAATGATATGTCATAGAAACACCTCCACAGCTGTTTTTTTTATCACCGTTCTGTTGCCAAAGTGTCATAGATGACACTACTTCCCACGCGTCTGTTTTTTTTGTAACCACAAGGATGATTCCCCGCACTTTTAACCCGTCCATACATATGGTTTGACATATATCGAGATATCTTGATAAAAAAGCAATATTTCCCTTATATTTCATTGAAAGTTGGTGTTCGGGATGGATTTTTCAATCCCTCGTCAGGTATTTTACAAATATCACTCTAGCTAATGAGTCATGTTCGAAGTTGTCAGGCTACGTGTGCACGCTAGCTGAAAAGGTAATAAACTTGGGGTCATGTTCACCTTTACAAGGCCACTTACATAGCTAACCTGTCTCCACAAAACTACGGCGTAATGAAAATAACAGCAACATGGTTTCACTTAGACACTCCTGCTTATCCTTAACTAGCCTAGTCCTAGGCCAAGAATGTTTTTATCTGCTTATGAATGTATATATATATATATATATATATATATATATATATATATATATATATATATATATATATATATATATATATATATATATATATATATATATATATATATATATATATATGTGTGTGTGTGTGTGTCCCTGAAATATGTCTACCCTGATTTAGTTCTTAAATTGATCACTGGGTTGCCAACATACCATTCCAGTTTTTTTATTCTGACTGACCGCCGTGACCACCCTTGGTGCCATCTATCACCAGCCACAGGAACTAATACCTAGACATTAAGTAAACGTTAGAGACGAGAACAGAGAAAAGCATAATTTGATGAAATCATAGACTAGGAGCTAGTCTAATCCTTAACCGGTCCACATACATCTGACGTGTATTCATGAACTGCCAAACACGGACATATCTTGATAATAAAGCAATCTTTGGAGAAATCGTTAGATAATAGCAGTTGTTCCTGTTGCATATACAGATTTCTTTTTAAATGATATTCAGCTATTCACTTATTTCAATGAGTCATGTTCCAAGTGGACAGCTATGTATTTACTTCAATCTTTGGGGTTAGCTTGTGAATGTAGAGCCATATTTAAGTTTCTAGATAAGTTAAAGCCTACACCCTCATCCTCATAGTTAGAATAACCGACTGTTTAGGCCATCACTGACAAGTTTCACCAAAACGTGGTCGTTTCAAACATGCACTTAGAAAACGCTATGCATGCGCGTTCATGTTTTTAAACACTGAACCCCCCCCCCCCCCCCCCCACCCGTCTTGTGTGTGTGTGTGTGTGGGGGGAGGGGGGGGGGGTACATTTTTGATTGAGATGTGTCAGACCTTATAGACAAGATAAACTTTGTCAGATAAAAGCATGGTAGGGGAGAACTAAGTTCAAACAAAAAAAATTCCCATAAGCTACCTTAAAAGAGCCTTATCCCATTAATCACTGAACCGACCCCAAAATGACTCCACAGTTACATTTCCATTATTGTTATTATCAGACCGGTTTTCAGAAAATAATTGCGGGAGAAGTTATCTCCAGAATCAAAATAACAGATTCCCTACATATTATATGGGAACTATTGCTTTATTTCCCATTTATTTAATCCATTCATGCTTGGTCCAGCCAAAACGGCGTGAATATTTTGGCGATATCTATCTTAATACCAAAACGATATTAACAAAATATTTTCAGAAAAGCTGTTCATCAAAACTCTTTTTCTACTTTCCTGCAAAATGTTGAGAGTTTATGCGTCATTCCATAAGTATTTTTAAAAACTATGGCAGGTCCAGACGACAATCGTCTTGAAAGTAGATCGCCCGGAATCAATGGGTTAAAGGATGTCATGGCATCCGTATTGTAAGCGTTGAATGAATGGTGGAGTTTCATTTCTAGCAAATATTAAGTGCCTTGATTGTTATGGTTAGTCACCACAGATGGGTTGACCTGGTTGATGATACAGGGTCAGCGTGGAAGTTTGACTAATAGGGTGAAGTGTTAACTTAAACAAATCTGACTTACTTCTCTAACTATGAGTCATATTGCATTTACATACAACCCTTTAGCGGTCAATTACTGATAACGCATCAATGGGTCCAGCTCATATCATAATAGACTAGCTCCTAGCCTATGATTTCATTAAATTATGCTTTTCTCTTTCCTGGTTTCTATCATTTGTTTAATATCTGGGTGTTAGTTTCTGTGGCAGGTGATAGATGGCACTAAGGGTGATCACACCGGTCAGTCAGAATCACGAGAAACTGGAAAGATCTCACTGTGGGCCAACTGGTGAGCAATTTAAGAACTAAATTAGGGTAGACACAGTTTAGAGTTGCTGAGTTGGTGAAGTTTCCATGTAAAATATATGGAGATGAATAAATGTCCTGGCCTAGAATTAGGCTAAGATCACAATTACCCTATAGTATAGTTCAGTACTTGTTTTAACTAATTTGCTGCTGGAGCGCACACATGGTATAACAACCCTGTACAGGACTGTTAAAATAGTATGCTATTTGACATACTTGTGAAGGTAGATTTCTTATAAATGGAAAATGCAACTTTCAGTCAAATGTTTCTAAATTAAAGCTTCATTATCAAAATATGTAGAGAGTATCTGAGTTCGTGTACGCTCCAGATATGAGTTAAAAAGTGTTCGAACCATGTATGTAATGTCAGTACACATTTCCAGGTCATTAGTTCACCATGATAATCGCATTAGTTTGGAACTACTGAACCAGTAGCAGAAATAGTGGAGTCTGCGCGTGCAGTATCCTGCTGTGCCTCTTTCATGCTGAAGAGTTCCTCTAAAAATTGTCGTCTGGATCTATAATACTTTTGATAATAATTTTGGAATTAAGAATAATTTTTCAAAATATTTGGAGGGAAGTCGTTAGCAGTGTTCTGAATAACATTTCTCCTTCATATATTCTTCCAACTTTGCATTTGCTTAGAGAAAATCATCAAAATGCTCAGGCTGCTTTTAGTTACTGTGATTATACTGAAATGGGTCAAAGGGGTTGTCTGATGACATAGCCAGAGGTGGTAGGGACCTCCAAAATGTTTAGATGGTATCTGTTATATCATCTAGCATGTCAACTAAGATGAATGCATTTTTCAATGAAGGAGTCCTTGACATTAATAATTTCCTGCTATTTCCCTTATTTCATGCAGGGGGATTAGGGTAGGACATGGCAGCATACATATGATATTGACAGGAAGAGCAGTATCGATATATTACACCCCCCCCCCCCACCCCCTGCGCTACTGATGCGTGGTTCGATCGCCTAGTAAATAGTTTTTCAGACGTTTATATAGCTTTTTTGTAGTTTTTTCTACTTGTATATATATATACATATATATATATATATATATATATATATATATATATATATATATATATATATATATATATATATATATATATATATACCTTTTTTAATCTTCCTTCGTACCATTGCATGTCAAAATAGTATGAATGTGCTTACTTTGTAAACCATGTTCTCTTTTGGCTTTTTGTTGTTCTTCTATTGGCCTTCTATAATGTATTATGTGTGATATTGTACAAATATACATACAAATCTATTTCAGACTAGCTAAACTAAAACGTGTCAGGTTTTGGGGGTTAGGGTGTAAGGATTGCGCTTTGAAATAGTATTTAATGATATAAGAATCGGGATGCAAAACAACTTCATTTGATATGAGTCATAGGTCGTAGTGGGTATCGTACCACCAGGTATGACAGAACCCGGGTGCTGCCTATTCAGCACTTTATGACAATACCCATCTAGTACCCCGGTGACTCATCAGACACTTGCTGACTAATAAACCGTATGAAATAAACACATATTTAACTCTTACTCAAAAAAAAAATACATCTTTAGTCATAAAATTGGTGCCGTACAGCAAGGGATCATTTAGCGCCTAGGCCCTAGGCTGTCATATATATTCAGTCTGTCTTTTCTATTACCAGGCACCGAGTGGTCAAGGTGGTCAAGGGCCATAACTGAATTATTCCTCAAATTGAACTCCTTTACATTGTGAACACCGTTTCATGGTTCGTAGGAGTTTGATTTATAAAAAAACTTTCACTGAACCTATCAAAAGAAAAGTATTTTCATCAGAACGCAATGTTTGAATGTCAATTTATAGATATTCTACTCATCCTTATATTCGTCGTAGTATAGTTATATGACACAGCGCCTTCAAGTTAGAAATCGCACCCAGAGCCTCTGCTTGATCCTTAACAGCGAGTTTGCCTGGTCGCTATAGAGTTGTGAAAGACATTCTAGGATGCTTGTCATTCGAGAGATTCCTTCGAACTCTTAGCGAAGAGAAGGAAATGACTTTCTGTCTTGTCTCGATATAATCTATAAAAGTAAGTGTCAACAAAACACTTGCTTTATGCAAGAATAGAAGTTTAAAAAGAAATCTCGATCTATGTGTGAATGTCATCTGACGTTAAAGCAATGGGTGTAAAAAATTGTCGTGAAATACTAGTAGATGTTTCCCCATTTAGAGTAGCTCGCTGACTCCACACTTACATAACAATACGGTCACCGTTTAATTTTTTTGTTAAATTGATGCCAGACATAAATGAGAACCCGTCCCTACTATATGACTAGTATATATATGTCGGGTCCATTACATGGGGTGATACCTCGTTAGCTCACATACCGTCATGAGTCATCCTAGACTAGCTCCTAGTCTATGATTTACTTATATTGTGCTTTTCTCTGTTCTGGTCTATCTTTTGTTCAATATTTAGGTGTTAGTTTTAGTTGCTGTTGATAGATGGCTCTAGTGGTGGTCACATTGGTCAGTCAGAACCATAAGAAATCCAAATAGACCCTTGCTGGCCGCCTGGTGAGCCAATATAGAACTAAATATAGGTAGACATTTTAGAATGGTATATAAACATTAGGTGAGTTATTAAAGAAATGATAAATTTTCTTGGCCTAGGACTAGGCTAGAGTCATCCGAAACCGGCTACCGTATTGTGCTCGGTACACCTGTTTAACTATAGTATGGCTTCCCGCTCCACTGCACACTGGCTGCAGAAAAAAGTGACAAAAAGTATACCTTGACATTGCACCACACATTGCAAGTTCGACTTGTTGTGTGCTGTTATTTACGACCTGCACCGTATAGACGTATGCTGCTCACGTTTCATTGATGGAGACGCACAATCCAAATAGGGCCCCGTTGAAAGAGGTACTGGGAGGACAGTACAATTACAGAGAAGGGGGAAGAAAAGTGTTGCGGCAAGGCGCTAAAGGCCGCAGTAGGAGTATAGAAGTTGTCAATGTAGTAAGGATCCGTGCGCCCATAAAGTGAGTGGCGGGCGCACGGATCCAAGCCCAAAGTACAGGTGGTAGGTACATGGATAGGGCACTGATCAGCACGTAGGGACGTGTGAAAGGGCAGATAGAAGGTAAATGGCTGGGAGTTGCATAAAGTAATAGTCATGTGCAGCAAGTGTGCATGCAAGTGACAACACCAACGTCACAGGGAACTTAATGGAACATTTCCTTCATCAACAGATATAAATTAATACTTACACCCTTTAAAGTTCACAGAGCTCAATTTTTATATGAAGGCTAGGCATTACTAACATCCATTAAACTATAGATTTTCTCGAAGAAATTCCAAACTTCACAACTGTGGAAATGTTTATTATAACTCAAAGATAAAAGATCGTTTTTAGTCAAGGCCCAACATTAAGTCATCGGCCCTTATAGCGAACGGCAATTCAGGCAGACATTCTCTCTGGGATCAGCGGATTTGACCAACAATTCATTTTAGTAAAGTAAAGTAAAAGTAAAATAATGCCACAGTTAGTAAAAGTAGGTAACATTTCTAAGTACCTCACGAAGCGCTGGACAGATGGAAAAGATGTAAAAGTCGCGGGCAGACGGAATCGATCCCGCGATCCCCGCCGCGATCCCATGACTGATAGACAAGTGCTCTATCCATTACGCCACGGCTACTTGTGACAATCTTACCGTTTGAAAAGAGAACTGTATTAATGAAATCCCGTAACTCTATTTGGGATCGTTCCTAGCTTTCCGAGTTTAGTCTTGTCATTTACGTGACTGACAAACGGAGTAAATCTTTGAAAAGGACCTCTAGGCCACGTTTATCAATGACCCCACATATTTAAATACGGCCAGAAACTGATTATAATCTACCTTCGTCAGGCGAGCCGGTGTAATGTCCAAATCAAATATGGCGCCTGTTGTCTAACTATTCCCAAAGGCTCGGCATCATTGGAATGTCGTTAGAACCCAATAAGGAGCGCCAAAATAGCTCAAAAATTGTTTTTAATCTTTTAATCTAATGCCTTTTCAAATAAATGAACACTAATAATTATATCAATACGCCTTTACATGTCGTTAACTTTGTGGCATCGCAAGCTTCGCAATCCAATTTTGCCTGTGCTATGAACTTGCTATTCTGAGGTTCAATTAGTTACATCTGCTGCCGTTTCACTCTTGCGGCGCTACCGCCGGGTATGAACATTAGCGTCAAGTTTTATTCCCACGGAATTCTTTAGCATGCACCTATCCCGGCCTCATCCCGGGGAAACCATTCGTTTGCAATGCAGAACCCTATATAAATCAATATGTTTAATATTTATCTTTATTTCTTTTGTGGAGTTATTACGAATAGACACGGAGATAATTGTGGTAACCACCCTTTACATTAAACCCAAAATAGCATATAAAGCCAGTACCTCGTGAAAATGTGTTTTTATCTGATAAGTTGCCATATCTAAGTGTTCCCTCACACACAGATATACATACATATAGAGTCTCGTGTACACAAGGCAAGGTAAAGGTTTCAGCTGCAGGTTGGTCCGCAGATACCTCCAAACGACTACGCATGAAACTCTGTTACATGTTGTGGACTGTGATAGTAAAAGTATTTTTTTTCTCTCCCCCAAAAATGGTCATGTACGATGGTGCAAGTGTGAAAGCAGAAAAAAAAATAAAATAAAAATTCTCCACCGTTTTTCCAAAAACAGCAGGAAAAAAAATTAAATTTTTTTTCTCCACCGTTTTTTTCATTTTCCAAAACAGCAGAAAAAAAAATTTAAATTTTTTTTTCTGCTGTTTTTGGAAAAACGGTGGAGAAAAGAAATTCAAATTTATTTTTTCTGCTGTTTTTGGAAAAACGTTGGAGAAAATAAATTTAAATTTATTTTTTCTGCTGTTTTTGGAAAAACGTTGGAGAAAATAAATTTAAATTTATTTTTTCTGCTGTTTTTGGAAAAACGTTGGAGAAAATAAATTTAAATTTATTTTTTCTGCTGTTTTGGTAAAAAAACGGTGGAGAAAAAAAATTTGAATTTTTTTTTCTGCTGTTCACACTTGCACCATCGTACTTGCACCATCGTAGTCATGGAAATAAAGTTTTTTATTTTTCTCTCCCCACTAAACGGTCGAGAAAATAGTGTGTTTTTATTTTCTCTCCCCAGAAAGCGGCCGTGAAAATAAGTTTTTTTTTCTCTCCCCAAAAACGGTCGTGTAAATAAAACTGTTTTTATTTTATCTCCCCAAAAACGGTCGTGAAAATAAAAAAGTTTTATTTTCTGTTTCCCATCTGGTCCATCGCATTCACACGTGGACAACTTTAAAAAGATATTCAACTCGACAGGTGAGTCAGACAGCTTCCACTGTGTTCGCCTCCATACGATTTATATAGTACTATATAGGTGTATGTATATTGATGCAAAGGGAAGATATAATATTGTTTTTATTTTTTTCAAAATTTAAGAATTCGACAAAAACTTAAAAAGAGAATTTGGCTCTAAGCACCGAACTCAACTTCTTAAAACAAAAAGTGAATATCTAGCCACTGAATGTTCAGTTTTATATCACCATTAACAGCTTTAGTAATCACACTTAAGCAAAAAAAAAGTAACGGAAATCGATATCGTGTCCTCACTTCCGATTCAAATGTTTTTGAAATGTTCAAGAATCGAAATGTATATGTGTATCTTAAACTTGGTATCGATAGTATAAATATGCATAATCTGTGCTCGAAAGAGTGTTATCTTTCCTAAGTAATGCCAGTGATGTGTCTGAAGGCCACATCACAATAACATCTATGTAGACTAGGCTCCTAGTCCCTGAAAGGTTACCATTCCCATCGGAGGTGACTGACCCGAGTGTTGTGTAGTACCAAATATGACAATTGGTGCCTGGTAATAAAAACATGCACATAATAAATACATTAAGCAGCATACTCATCCATGCTAATGTTATCAATATACAGCTTCCCATTCAATGAGACAGGCAAATGAGTGTCATTTACGTCAGCAGTGTGTCATTTTGACCTGGAGATTGGTATATTATTTTGGGATTAAAAACAGAGGCATATCATGAGCATAGATCTTCGGATGGCACACACTGCCACTGCTTTAATATTACAATACTTTTGCACTATGTTATGAAGTGCAGTCAACAAAGAAAACAATACAATACAATACTGAGCGGGAGATGAGCCTTCCTAGTCCCATTCATATATTAGCCTCAACTAGCTCATGTTCGATAGTGCTTGACTGGTAGCCAGGAGGTTCATTGACTTTGATCCCATGCAGGATTAAATGGCCTAATTAGGGATGTATTGATTTATTGCCAGGATACATACACTAACAAAAAGAGGTGCGTCAGGCCGGAAATTAGTAGTATGGAAAATCCACAAACAATCATCGCTGGTTGAATGATAGGGCATGTGAGCGTTTTTGACACTAGACTAGTACTGACTAGATGCATCCGTTACTTCTGCAACTGCAATATGTACATATTAACATCAAATTTTAATTTATTTTCTCTCCCCAATAAACGGGAGTGAAAATAAAATAAAGTTTATTTACTCTCCCCAATAAAAATAATAATAAAAATAAATTCAAATATATTTTCTCTTTCACACTTGGTCCATCGTATTTAACTGCAATATTTCATTCAGATCGTGGGTCTGCTTTTGGCTTCTATGATTGA
>OZ012686.1:38324205-38344205 GCA_963942565.1 Maea johnstoni | reverse complement strand
TGCGTTCGCATTCACTGGGTTCATTCTAACGGAGAGATAGATGTACGCCATTGATTTATGCGACGAAACTGATGTGACAATTATTGGAAATCAACATTTAGAATTGTGTAACGGGGGATTCGTTGAACCCCTCGAACCGCCTCTGTATCTGGTGCATGCACTGATCCACACATACATCACTGCCTCTATGCATTGATACAAACCAGACATACATACATACATACATGCATGGTTGTGCTTTGCACCCGTTCAGCTTCCATCGTGTAGAGAACAAGCCAGGGAGCCGAGATAAACTGAGATAATCATACACGTATGCATATATGTGGGCCTCAATCTCCGAGCCAGCGCATGTGAAAAAGTTGCCAGTGACTTAGTGTTAGACGGTGGTGTTCACCGGGTACTTCGGTTTCCTCCACCACTTACAACTGTCTAGTCACGTAAGTGACGATAGTCGAATCCCAAATGTCTGACAGATTGCTAGAATGTGCACTGCTTTGTACGTGCAGCAAAATCCCTTGCAGCTGCATGCACATAACTTGTAAACATATGCATCAGACCTGAGAGTAGTAGACAGGGGATGTATTTCTCTGATCAGACCTACCTCTCTGCTCATAGGAAAAGTCAAAGACATGTAGTCTTCATCTCTAAAAATACCTAGGGGCACAACCTCTAATTGGAGTACGTGTGCATATATATTGAGCGCCTTTTCATTCCATCTGAAGCAGTGCCTAATACATTCAATTTCTCCCCAACATATTACACCCCTAAAGTTTGCCCAAGACCACTTTTTAATTTCATGTTCGCCATTAAAATGACCCATGCTATACAATGCTGTTTGATGCCCAATGGCCCAGTTCTATTGTTCTTCAAGGGGCATACAATGCACAGTAGTGTTATCGGCAATGGCATGTTGCTGTGCAAACCAAAATATTTTCAAAACACTCTTAAGCCCTATGAGTAACCGCATAAACCACCCGGCTTCCCTGATGACTCACGGCCACGATGGAACCTGTACTACGGTGCGTCTGCGCATGTCTTATGACCTCCGCTTAGCGACGGCTTATCGTTCCCGCCAAAATGGATGCCATAGTGCACCGATTGCGTATGCTAAGTTTTCACCATTTTCCATCGTTTGATCATTCGCGCACTGGTTGCTTAACTTCTTTAAAATCCATCATTTCGTTAATGGCGTGTAAAACCACTCATAACCTTAAATTAAACAACGTTTTCCCTCCAGGTGGTAACGTTGGGAGATCGCTCCGCGAAGCGCAGAATGACGTAGTGGCTATGCTATTTTTAGAAACATCGCTTAGAGTATACATACTTGCATCAACACGTGAAATGAGCATTTGGCTGAAGTAAGTGCTACCGAACACTTCTCCATCTATCACATCGCTTAATGGGCTGAGTCTAAATCCGAGCAAGGGATTACACCAGTTGGAAAGTGCAGTTGGATCAGGTAAATACAATGTTACTTTTTCCTTACGTGGAAGGTGTTTTCCCTCGGAAATTCCACATTTACTATACTTTCGTGTGTTTCATTCATGTTTAGGCATGCTCGGAGGCGATGGTGGTTGATAAATATTGTGGTTTTGCCACTGTCCGGCTAATTGCTCACGCGTGTTGACGTTTATATACAGAACCTTTTTTACGACCGGTAGGTTCTAGATTGCAAATTGATTATTTTAGCCCAGGAAAATTAGCGTTTTTTTTACATTCCAAAGTGGGCATCATTTACACGATAAAGGATGTAATGGCATTCACACGCCGAAGTTAGAAAAATAACACTTTTTAGGTTGAGGCGAAATACATGGAAGTCCTGGGCGTTGATCTTCTATTACTAGAATTTCGCTGCTGCCCAAATCGCGAGACCAGGTTGCATTGGTATGTTTCAAGCCCGGCTTTCAAGCAGGGGTGGGGGTTGTATTAGGGTGAAACAAAAGAAAAAAGTGCCACAGAAACAACACAATAGGAAGACTATGAGGTGTTTATCACCTACTGGTGGGTAACAACATGCTACTCTACTAGTAGGCACTCGACCCCCACTCCATATCCATACCCGTTCCTCCAATCCTACCATTTGCTCTCCCCGAGGATGTATACTTAGTATAAGACACCCCTTCGAATCTCGCAAACGATGCATTTACGCCATATAACAATCACGTTTTCAAGATGCATAATACAGCGTGCCATATCTTTAGTGCTAGACACATATTTTGGGTAGCGATGGCATAGGTGCTTGAAGAGCGCCTCGTCGCTCTGTCCGCACACGCAGCCACACGCGCCTGAGAATGCATCGGTAAATACATGACCCATGGCTCCCATCCCCTTGGTGGGTATGCCCTTGCGATTTACCTTATCAGTTTCTATGTCCTGATTTATTAACAGTGTTTTGGAAGAGGAGTCGTACTTCATGCAGATATACTGAAAAGATGCAACCTTGCAAAAAGTATAATAGGCCGGTACTTTACCGCTGCAGCATTGACCACGTGACTTGTGGAATGGGCACAATCGTACGTGTGCAAAACGATTTTTTAAAGTGTACATTTTTACTATACCTGATGGCGATTGTTACGTACTACGTAACCGAATATTATGCAGCTTTCTATCTTTGCTTTTTTTTTCGAGGGGGGGTGATATGGACAATCGTCTATGATCAAATGTTTAAGATAAAATTCAGAAAGTAACTCATTCAATTGTGCTGACAATCTTTACGATGTGGCACTCACCGTTTTGACGAAAGAAGCGTTGATAAAATATGTAGCCCTCTTCAATGTGACAGCGTAGATTTCAAATGCCACGCGATGGACCAGTTGTGTACATCTCTGCAGACACCTGTTTTGTACACACAGCTATTAAACATAAGGCTAGAGGTAAACTTGACGCTACAGTCCAACCCAAGAGATGTGTACACCTCGGGACTAAGGCTAAGAAAAGTGTTCTCAGTTGTTCGCATCTCAGGAATCTTCTCTCAAAGAATTCGAACGAATGGGACTCGGTGATTGTGTTCACTGTAAGATGCGTACATACCTCGGGGGTGGTCACTGTGCTTTTGATCAGAGGCAGTCTTTTAAAAAATGTTATCGCACGTCACAGCATGGATTTCATAAGCCACGCGACGGACGAGCCACTTGTCACTGTAGACGTCTGTTTTCTATAAACAGCTAACGTAGCGACAAGTTGTCCTGATTCCTAAAAAACGCATCTCTGAAACTGTTCCTTTCCCGCGGACACGTTGGATCGAGTACGGTATGTAATTTGTAGCAGTCGGACAGTGCACATTCTTGAAAAACTCATGTTATAAACATTTTTAAACGCAGTCGGTAGTTTTGGTATTTGGTTGTACGTTTTGAATGAGTCCTGTTGACACGGGGTCGAACGTTACATTCCTCCTCGCATTCCCCATTGAAATGCGAGCTGGCCAGGTTTTGCGGAATTCTGAGAACTCCTAACTCAATCAACCCCAGGGCGACCTGTTGCATTTTTGTTTTCTCTGACAAAAGTCCAACCAATCTTAATTTTCTCACATGCTAGAGTTAAAGAAACAAAGCATCGCGGGTTTATGGGAAGATTTTGTGAAAATTGTTTTTAAACGATTACATAGACAACGAAACAGGATATTTCGCTATGGTGTGATTTTGCACAGCGGTATTGCAGCACTGGGGCAGCCAACCTGCACCACCTCTCCTATAATAGACTCGTCCAGGGGGAATCCCCAACCTGGATATTGCCACATCATTGTAAAGCACGTGGCTTGCGCCAGTAATCACACGGTAGTACTATCCTTATCGTAGTCAGTCATTTCCCCTGCGTTGAAGGTGTGAGGATATATATAGAGGCAGAGTTGACAACAGGTGAATGTTTGATGTGGAGAGGCATAACGAAAGTAAATAAATAGGGAGGAGAGGCAGGACCAGTGGCCTACAAGGGCACTAGCAGCGCGCGCCAGTACGTGAGTCTGTAGCTGTTTATTTACTTAATTATCATAACACATACATGCGCGCGTCGCCAACTCCTGAAGAAACTTCTAGAGCATTGGCTTATTGCATCAGCCAGAAGTCCCTACTCCTGGATAACCCCGGTGGATAACTAGACAAAGATTATTTTTCCTCTTCATTACGAGACGATCTCCTCACACCCCGCCATCCACCTTAACTAGAATAGCATACCAACTCCTTCCAACCTCGTTTAGTTCTCCCTTTCGCATCTGAAGAGTAGGAATGGTGTTACAACTATGTGAACATTGGCCATAAATAGGAGCAATATTCAAAATTATTTAAATGGGATGGTCATGCACAAAAGAAATGTCCGTCTCCGATAAAATGTTTCAGCAAAATAATTCCAAGATATTTTTATGTGTCTGATCCTGGTTCAAAAGGTTTCAAGGAACCGGAAAATTGATAGGCCTAGGGCTAGGCCAGGTGTAGCCTAGCTACTAGGCTCTACTCTGTTTATACTTTATTATATATATGAATGTATGCCTGCACCGATACTATCTAGGGACTATTGGACTACTGTTTGATTAGTTCACACAATTGCCACACGAGGGTGTTGTAATGGTAGTCATATTTCCAACTACCCTCCTGGTATGCTGCAGTGCCATCTATCCACAAGTGATGACATTTAAATATGGCCTAGGAGGCAGGCTAGGCCAGGCGTGGAGTTGTGTTATCTTAGCACTTGCTCCCCCCCCCCTCCCCGTGCAAGGGGTGGGTGCCTTTATATCGATAGATCGATCATCATAAGATGATTAAGTGTATATTGAGGGAGCAACAATCGCTAGCGCGTGGAGTGGGAGCTATCCCCTTCAGCTGATGCAAGCACTGTATAGTATTGCACTCACTATACCGAAACAGTTCATTCAATGTCCGACTACGATAGAGAATCGACGAGCTAAGCATTGCTCTTATACACTTCAACTAGCAATTTAATGCTGCAGTAATCAGTTACTAATCACGCGCATTTCTATTGTCATCATGTCCCGGAGATTATTTGTGAGTAGTGCTTTATCGCTTCTATAATTTCTCACATGTATTATTGTATAGCAATACTATTTTGGTAATTTGCATCATTGCCATCTATAAGGTATTTAAATCTGGCTCGGGGCGTGCGAAAATTGCCAGTGATTTGAGGAGGCGTTGGTTTTATCCGCACGTACCACCTGGCTCGTCACATTTTGCCCTTGCTATGCCAGGAGAAATGACGATAAAACGAAATTCAAAATTGAAGTTTTGCGCGCTGCCAGCTGTTTTGATGTTCATGTTCTCATCAAAGTATTGAACGTAGCGCTGTTCAGGGGTTTCGAAATAATAAAACTGGAGCCAGTGCCTGTGCACATCTTGCATTGCGCGAGATGCGTCGATTTTGACCCGATACAGTGGAGATATTCGCTAGTTGAAACGCATTGCGTTTGGCCATGGACCAAAAAGTTATTTAACCCTTCCAATGCTGATGCTACTTTCGTTTAAAGCACAAGGACGCAACGATTTTTGAAAACACCGAAACCCTGTCTTGTTGGTATTCATTTGATAGTTCTCTATGAGTACTCTGAGTACTCACTTGCCAAGGTTTCAGTCATTTTCCGCTTTTTTGCGTCATTTTACATTGCCAAAATTAACCACCAGCAGCATAAGAGACCGAAAACACTATTTTCGCTATTGCCAGTGAGATAATGTATGGATATGTATTATAAGGCTAAGGTCGATGGCAGCAAACAATAATGCTCGCTCAATGATTGGGGTACGCAGATAATGACATTATCGACTCCATGCCATGCATTTCACTCTCAATTTGACTCGAGCTATAGATGTGTGGTTTATGTGGTTCGCATAGCGAGAAATTGGTTGGTATTGGTAGGCCTTCCTCTAAATCCCCGGAAGTCAAAACCACAAAAATGTTAGAACTTCTGCCTCCCCAGCATCGTAGTCTCTGTTTACACTTTCCCCATCATAACAATGTGTGCGGTCTCCACGTTTTATAGTATGTGTGTCACCCGGTCACAGGGGACATCGTGCTATATACCATACTATCACGATTGGAAAAGTCCCAGTCTTGCAGAAGTTTGATAGTTGATGTTGTGCCCTCTTCGCCTGTAATCTTCAAAAGTAGACAGTTGTTAATGTCCCGGGCGCAATGAATCGGAAAGGGTCTGGAAAAGACCACCAAGCCCTATAACACATGTACAGTATTGGTTCTCTGAAAAGTACAGATGCCGTCGCTCCGCCTTGCTGGGACACTCAGACTCACTGGCGACCAAATTATATATTTATGCCTCCACAGACGGTCGTAACCGTGTATAAATATCAGTCTGCTCCTACCAATGGAAGTTAGGGGACCTAACAGTCGTTTAATTACCAGTTCTAATGTGCATGTGCAACACATTTCCAACACTGTAGACACGTAGTTATTCCTTTTAACTAAACACCGAATTAGTTCTATATTAACGAGATAAACCAAAACACAACAGCACCCATGTTAGATAGTTAATCAGTTCAAGTGTATAATGGCATATTACAGAGAAGCCTCTCTGACCTAGGTATACATATTGCACACACACCAACCAACTCAATTCTCCGACAGGCAGGTATTAAAGCTATTCCGTCAAGGACTTTAATGAGATATTTGGCCAAGTATAATGAACAAGAGCGACGCTGACGGCTTCCTATGTGGGTCAGGCTCTTTCGATCATTGGCATCAAAGACACGGGATTGAACGTGTAGCGGGTATTATAAACCCTCGATGTTACTCATCATTGTAATTGTAAAACGATCGAATTTGGCTTGAGGCATATAAGTGACTTGCAGTTATGCTTTGGTTTTATATGGGCACTCTTGTTTCCTTCACCAATGACGACCGTTTCAGGAAAAGGTATTATTTTTAGGGCTTATATTGCAAAAAGTGTGATATCAAATCAAATTACAGAAGATTTTAATCTATGGCCTGCCGTGATAAAGAATTACAAACACTAGGTGGCAAAATGGCTTTGGAAATGGGAATTGAATCAATATGGCTAAGACATCTGGCCCTACAGATGAAACTGGTTGACTTATTGGAATTGCTTTGGCATGTTTTGTTCATTTGCGCAAGAGAAACACATAATAGTTCATCCATTCTTTGTTGCTATGTCCTTCAATGTATTTGACATATTTCATTACTTTAGTTTCAGACGAGAAAGAGGAAGATGTTAAACAGCACAGACCCCGCTTTGACCAGCATCACTATGGATCCTGTGTTACGTTTCGTTGGCGTTGGCGGCAAGCAGATGACGTACGCCATGCCACCCACCAGTACTACTGGGAACACTCGGCTGACTCTAGGCCTGAATGTCTACGAACAGGACATGACCCCCTCGACGCCGACCACTGAACTGGTCAAAAAGCTGTGTGCGAGAGATCGGCCATTTAATGACGCCATGAGGTGCTGCGAACAGGTAGGGGGAAGCTTGATAACCCCTTCAGACATAGACAGGAATCTGGGAAATGCGAACCCTCAAGTGGCTGCCGATCAGATGGACTGTGCTGAAACTGGCCTGAACAGTCTCCCCACACTTATGAACGGCATGGGTGCTGTTGTGACCAGCGCAACTATGGGCCCTAAGACTAGTTGCATGGGAGATGGCAGTGGGCAGTCAACGTACGCCATGACACCCACCACAGAGCTCGCCAAAAGTCTGTGTGAGGGTAACAAACAGCTGAATGTGGATCTGTTGTTCTGCGAGCAGGACACTGCCCCCTTGACGCCGACTGCTATGGGACGTCTGTTAGATGGCCTACTGCCTAGCGCACCGACAGGGGGAAGTATGACAACTACTACGCCCTTGGAAGAAAATCTGTGCAATGGGAACCCTCAACTGACGCCGACAGATCTCGAGCAACTTGCAGACCAGTGTCTGAACAGCAACCCCCCATTGGAGATGGAGAGCACTGGTGATGTCAAAAGTGAGCTGAAGGCAACCATAATGGTCAAACGATTACAAAAAGGGTTACCCATAGTGGAACCCGAATACAAGGCCCCAGAGCCAGAGGTGAGTAAAGCCAGGGCTTAATGTAACTTAAAACAGGTATTTGACAAATCATTCAAACCTATGAAACAAGTTCATTTTGAAACTTTTTTTCCTGAATTTCCTTGTAATCCCCAATTAGTGTCTAGAAAGATCACAACAATGATTCCCTGTAAAATGTCCCCACCCTTTTTGCAGAATCATCATTGCTGACTTTAAATTTATGTCTAGCCATTTTAGGTCAAAAATATTGTTTCTGGAACAGTTTCCTCAGGTATCTTTAATTGTGATCGTAATAAAATATGCATGTATAATGTATGTTTACTCAGGATGTGGCCCAACTTGTCAATTTCATTAAAAAAAAGATGATTTTGTAATTATGAAAATTGGGTCAGGATGATTATTTCCCCATCTCGTATGCCATGCAAAACAGTTGATCCTGTTGCTGGTGTGTAGTGATGCGTTTTACTGGAGGTGTACGTGGAACTCGTCACGTACGCCTCGCTGGTGTCAAATGCATGCCTCAGCATATGCAACTGGGGGAAATTTGGAGGGGAATAACCGCTTGGCCTTTGTGTGTGGGCGCACCCACCGTTTCTTGTTGGCAGTGGCACTTGTTTGCAAAGCAAGAGATTCACTTTTAAAATCTAATTGAATATATCTATGTAAGAGAAAATAATGAACCAGTTAAGTCAACCTATTATGTTATTGTTATTATTATTATCATTATTGTTATCATATTATCTTTGTCATAATTATCAAAGTCATTGTCATTATTATCATATTATCATTATAATTGTTATTGTTATTATATATCATTATTATTGTTTATTATTACATTTATGGTTGTCATTATTGTCTTGATTTAAGGTTCTGAACCAGGAGGAGGTGTCGAGGCGAGACCATCGCCGAGCCAGGAACCGAGTGGCTGCTACTAAATGTAGGAACAAGAGACGGAAAGCTGCAGAGGATGTGCAAAAGGTACTTTAACTAAATTGAATCTAATACTCATAATAAACCCTATTTTCCTCGCTGTTACTACCCGTTACTATTTAGAATGACATATATTTTTGATTTGTTGTTCATTCTTTGAATAGTTGTTTTACTAAACCTGTTAGCTATTTGTGTTGTGGCAAGCAATCCCACCTTTATGCATCTGCATGAAATAGAAAATGAGTAAAATAATTACGTTTTGCTACGGTTAAGTACTAGGAATGAGTTTGTTGAATACATGTAACGCATTTAGCATTATAAAGAACTGGTCATCCAGTGCAGTTGCAAAAACGTATGGTTTACTTTCAATAGTTACATGGATAAGGCTACTACAAATGTGCAAAGGATAACTGCAAGGTCTTACTTAGAATTGACAAAGGGCTCATCACTACTATATATACCATTTGGTATATTCAGTGTGGTCCGTTTCTCCAGCAATGACATCATACCCATTGTTATATTATGTTATTATTGACTATCACCCATTGACTGCAACGATTCACGCAAATGATATTTGATGGCATCTGTATTTGAGAAAATATCACATGAAAACACACGCTTTATTCCTGAGGCGTTGGAGAAGGTTGTTTTATGTGCTTGTGGTCTTACGGCCGATGTTTAACCACAAAGCTATGTGTTAGCGCCTTTAAGTAGCACATCTTCGCTCATAAATCCAACTAAAAATACACCTATAAACCAAAGACATCCAGCGGCAAACGGAATACTAGTATTCCTCAAGCGCCTCGCGTGCGTTTATCCCTCAGCACCTGATTTGATAGGGTTGTTTTGACGAAATAAATCATCAGAGACTTATAGAAGACTACGTGTCTACATTTGCTATGAAATATGATATAGTATGAATGTCTTGTGTTATCTGTGATATGTTACTTGGTTGCTCGCATTTGTTTGCGTGGGAGGGAATAAGAACGATTGAATTTCATATTGTCATAGCTGCCAACATATTTGCACCCATGCACAGAATACCAACCAATATACTAGTATTTCATTTGCAATTTTTCACTTACGACAGCGTGCAACATAACCACTTGCCTTAAATTGCAAGCTGCAAGTGAATTCGGCAAAAAATGGCAATGAGGCAAGCCAAACAGGACCCTAACTTGCGCCGCTCGGCAAGTAATGTTTTGGATAGTCCTCACAATGTAACTCACCTTTGATTAATAACATAGTGACGGGCAAGTAGAAGTGTTGGTCGCGCAAGTTAGATTTAGGGACAGCTTGTCCCGCTCGGCAAGTAATGTTTTGGAACCTATGTTGTACTCTGTACGACTAACCTACCTTATTTCTCTGTACTGACACTACAGGAAGAAAAATGAAAGGAAATAATGCATCCGCCCACTGATGACCGACAAAACACTCACATCTGCCTTATCAGAAGTAATAAAAACCTTCCCACCCCTGCATTCATGTAGCTAATTTATTACACGGTGGTATCAGCTACTTGACCCCGTTAATTGTGAAAATGAGACTTCCTGCTTTTTGTAAGTGTCTGGTAAACTCAATAGCCTGACAACCGCACACTGTCCTTATTTGTAACACCATATCAAAGCCATTGACCCATTTGCATATGGAGTATACATCGATCTGACAGCTTCGGTCATGGTTTATCAAATATGGTATTATTTGAAAATCATATAACGAGGTTTTGTTTAACGTAACTCGATCAACAATTTTTTAGTGATTTTATTTCTAGAAATAGTGCTTGTTTATCAAGATATTTGTATATTTGTCAGGGCATGTGTAAGGCCTGGATGTGAATGGGTTAAGACCCTCCTTTTCAATCAGTGGCCTTCCTGACCCGGAAGCTCATTTTTCTATCCCACTAGCGTGATTTACAAGCTTTCTGTTACCCTCTCTCAAGCGGAAGCTAGATGATAACACATGTAGTTTAAGCTGGAATCTCGTGCGTGTTTATCTAGGCCTCTGGCTATTACCCTTCTATCATTGCCTCCCTGATATGCGGACACGATTAAAGACCATGAATGAGGTTTAACAATAAAAAATTACCTATTATAAATCAGTTAAATGTCGACAAGCGATTTGTATGTGTGATAGCCGAATATGAGTCACGTAGAGCAAATATATATATATATATATATATATATATATATATATATATATATATATATATATATATATATATATATATATATATATATATATATAAATGTATATATATATATAAATATATATGTATATATATATATATTATATATGTATATATATATATATATATATACACGTATATATATATATATTTATATATATATATATAGGTATATATATATATATATATATACATATATATATATATATATATATATATATATATATATATATATATATATATATATATATATGTATATATACATACATATATATATACATATATATATATATATATACATATATATATATATATACATATATATATATACATACATATATATATATATATATATATATATATATATATATATATATATATATATATATATATATATATATATATATATATATATATATATATATATATATATAGAGGGGTGGTCAATTTATGCATTTTCACTTGGTTTCATGCAAGAAGTGTATTGCAGTTCGTTGTTAGTGGCATCTTGAGATGTTATTTTGGTCTTAGTTCGGATGGGTCGTCGAAATTCCTGCTCATTGAATCATCAGTTTTGACTGCCTGTACGTCATGCTACGTTAACTCGGTATACAGAAGCGATGTTATATCCACATCTTCACCAATATGATATTGATGCGTAAATTCAGAATGATGTATTCTGCTTTTTCCTGGATAGAGTGCAGTTTATTTTACAAAATTGCATAGTCCACAGTATTAGAAATTAGTGAATACCGATATTTACACAGACCCACATGTAGTCTATAGCAACTTAATAGTTAGACATTCACCAATATATTTGTCACCATTATGTTCGAATTGATATCTGGCCAACAATTAACTTCTTATGTAAATGTAACCCTGCAAAACCATTTTTATCGTCTACGCTTTCGAGTGTACCATCGGTTGCCCGCAAAGCCAATGAGGTTTACCACACATTAACCAACGGCAACATATCAATCCCTTGTGGTTTACCAGATACGTGCATACATATCTAAGAACTATATGGCAATTGGGATAAAGAATTCATTAGTTTGTAGAAAGCAGTAAGCACACTTTACAATTTCGATTTTCCACTAAATGCTCATTACAACATGTTGGCGTTGCCCGTCGAGAGCCGGTCGGTCTAGGGTATTGTACAATGGCTGGTAGATGTCTCAACTTATTCCAGTCCGAGACAGTGACTTTGCACAGGCTGGTATTGCGAATGCCTCCACCATTAACAATTAACGACGGCAAAACACGAAAAAGGCGATCCCTGAAGTCATGGTAGTTAAGCTTATCAGAAATGACAAAAACAATTAAGTCTTTCAAACATGCAAATATTTGTGTGTGAGCTTCTGTTCACAATAGGACGTTAATACTTTCACGCTTTGACGGTTTTCAGACATAATTAACTGAGTGTCTAGCAGGATGAGTAATAGGTCTTTTGATCAATTTGTCGACGGAAACACCATTAATTCCTAGGCTTCGCCGCCTCTCACATTTCAAAGACCAAGCAAAATCGTGTAACTCATACACTTGATGTGTTTACTTGAGAGAGCTGAGAATTGATCGAGAAATACAATTTGACGTACCAAACAGGCAGATAATATTGTACACATTCCTATATCTAGGAGTTAGCAAATGGGAGTTAGGACTTGACATTCGTGAACGTTTTGGTGTCATATTTTCTCTAAGTAATAGACTCCAACTTAGGGAAGATGCCGATTGTGAATATATATGCATTGCAGTAGAGTCAAATAAGATATACTAGTAATATCTTGAAACCATACACATTTTACTTGGAAATAAATTTGAATTTGTTTTGTTATCATGTTGTTGAGATGTTTCTCACGCAGACACGGCGTTTCAGGAGAATTTCAAATATGTCAATAACAAAATTAGGTATGTTATCAATGCTACAGGGAAACAATACATTGCACATTTTTTCAACATGCAATATTCTTTTCTTTTTTCTTTTCCTTCGTGGGAATGTTTTCTTTATACTTCTTAGATATACGTTCTTATGTGATCGAACTAAAATTGATAGTTAAATGACACATAGTGCAAGGAGCCATTGGACATTTGCAACTGGTGTATTTGTAGCAGTAAGTAACTGCAGGTTTGGCAAGCTTTGGTGGAGTAACAGGCGTCCTCTGCAGAATGGCAGGAGGAAGATTAGTGGGGGAGGAGGAGGAGGCATTCTGCTACTCCTCCAAATATATACTTGCGGTTTCGTGCTGATATGCTGTCAAATTCCTCTGCCTTGACTCATGGGGATCTGGTGGATGGCAAAGACAGAACCCTGTTGCCGCCCATCCGATGTCTAGGACTCGTGGCTCCTAATTTCCCTCTTGAGAGTCCATTAGGTGCTGGCTTGACCGTATCATATATGTCAACGACGTATGCAAAAGATAAAAATATTCTCTTGAACATTTCTGCTTATACCTTACAAAGGCCTTTGCCTTTCAATTTATTCAAAATACTTGATATGTCCAGTATTGAGTACTAAATACTTGGCTCTGAATATCTGGAATAGGATTTGGAATTTTATTTATCGTTACCATTTCTGGCATATTAAGGCTAGATTGGCACTAGTCAGTGGTGGGGAAAAACGTAGCACACTTGCATTGGCCTTATGAAAGATGGCAATGATATAAGAGAAAATAAAAAATCATTGGGAAGATATGAGAATTATTCTTTTTACATCAATTAAACAGTTCCTGCGCATAGTTCCAAAACCTTATTCAAAATATAGAAATTACCCAATATCACGTGCGGTGTTGAAAGGGACTCTCTATGGTTGCTTTGCAAATGCGCAACCTTTGTCTCCTTTAAACCTTTACAATATAACCATATATGTCGATAATCGAAAAACATTTTTAAAAACGACAAAAAATTGTATATGAAACCTCTTTACAACAATTCGAAACAAAACAGCTTATGCTTGATCGGAATTTATCATTATTGCGCGCTGAGAAAATATTGGGGATACCTTCATGCACTTTACAAGTTACAATTATATGTATACATATTTTACACAATCTGATAGCAACACACTTATACATTTAAACAGGCTGTAACGAAAACATCATCCACCTTCAACTTTTCAGGTGTTTTACTGACTTTTAGTTTCCAATTAAGTGTGTACGTTTGTTAAGTTAGATGCATATTGATTCATATTTGATTCTTTTGTTTTTGTCTTTTTAGGAGGCTGATATATTGGAATCCAAGAATGTTCGCCTGCGATATGAAGAAAAGAAGCTTAAGGAGGAGATACAGAAACTCATGGAGGTGTGGAACTTTCATCAAGCACATTGTTGTATTGGTGAGACATCTAACGAAGCGTGAGGCAATGGCCAAGGGCAATCGAGGCTAGAATATCTGTGTGGAATTTAGAAAGTCGTGACTAGCCAGTTGTACATGGTGGAGGAAACCGGTGTACCCGGGGAAAATCATCGCCTTACCCAAAGTCACTGGCAACTTTCTTGTATGACCCAGCCGGAATATGACCCCAGTCACAGGACTGATTTGATGTGGTTCCAAGCGTTGTCTCATAGCTTCGGGCGAGTTTCAACCCATGCAAGATAAGTCTGAATAGAAAATGATTGCAAGGCAGATAGAGAGGGGAGTGTGTGTTATATCATTGTACAGGTTTTCTTTATCAAATAGGGGAGCTGCTATTACTAAGCACACATATCGCTTGTTGATACTGTAAATGTTGCTTGTTTTGACACCATATCAGTTATGTTGTGTTGATATAGTGTTAAGCATTGATGGAATGGAGGGGGAATGGTAAAGCAACTTATTACTTATCAGTTTCATATGGCATAGGCAATGTGAAGCATAGCATTATATTTGGGTATATATATATATATATATATATATATATATATATATATATATATATATATATATTATATATATATATATATATATATATATATATATATGTGTGTTTGTGTGTGTTATATATGTATTTATATTTAATACATCTATGTATTGGCAAAGTCACAATGCCTATGCCATACGTATTGCACAAGTGATCCTCTTAATACAGCTAATACAGAAAAGGACGGCCTGTAACAAGTGACAGCTCATTATCGATTACACACTGGTGATAGCGATCACCGTCTCCACTGCCACGCTGGAGGTCCAAGTTGACCATAGTGGCATAGTGAAGTCATCCGATGACTCACCCACGTCAGTATTGGTGCTAGACAAGTTTACAGCATTGCTTTTCTCATATCACAGTTCAACTTACACTTATCATACTAGAGACAAACCTAACGAGAATAAGATGAGAATAAGCATGCTTCCATAAAGAACTTTTGGAGAGATTTGACTGTATTCATAGTTAAGGTATTTTTCTTATTTAACATTTCCACCAAATTATGCTGGCATAGATGGTGTCAGACGGTGTTAATGTTTTGATAAGCTTAAATGCATCCTGATTGTGAACTTGTCATTACTATGGTTCAAAGATGTTTGAATGTAGGGCAGATTACGATAGTTATATAAATAGTTATTGCGTGTATGTTACACTTTCTATTACTATATCGTAAGATGTTATCTATTACCTATATATTCTATTAAAGGATTTGAAGTAGTTTGATAGTTGAGAGATTGTATTTTCCCAATGAGTATATGTGTGCGTGTGTGGAATTTCATGCTGCATTTATGGCAGCTACAAATCATATTTGAAATATTGTTTTGGTTAAGAAGTTTTTTGCTAGAACTAAACGATTGATGGTCCGACTGCAGAAATTAAAACTGATATGAGTAAGTGTGACGGTATCTGCAGTACTGAAGGCTGTAAACAAAAAAAAAACAAGTTTCACTTCTCAATCTTGCTATTGCATAATGATTGCCTTGGTCACAAATAATTACCCACTTCAAAGTATCAGGATTTCACAAGAATTTTCACAGGATTTACCAATTGAATTCATACACTTGTCGTCAGCGTAACCTGGCGTTACACACAACAACACTTCATTTCAATTACAATATAAACCATTTAATTCCATCTACCGTGATGTGTTCAGTAAGATGTATTTTGTCAGGACAACATACGACTAAACACTGAACTAATGTGTTACCCTATTTGACAAGTCTATGAGGCTGTAAAGGGAAACATTTTATTTAAGCCTTCACATTATATTAACGTAGGAGGCAGCGCTGACTTGCACTGTCACTTCATTTCATATGTAAGTAATACCATTGGTATAGATGTTTGTAAATAGTGTGTATGTCTGAGATTGACAAAGTCTCTCAGGTAGTCGTATTATATTATTGTTATTTAAGAATGATTTTGTTGTGAATTTTGCCGAAATCAAAATCAATATTCATTGTGTATATATATTTTTAAACGGCAAGCAGTATGATATTGTCATGAACCCTTTCTTCAATGAATATGTAATATGTCTCCATTTGTCTATGCTAATAGAGCCCGGTGTATATAGATTATGAGGCATCATATTTTGTCTCACCCACACAGTCTCAGGCACTTTTCATACTATTTTCACAAAGCAACGAGGTATCATCTCCTGCAATATGTAATTTAATACTAGTAGTTACAGTGGAAATTATTTCCGATTGTGTTTATTCAATGCTTACCATCAACTGACCTTTTGGTATGTATAACATTAGAAATGGTCCCCATGGTGAGATCTGAATCTCGTAATTAGGAAACCTATTCCATTTCACAGAATAGTTTTGATAAGATTTGACTAAATACCCTACAGAGTCCTTGGAAGTGACTTAGGGCTGTTCCATTTAAAAGTGTGGGGGGGGAGGAGGAACGGAAGGTTTTTTGAAGGGGGGGAGGGGCCGAATTCTGAATTAGTTTATTCCATTAGAGTATATATGATTTCTGGCCGGAGGGGGAGGGGGGTGTCGAATTTTTAATTACCTTCCGTTCCTCCCCCCCCCCCCCCCCCCCCACCACACTTTTAAATGGAACGGCCCTTACGGAATAGTAGCTAAAGTCAGTGCTTTCCCTTGGCGGGGGCAATTGTTTATTTCTTGGCATTACGTAAACCACTTATTGAGTTTGATATGCTAGGGAAAGTCCATGATCTGAAATCGAATGTGATTTCATAATTCTGCCATCGATGGCTTTTGTACGTACCAAGTTCCCTACAAGGCCACAACACATTGAACTTTGGCGTGTTGTAAAGTTTGGAAAAGTAGAGCCAAATTGAATCAGTTGGTATGCCTATTCCAAAAAGTTGACCACAGTTCTGTGTTTCTAAAACCAATTACTAGTATTCGTTGTCTTTACCTCACGACGATTAGTAACCCTATCTTCATATTTGTTGTTTTGTCAAAATGTATGCAATTTTTTGAATGATGATTGTACTCAATAACCGATACATCAGTATGCCTTCAAATTTGTTTTATTCGAAATCTATGCTGCTGCTGAATGATGCATATGCTGAAATAGATTTCCATTGCAGAAAATAGACATTATCACTTTTTAAGTCAAAACACGAGAACGTTTGTATATAATGAACCTGTTGATAATAATCGAACTTGTTTTTGTGTATTATTAATTCATATATCATGTTTATGTTTTGTCCATTTTCTATCTGGTAATGCGTATGGTTTTGTGATCATGTTCACTACCAATACAGATAGATACAAATATCATAATGTACTATATTTGAGGAGACTGATGTGTTTCCATTTAGATACGTTTGTAAATAATGAATTTCGTAATAAATGTACGAGAGTTTTAAGTATGAGTACGTGTTTGTCTTTAATACCCCCCCCCCCCCCCACCACTAACCCCCAAGAGAAAGAGGTATTATATTGATATTATGTCCATATTTCATAGGAGTATATGCCTATAGATTTGTTTCTAATTGGTATCGAAATTTAGGTTAAATTGAAATGTTACGAGCCTTATGTTAAATTCATGGCTAGATTTCAAATAACAAATCATGTAGGATTTGAATCGAATGAATCTCTTGAACAATGCCTTGCAGAGAATTAAAAAAAGACTACTTATCACTGTTTAGGATTCGAAACGGTTTGAGGCATGTGGGGAATTGCTCGTGTCGTTTATATTACGTAATGCATGGTCCCACTATCGTGATTCCTGACACGATCAATAAGTAAAATATAGTGTCACTCATGGTTGGGTTGGGCTTATTTCGTAATGTTGCAACCTGTCAAGATGGAGCATGATTTTTGCATCTTGCTAATTGTACCGCTACACAGTTTGTGTGCACGGCGTACTAAGAAAATTATCAACAACGAACATAAGTTTTACACTGATTCTGCATCCTGATATTTGTCGACTTTCCTGTAAAGGTTAGACGTCCTGCTGTATGACTCATACCCACTACCGTGTACACATAACGTAAGAGACCAACTTTACACAGAATACACAGTGTCAGGGTCTTAGCCAGCAGGTTGTCTGGGTGTCTTTTGGACTCCCTGGTTCACGAAAAATACCTGATTTTAGGAAAAATGACATCCTTAATTTTGGTCTGTGTTTATATGAATATTAAATCCAAATTAAATTTCTAAAAAGTTAAACTTTTAGATAATAACAAAGGCATTTCCTGAAGAATTAAGCAGATACTTACTTTATGTATTAATGTATATACTAGTAATCAGTGTAATGATTTTTACTCTTTCAATCAGGGATTTTGTACACCCTCAATTCTTGAAATCACAATTTGGACAGCCTGTTAAGAAAATCCTGGCTATGACCCTGATCAGTGTCGGCATTAAGGTAGGATCCAGCTGTACTGAAATGGGATGATTTTGCGACTCATGATGAAATATTGTTCCATGGATCTGCTATTGACATCTAGTCTACTACGACATGCTAATGGCTGTTCCTTCCAGCTCCACTATTCACCACTGACTATTCACGTTATAACCAAGAATTGAGGCAAAAATGATAAAAGCGCATAACTCAATCCGTATATTTACAACTAGTATTTTCTGAAGAGGTAATTTTGAGCAAATTGACGAAACAGGAGTATTATTCTGAAATAAATAAACTAGCTGGAAAAAGGATATCTTTGATAGGGCTTTCATAAAAGGCCGTTTCAAATCTGATACGTATCCTTGGTTGGTAGATGGCAGCACCTTCTAGGTCTAGACAATTTTTATTGTGGTCTGGTTTGTTTGCTTAACGACAGGTGGCAGAGTATGAGTAAATGTATTTTGGTTTAATGATATTATCTGTCCAACTTGCTGTGCTCATCAAGATTAGGGGAGTAGTAGCCTATCCCCCCCATTGTTTCGGATTGGAGACTAAAAATAAGAGAAGTATACATCTGAAAAAGTCTATATTTGCAAATAACATACTTCTTGTGCAAAGAGTGATCATATAATGATGAATCTCATACTTTCCCAAATGCAATTTTCAGAAATATTACTCATGTAAAATAGACTTCTCGCTAAATCTCCTACTCAGTATCTCCTTGTATATCAAAGTGACTGACGGTGCTTCATAGTCTGCCCTATGGGCTGTCTTATGCAGTACGTATGGAGTGCTGGTTTTGTCCCAATAAGGTCCATTCCAATACTAGTAATCAAAGAACGAGAAAATGGCATGGTTTGGGGTTAGTCATTGGTTATCCCCTCTCTATTCGTTATCGAGTACACTAATCTTGTCCTTCTTTAAGGTAGGATGGACGAAAAATGACCATAACCAATATACCATTTAATCAATCGTATAACTACAAGTTTCCAGTATTTCAGAAAATGATAATTCATCGCAAACTTTGACCATCATGAATCAGTATTCATTCGTTGGGAGAGGTGAACATTCCCTTTACCCTCCAGAAATTAATTCACTAGGATATTGAGGATGGGAATGTAAATAACATTTCTTATGGAATGCCATTAATGCATTTATTC
>OZ012686.1:38289111-38324005 GCA_963942565.1 Maea johnstoni | reverse complement strand
TATTGAAATGCCAATATGCAAACCTACAACAACTGCCCTAATTTTTTGGATCAAGTATTGTTGGATGAAACGTATGTATATGTACTGCTAGCATGATGGCACCGCCAGACACATCACCGGCACCCAATGGACAGAGAAAATACGTACAGGAATTACGGATAAGATATAGAACCTGAATTTATCGATGACATTCTCAGAGAGTTGACAACATTCCCTTGACTTTATTTTTGGATTAGCTATTGAGTAGCTGGACTGACGACGAGGATGTCTTACTATGATGGGTGAGTTCTTCAATTGATTTTGGAAGGGGCTGGAAGGTTGGTTAAATTTAACAATAAGACAGGAAACATCAAGGTTACGGCTCCCTTTGGAACATACTGTACATGGCGTGACCGAGCTACCCGCCCACCTATACTTGCAATTGGCTGAGAGCCAGTATCGGCCCTATTCAGAGCATTCGTCGGTGCATTCAATATATATATATATATATATATATATATATATATATATATATATATATATATATATATATATATATATATATATATATATATATATATATATATATATATATATATATATATATATATATATATATATATATATATATGTATATATTTATACATATATATATATATATATATATATATATATATATATATATATATATATATATATATATATATATATATATATATATATATATATATATATATATATATGTATATATATATATATATATATATATATATATATATATATATATATATATATATATATATATATATATATATATATATATATATATATATATATATATATATATATATATATATATAGGGTGGAGTCCAATTTACTTTGCTACTATCCATAGTTTTGTAGCGACATATTATCCTACCATTTAGTTTGGTAGTGGCAGCACCCCCATTTACAATGGCATAAGAACCAGGGCATGGTTCAGAAGTCAACCAACAACCCTCCTTTAAACGCAGTGCTTTTGTAAGCTTTATTATGAATCTGTGTACATAATAGTTGGTTTACAGGTGCAGTGTAGCTTTCATGAACCTCTATGTATCAAAGCGTGTCCGGAGCGTGTCCGCCTTTCAACACATACAGCAAACACATGGTCTCACACATATCGAAACATTTGATAACACAATTAATTTTAATACAATTGTTTGACTAATTTTTGTATGTCTATTTGGCTGAACAGTTCACCCTCCGAGACATTAAAATTCATGTGATGAGATGTGTATAAAGAAGATGTCAGTTGAATTACTGACAACCGGCACTACAGTCAACCTACGCCCAAACCACACTGTGCCCATGTAACATACGACCGGTGTAACAGTTTTCAGTGACCCACCCTGCCAGACTAGGGGGGGGGGGGAGTCAATGATATCTACTGGAACCTAGTTCCTAGTGACCACCCAGGGGCACTAAAAACTAGGTGCCAGTGACCCCGGGTCACGAGGAAGGGGCGTCCCTGGCAACTGTGACACCGGCAATACCTAAAAATAACTACATCGATATAAGTAACAATAGAGATATAAAATGCAAGTTCTTAAGAACACACAGAGTAGTAATTTTCATAATATCAAAATTACAAATGACAATTGGTGATGTCTCCTAGTACATCTACAGTACAGACACTTAATTCCTGCACCTGTCGACCGGACGTCTACCAGTGCCTGGTTGTACAAACACCCACGGATAGCACTAAAACGATAGGCAGGGCACATTAATGACCAACGTAGATTGCGAATCAAAACTACGTTCGGTCGGTGGATAAGGGACCTGCATCTATGCCCAGGAAATGAAGTGGCAATCGGACGTGCGGTCGTGCATTATGCCCGGGCTGCCCATGCATTTATTGCAGGAATTAAATACCTGCACTGTACGTATGTTACTTCCTAAAATGTTCTAAGAGAAAATAAGGTGTAACAATAGTTGGGTCGATAGGTTCAAGTCAAGCTTTTACATCTACAATGTGTGTCAAAATGATGTTAGGTGTGTGAGAGACAGACGTCAAGATCTAAGGGATATCATTTTGCATAGGTACTATCATTATCACACTTTACGAGAATTGGAAACCAGTTAATTAAGGTGGCTTGTTGTGTTCATTTGTGATTATTATACCTCACGTGAAGATTCTCGATTCTGGTTGGTCAAGGGCCATGGATTAATCGTCATATTTTCCTCACTCCTTAGTGACAGGCTGTTGTCCTTAACAGCTTATCAAATAATTGAATAGTTCATAGCAATAGCTATGAAATAGTTGAATAGTTACCGCTAGCCCGAAGAATATTGACCGCTAGTCCGAAGAATACCTACGAACACCTACGGAGTTTGCCGAGTGACCTACCGGCGAAACTAGTTCAACAAGGCAGACGACGAGTATTTATCCAAAATCTCTGGTGTTTGTAATTTTCCCCCTTTTGTGTTTTGTATTTTGTTCGGTATAAGAAAACAGATATGACATTCCTGTGGGTGTTCCACCGGGCATAACTTCCCCTCGAGAGGATTGTCGCGCTCGGTTACTTCCTCGAGCGACAATCCTCTCAATTTCCGATTATTTCCCTCATAATCAGATCAATAGCAAATGTCTAGGCAATCACTTAGCAGAGTGAGAGGCCATCTATCACCAGCTTGCACACAAGCAAGAAATGCTTTTGGCCCTTTTCTCTATATCAAGTTTCACCAACACGGTCGCTTTAAACATGCATTTTGGATATGCTTGAAATATGGCATAGTTATAGGTAAGGGTATTTTGGAGGCAAGGGTATTACAGTTTGGAGTATCATATTATGGAATCTGAGAGTTTTTTTTCTCAATTTCAACAAAAATTCTGATAGAAATCCTCATCACAAGACCTTTCAGGCAATATAAACTTTACATAGGATAAATTATCAAATACAAGCAGGGTAGAGCAAAGAAACTAACCATACAAGGCACCTTATACGCTTGGTAGATAGCAAAGCATTTGTGCTGAGCGGACATTGTTAATTCTTGAAGACACAAGTTTACAGAGTGCTCCCCATACCTGGCAGTCAGGTTGGTTTGTGCACAAATGTTGATTACCGGCCAGCAGATCTTGCTCAGCAGCCTCAGCACGACTCCTAGCCAAGGTGTTGGTGAGAACCACTCGAGAGCTGCGTTCTGCGCATGTATGTAAGCAACCTCCTCTATGATATAAACACATATGATAGCCCTCGTTAGTCTGTCTCCGAGTGATGTCACAAACGGGTGAGGTTAGGTGAGTGGAGGGCTTTACAGTGGGCCCTGTGGTAATTGGTCTGTGTCAGCCCATCCATATTTATGGAAGGCCAAAGTGGACAAAAAGAGCATTTTCTAATATTAATAAATGATTTATTAATATTAATAAATGATTTATTAATATTAATAAATGATTTTATAATATTAATAAATTATTTATTAATATTAATATATCATGCCATTTATTAATATTAATAAATGATTTATTAATATTAATAAATCATTTATTAATATTAATAAATCATTTATCAATATTAATAAATCATTTATTAATATTTATAAATCATTTATTAATATTAGAAAATCATTTCCATTTATTAATATTAATAAATCATTTATTAATATTAATAAATCATTTATTAATATTAATAAATCATTTATTAATATTAATAAATCATGGCATTTCTTAATATTAATAATTGATTTATTAATATTAGAAAATGATTTATTAATATTAAGAAATCATTTATTAATATTAATAAATGATTTTCTAATATTAACAAATGTTCTGTATTTCTTAATATTAATAAATCATTTCTTAATATTAATAAATCATTTCTTAATATTAATAAATCATTTTCTGATATTAATAAATGCTATGATTTATTAATATTAATAAATCATTTATTAATATTAATAAATAAGTGACACCTTTTGGAAGAACCTTGAACTATTCAATTCTTTATGAAATAATGAATGCTCCCTAGCACATGGCAGTTGCATGAAAATAGCAGAGGGAGTTGTACGCGGTCATTTTTAAGACCTCCGTATGTCCGTGATTTTGTAAAGGAAGGCTACTTTTTTTGCACCCTGGTACGAAGTATGGGGGTGAAAATCCCCTTACAATCCACGAAATATACTTGGCTCTGACGCTGAGTGACTGGGCTTCCGTCAGTCTGCTGGCAGTGCTGCCGCTAAACAGGCAAAGAATTATAACTTCAAAAGTTAAAATGCGTGTTCCCGTTCATCCAATGTCAGTGTTCTGATAAATTTAAAAGAAGGGGTGTTTTTATTGTATGCGTATAGCTGAGCATGTTATATTTGTAGACAGACACGTGGCGAACACATTGAGCGATAATTGGGAAGGATAGTGGTAATAGTATCTTGTGGATAAAGACAAGGTTAAATTTTCACGCTTATCCCAAACACGTGTAGGGGGTATTCATTATTTCACATGTAAAGTCTCCCTCAGCAAACAAAAGATGGCGCTCATTTATTAATATTAGAGAATCATTTATTAATATTAATAAATGCTCAACATTTATAAATATTAATAAATGATTTATTAATATTAATAAATGATTTTCTAGTATGAATAAATCATTTATTAATATTAGAAAATCATGCCATTTATTGATATTAATAAATGATTTATTAATATTAATAAATGATTTATTAATATTAGAAAATGATTTATTAATATTAATAAATGATTTATTAATATTAATAAATGCTGAGGATTTATTAATAAATGATTTATTAATATTAATAAATCATTTTCTAATACTAATAAATCATTTATTAATATTAATAAATCATGGCATTTATTAATATTAATAAATGATTTATTAGTATTTATAAATGATTTATTAATATTAATAAATGATTTATTAATATTAATAAATGATTTATTAATATTAATAAATGATTTATTAATATTAATAAATCAATTATTAATATTAATAAATGGAAATGATTTTCTAATATTAATAAATGATTTATTAATATTAATAAATGATTTATTAATATTAATAAAAGATTTATTAATATTAATAAATCATTTATTAATATTAATAAATACTTCTTAATATTAATGAATATTTATTAATATTAATAAATATTTATTAATATTAATAAATATTTATTAATATTAATAAATCATTTATTAATATTAATAAATCATTTATTAATATTAGAAAATGCTCTTTTTGTCCACTTTGGCCTTCCATACATATTTTGTCTTTATCCGAGGATTGAGCGAAGTGCTTGTAGGATCTGTATATAAAGCAAGACGCACTTTGCCTAGCCTCGAACGGGCCTTGAGCATCAGCTTTAGAGATAACAGGTGTATCACTAGACCTAGGCTCCTAGTTACCATTACCTTCTTAGTTGACGACTTTGCATGTGGTGTAAAACCAGGTATGACAGATGGATGGAACCATATGGACCTCCTATCTTAAACTGTCTCATACTCAAACTGAATCCTCTATTCCCATTGTGAGATGATTGTACACGAAATTAACCACTATGGACACTTAGAATAGTTGGTGCCTGGTAACTGAAGAAAACATGACAGAAAAGTACATATGAACGCCTAAAAAGCTAGGCTAGAGTATTTGCAGCGACCATTTACTGTCCTCTGCTTAGACTAGGCTCCAAGTCCCTATGGAGTTGACATTCCCTTCTGTGTTGACTAAGCAGTGGGTGTATTACCAGGTATGATAGATAGAGGTTTTCTCAAACTGAGTCCTATATTCCTCTGGTGAGATGAGTGTAAACTAAATTCACCCCTATGATCACCTAGACTATTTGGTGCCTGGTAACAAAATAAGACTGGCAGAAAAAACATATGACAGCCTAGAAATCAAGGCTAGTGTGTTACCAGAGACCAGCCGACATCCCCTGTTCTGTGGCGCCACTTCAAATGAAGGAAAACTTATCACTGGTTTTACCTTATAAGATACAGCAGCCCAGGAAACAAAACTCATGTAGTCTTAGTTTTAGGGGGGAGCTCTCTGTAACTTTTAGTTCCCCTAAATCCAAATGTGCATGTCAGCTTTAAACGACGTCCTCGCTGCTGATATCATCATCAGCGATTTCTTCGGGTAAGAGATTAGACTGCCCCTTGAATAGGTTCACCGTGCCACGGATAATGATACAAAACCAATACAAGTTTAGTATGTCTATAATTAAACCGCTGATACCAATCTGATAGAGCACAAATGTTGGCGGCTGAACAACAATACTGAGGTAACCATGGATGTAAGCATACCAGAACACTGGCATAACTGCAATGCGACAGAGGAAGAAAGTAATCAGAAAGACAATCGAATTAGTGAGAACCAGGGGGGATTTCTTATCCAATTTCAGAATTTTGAAACATGCCATGAATTTAAGATATATGGTTGATAACTCGTGGAGTGAACGATAAAATATAAAAAATGCCCCAGCGCCAGTAAAGGCCGCCACCGTCACCGCGGCCACCACTGTCACGTGGTGCAATATCATTTCTTTTTTGAAGAGAGCAGAGGGATTCAGGAGCATAATTATAATATCAAATAACATGCATCCCATGCAAAGACCGTACACTAAGGGCGCTGCAGTAGAAGTCCCCCATATCGGGTACACATAGAGCTCCTGGTCAGCTACAAATCCGTACAGAGCTGCACTGCACACGCATGCGCAGAACACCAGACCCATGCAGGCTGATTTCCATTTCACTCTGTCGTCTTCTGGGAGATGTCTGTAGGAGGGTATCAGGAAATCAGATAGTCTTGGTGTGAGAAACTGGAAGATGACAAGACAGGCGAAGAAAGTGATGGCACTGTATAAAATGAACCACGTGTTGAAAGGGTCGGGATTGCCAGTTACTTCGTCGTTTGCTTCCATCATTGGCTAATTTTGCCAATACAAAATGATGCAAAAAGCTGGAAGATGATTGAAATCCTGACACATGGGTACTAATCTGAGAGTACTCAGTGAGAGCTATCTAATAAAAACCAACAATATGACAGGGTTTAGAAGATTATCATATCTGAGAACTGCGACCTGAGAACTGAGTGCGACCCCTGACTCAATGAAAAGATGAACACATATGTATCCAGGGAATTCAGGTCCACACAGTAAATACAGGTCTATATATTGAAATTAGGTCCTCAAAGTGAATATGTCCTTATAGTGAATATCTACATATAGGTCGTTTCAGTGAATTCATGTCCTCACAGTGAATTCAGGCCCATGCAATAAAACATTTATTTACACTTGATTCGGGTACGCACACTGAATTCAGTGTTCTCACAGTCAATTCATGTCCTCGCTGTCAATACAGGTTCTCCCACTGAATCTAAGTCCTCTTAGTGTATATATGTCCTTACAGTGACTTCAGGTCCTCAAAGTAAAAACAGATGCTCATATTGAATTCAAGTCCTCACCGTCAATACAGGTCCTCACAGTGAATTCAAGTCCACATAGTATAAACATATAGGTCATCGCAGTGAATTCAAGTCATCACAGTCAATAAAGGTCCTCACAGCGTCCTCGCAGTCGACACAGGTCTTCACAGTGAATTCAAGTCCTCGTGGTGAATGTAGGTCCCCACAGTGATTTTAGCTCTTCAAAGTAAGATGCAGAAGACCATAATGAATTCCGCACAGTGTCCCCTAATGAGCATTACAGAGCATGACTATACATTCAGGTCCTGATATTAATTTCAGTTCTCTCAATTTATTGATGTCTTCAAAAACAATTGACAACCATTAAGTGATTGCAGACGTTCACTGTAAATCCAGAACCTCAGTGAATTCATGGCCTCACTGAAAATTCATACCTTGACATAAAATTCAGCTCCTTACAGTTAATCCCGGTCCTATGTGAATGGCGAACCACAGAGAATCCAGGTCCTCAGTTCATATTCGAGTTCTCATAGTTGGTTGATCTTCTTAGGTGTCTAGACGTGAGAGTTTGATGTCCACAATGTATTTCTTCAATTTTTCAAACAGTGCGTATCTGTAGTGGTTGCCGGAGATAGGTACTATACACTGCAGTAGCCGAAGTGTAATGCTGTATGTTGAGAGACCAAGGTTTGCTAGTATCTCCCTCTCTTGGTGTGGTTTCCTCAACCAATTACAAGTCACGATTAAGTCTCAATCTGGCAAAAAAATGTGACGAAAAAAATAATAAAAATTCAAATTCTGATGACTAATTTCAAACTAGGCCCATTCACACGAAATCTCACTTATGGTTAAAGTGTCCAGGGTTGAGAATGGTCCATACTTGTCAACAGCTTAACCAACTTATGGGAGTAGCGGACGAAAAATACACTTTTTAGGTATCATTGACCTGATGGCGATGAAAACCCAGATTTGGTTCCGCTATATTTGCAAGCAGACTTAAAGCTTATTAACGCACACAATAACCCCTGGAAGGCCTCGCAGGTAATTAGGGTAAATTCCTGCAGCCAAACTGGGTATCGTGTAGCCAAAGGAAGTGGTGGAGGGAAATTACCGGAAATACTTTCCACTGTAGAATTATTTCAATAGAAAGTATAATCCAGGATTGTATAGCAGAGAAGTTATTCGGGAAGTCGTGTATTAATTAACCCTGGGCATGCCGAGGTAGGCCTCCATTCAACATTTTAAATCCTTACTGAAAGGGTTAATCAGATTATTCTAGAATTTGTCATGAACTTACCATCAACAGTTTCAGAAAGATATAGCCAGAGAAACTGTTCTATGCATTAGAGTTGTTTTGTAATCCAGCATAATATATTTAGGTATGGAGTACGTTTAGAGTTAGATGATAGACAATAAACGGCGGCAAAAACTGGGAGGAAAGACACCATCATTCATTTTTAATATTTATATAATACCCTTCTGACTTGTTTGATATACATCAACCTTAACCTCAGCATATACATACAAGTACGGTTGTAGATGCAAAGCATCAATAGTCAAAAGGCGGGGCCAAGTTATTTATGAACTTGTGAGGGAACCGGATGTATAAAGAACATTAACATTATAGAGGAAAATAATTCATAATGACTAGATTTGTATCATTTTTGTAGAAATGAAACAAAAATCGGAATTCTAGGCGGAAGCTGGAGACTTCGAAATCTCTTGGGTGCGAAGCTACTTGAATTGGGTACGCATCAGTTTGGTTACGAACCAGTTTGGTTACGAAGTCTCCTGATATCATTCTATACACATAGTAATTTTTTTCTTTAGTAATTTTCCTTCCTATACTGAAAAATATACTTTATGTCCGCCTAACATATTTCATATATTTGAAAACTTCATGCTAAATTAAAATAAGGAAGGCACGATTTTCTGCGGCAAAGGTAATGTGCCGGGCCAACATTTATATTATACCCAATCAGAATAGAGAATTATATTCAGTCCGGCCTCAGCATTTCCAACATGGCCGTCCGGACTATGGGAATTTCAAAGCAGCTTCCCAGATAGGCGAGGCCTGAGGGCCCCGCCAATGATAAATGCCTTCTCCGTATTTACACATGTACATAGACATGCCAGTCATCAATTGAAATAGTGCGTCTGATGGCTGTGGTGCTGGTGACACATTCAAAATAAGACATCTCCTAGTTCAGCGCTCTTGTCCCCTTTCTGACAATGGGTATATAATCCCTATGGTCTTGGTGTTTCAACTATAAGTGTTCTTTAACTTAGGTGCTTGAGCTGACCTATATAGGACCACAGTTTCTATTATACAGTGTTTTACCTCGAATGACGTTTTCTTGATCAATAAAGGGTTCCTTGATTTGTAAATACCATGCATGCCTGCTATATATACTAGGCCAGGGCAACTTGTTGGAAAAGTTTGAGTTCCTGCAAGGATTATTTTGAGTGTGTCACCAGCATCACAGCCTTAACGACACTTTACTGAAAACACCTTATAGATGGCGCCACTTTACTCAACATTTAGAGTGGAACCCACTGTTAGGAAGTCAGTACTGTTAGAATTTCATTCTGGAAAGGTCGCAATTCCAGGTTTCGTTGTGCAAAACTTGAAATAGAGGTAGAATTAGAAGTAAATGTGATGCTTTGTCCTTGACATCTGTGTTGGTGTAGATGTTAATTCTATGTTCTCTGTTTAGAATATGTTTCGCTGAGGGAGTTCCTGTTCATTTTAACGAACCCTCTTTAATTTTTTCTCAAATATTGCTCTATTTGTGGGAGTATGTCCAAAGTTGGCAGTCAATATGCACTTTCTGGAGGCAAACGGGGGAAGCCAAAGAAATATTATCATTGTTATTACTATTTTGATAACCTGTGCGTATTTAAAGTTTACATATTAACTGTATTTAACAATATTGTTCTGTTTGTAAAAGATTGTGATGTATTTTTTATATCTACGAATATAGTCAATAAATACTATACTATATACTATTATTACTATTATTATTATTATTATTATTATTATCATTGTTATTATTATTATTATTATTATTATTACTATTATTACTATTATTTCTATTATTATTATCATTATTATTATTATTATTATTATTACTAGTATTAGTATTAGTAGTAGTAGTAGTAGCAGTAGTAGTAGTAGTAGTAGTACATTGATTTGTTGTAATCATATAGGTTACAAAAGTTGTACATCCACAAAATCAAAATATATGAGAAGAAGTGAAAGTCAATATAAAGATAAAACAAGAAGTTTCCAAAGCCATAACACATAATATGTCTCACAACAGGGGTAAATTACATGTCCATGATCATAGAAGTCCATTTCTATTTTATGATTTGTCAGCAGTCCTAGTATAGCCAATTCTTGCGCGAGTTAACCTGTTACACTCAGCAGAGATATGTACTCTATTCTAAATTCTGTTTTGTTGTTATTCCTATGTTTTCTTAGTATGTATTAGCTTTTGTTTGTTTTTCATGTTCTTGCGTATTCGTACAATTTTCGTTTCCTATTGGAGCGGTCAATAAAGTACAATTACAATAACAATTCGTGGTCAATAAACAATACAATTCAATACAACGATACAATTTGATTACCATTTCAGTCTCCATCAAAGAAGTCCGGCGGGTGACTACATGGGATATGACTATTATACGTCCGTCTATGGTAGACAGCACAGCCCAAGGAACTACAATGATTTCAAACTTGACCCAATTCATGTAAGTAATAATCAGAGGGTCGCTGGTTCAATTCCCGGCCGGGGCACTTTGGTCTGTCCTTGGGCAAGACAGTTTATTCCACATTGCTTCAGTCTACCCAGCTGCAAAATGGGTACCTAGCATAAATAAGGCAGTGCTTAGAGCGTGTGCGCCATATGTTGCCAGTTGCTCTGGAATATCCCCCGGGGGATTGAAATGATATCTGTGTGTACAGTGCCTGCTAGGGGAGAAAGGTCGTGTGATCGCCTCGGTGGATACAAGACTATAAACCGAATACCTTTAAGTAACATACACAACTGCCCCTTTAGGAAAACGTTTCATTTTGGACGACTTAATAGTTGATCAATGTTTTAGCCAACACAATCGTGGACTCCCTAGATAGCTGAGTGGTATAGGGTATATGGGAACACAGACTGCTGGGTTCATGATTGTATTTATACCACTCAAATATAAGTATAACCCGTTTATGTTGTAAGAAACCAGCCACAGTGCTTATCTTTGGGCTGATTCACAATAGTATAGATATTCCTAAATAATTCATTAATACTTATCAATGTCTTATCAATATACTAGTATGCGTCATGCTATATCATAGCTATTTGCCGACAATCATATAATCAAAACAAATTTATGACAATGGTGCTTTTAATGCTACGCTGGGATGCAGTTCTTTCCTAACGATGATAATTGATTTTTCATTTTCTTATTCTTTCCAGATTCCAATGACATATAACACAAGAATCATGCGACCGAGGCGTTACGTCAAATGGTCGTGGAAAAGCACGGTGTGTTCCCTCCTCACCTGTTGGTTCCTATTCCCACCGCTTGGGGCCGTTGGGCTACTCTACTCGGTACTTGCATATGCAGACCACAAGGCAGCGGACTACCCCCGTTCTGACCACAAGGAGAGACTGGCTTGGGGTTTCTGCATTGCTGGGGTGGTGCTGGGAATAATCATGTGGACAATTATTGTAGTTTGCCTGGCAATCTTTTACTACGACATCAATCCATCCATTAGTCCGTAGATAGTAGATGATGCTTGTACAGTACAGATATGTAACTCCTGCACCAATTGACCGGACGTCTGCCAGTACCTGGTTGTACAAGCACTCGTGGATAATATGTCAAAAAAAGCCAATCACATCACTGACCCACGTACCCTGCGAATCAAAGCTACGTTCAGCTGTGGAGGTCATCCATGCATCCATGCCCATAAACTTGTTGGCAATCAGGCGTGCGGTCGTGTATTATGCTCAGTCTGTTCAGCCATTTAGTACAGGAATTAGATATCGGCACTGTATCAGAGAAAGTGTGTAGCCAAGTCTGAGGTATTCCGCCTGTGTAAGAGTTTGCAATGTGCACGGTCGAACATGTTGAAGAGAGTGGTCTTAAGGTGATGAGTACCATTGCGAGCGAGTTAAAAGCCCCATCCCAAAACACACCTCACAGCAGCATAATCATATAACAAGGTGTATCTACAGGTTCCTGAGTGTTATCAGGGAGAGAATATCATAGTCAGCCGTCTGTAGTCAACCCATATTCTAATTCATTTCAATATTTACAACTTTTCAGTCAAATGACATAATCTCATTACTTACGCAGGTGATGGTCACTACAGGTTCACAGTTACCTTAGGGATATCATTGACTATGCCCAATAAGAAGTAATTTTTTAATCTTTTACTGCTAAAGATTTTTACATGCCATAACATTGAACATTTTAGTGAGATATCTCGTGTGTGGAGGCATGGGAACCCCTTTGATAGTAGTGGACATATCTCGCTGATCACTTCTGAGCACTGGAAACAAAAGGCAGTTGCACAAAGATACACCTCAACGATCTCAAGAGAATGGCTTGTGGTCAGGATGCTATAAGTAGGTGCTAGCTATGAGCACATGAGGTTACCAAGTGTAGTTGGTGTGGAGATTTCTAACTAGAATTTTCAACGTTATGGCCTGTAAAAATCTTCAGCAGTAAAAAATCAAAAAAATACTTTTTATTGGCATAGTCAATGATATTCCTAAAGTAACTCTGAACCTGCAGTAACCATCATTTGCGTAATTAATGAGAATATGGCATTTGAAAGAATAGTTGTAAATTTTGAAATAAAACAGAATATGGATTGAATAATGACAGGTGGCGATGATATTCTCTACCTGATAACACTCAGGAACCTGGGGATACACCTAGTTATAGGATTATGCTGCTTTGAGGTGTGTTTTGGGACAGAGCTTTTAACTGGCTTGCAATGGTACTCATCACCTTAAAGACTCCCCAGCTAGTACTCAAGACCACCGATCTTAAAGGACCACTCAGGAGTAATGGCGAGCTTCTCAGCAGAGGGATTCTACATCATACTGTGGGGCCACACAGGTCCAGACAGACCCTTTATAATATCCTTCAACGCATGCCTATTATACGAAGATATCACTGGTACATTAATTGCCAAGTTAAAAGTGTTTTAGGAAAGTTCTGGGAAAACGTTTTCCAGACGATATGCGTGGCTAACATGTGATGTAATTCAGCACGTTATATATGCAAGCTGTACGTTAAATGGAATACCGTTTCATGTCCCGGTATACAGGTCTCTTATGTTGATGGATACTATATGTAAATAGGCCTCATGGGTGATGAGCATTATCAAATTTCTGTTTTTGTATTCTACTTTCTTTTGCTAAATTTCCTAATATGCATTTAAATAAATGCCAGTAGAGCAAACCCATGCAACTTTCCGCTTCATTTCTCAATGCCAAAGCTACGTATAATTCAAACAATACAACGCTGGCACATGATTATAATGATAAAGTCATTTATTGCTGTATTGAAAAATACATTAATGGTGAAATGCATTGAAGCTACATTACGTGATTGTCTTCCCATTTACTATGGACAATCTGTCCTAAGTGGAAACTCATAGGGGTGATTTTTGCCGAGTACTCCTGTTTCCCTCAGTGCATTTAACCGACTCGTGAAAAACACTGAAATTCCTGAAGGAATTTATATATATATATATATATATATATATATATATATATATATATATATATATATATATATATATATATATATATATATATATATACATATATATATATATATATATATATATATATATATATATATATATATACATATACATATATACATATATATATATATATATATATATATATATATATATATATATATATATATATATATATATATACATATATATATATGTATGTATATACGCACATAGACATATATACATATATACATGCATGTATGTTTTGAGTATATTTCGAGATAAGTTCAACACAGTTCATAACCTTCCTTTAATAGTATTATTTCATGCATTATTGCTGAGTTATTTTCAAAAGTAACAAACGTCGAGACTACACTCCAAAGGAACTCTTTGTATAAATGGGTTACAGTAACCTATTTGTATCTCGAGTGCACTTTTAATTGATAATGTGAACATAACTCATTAATAAGGGCAGTATTTAAAACGTATTTGAAGAGAGATTGTTAAATTTAAGTTGAATCAAAGCTTTGATTAAAATCATTTCTAAAAACATTGCCTAGTTATCATGATTGTGCCATGTGTATCATACCATTTGTAAATAAGGGCTGTTCCATTTAAAAACACGTGGGGGGGGGGGGGGGGGGGGGGGGAAGGAACGCCCACAATTTAAGACCCCCCCCAATGCTTTTTTTTCATGTAAACCCACAATGTTTTCATCTTGACCCCCCCCCCCCCCATGTACATTCAAATGGAATAGCCCTAAGGGGTAATTTGGAGATTTTACATATGTTCCAACACATACGTGCCCGTTCCGGCATTGGTTAAAGTCCCCTAGACTTCTTCTGGCCAGATTTAAGGTATTTTGACCCATTTCCTTGGACCACCCTCTGTTTTACTCGTTCAACAGTATGATGATTGGCCTCCTCCTCCTGGGTAGTTATGCACATCCTCATGTGCAATCGTGGTGACGCTTGCGAGTGTCCAATGTCTGACCTCAGCTATGGTCAAGTTGGACATTTATCAGGTACCCATGATCCTGTATTATAGTTTATCTTTTCTCTTTTTCTTCGCTTTCTCCGTCCTGTGTTATCATAAAACTTGTGATGTATAATTTGTATTCTCAATGATAGAGTCAATAAATATACAATCCCCTACCTCATTGTAAGACCAACTGCTACTGCCTAGGCCTTCACTCAGCAAAATTACAGAATACAGTACAGACATTTAATTCCTGCACCAGTCGACCAGACGTCTGCCACTGCCTGATTGTAAAAACACCCATTGGTAACATGTCAATAAAATAAGCCAAGCACATCGAAGCTATTTTCGTTTGTGAGCCGCATCAATGCCCAGGAAAATGGGTGGAAATCGGTGGTATTCTTGAGTTATGCCCGGCTGCCCACACACTTAGTGCACAAATTAGATGTCGGCACTCTGTGTACTTTTCATCTTAATTTTTAAAATTACAAACGAATTGCTATATTATTGGTCTTGTAATTTATTTGAGTTGCAATATTAAACATGTTCAAAAGCTATCATTGACTAAATATTGATTATCTTTTTGAATTGTATACTGAAGCTGTTGAAATTAGGTGATGTTGAGAGACATGAAAAACATCTGATTTGAAAAGAATTATAAAAAAGTGTTACTATATCTTACATAGAGCTTTAGGAAACCAGAAAGCTTTTAGACTATTCTTTATATAATGAACTTCATCAAAAAACGGTCGCTTGAAAAGGGAATTTAAGGTATCAAATACCAATGCAGTTTTCGGATTGCAGAAAATACCGAGGAAGGATATCTCATTTTCTTAATCTAGACTCAAGCCTTTTAGCATGTAGCATGGACCTTTTATCCAAAATGGTCTCTATAACGGCCTGAGGATTGCACAAGCATAAAACCCAGGGTTGTCAACTTGAGACCGAATATGCGACTTGCTTCTATATGCTTCTATATATATATATATATATATATATATATATATATATATATATATATATATATATATATATATATATATATATATATATATATATATATATATATATACATGTATATACTCAGATTTTCTATTGTATACTTAAATAAGCCTTGGAAGTGGAAGTTACACTATGTGGCTTGTTTTGATTTGTATTGTATCGTTGGGTAGAAACCACTATTGCTATGAAATCAGGTAGTGCTAATCACTTAGTAAAGGAACTGAAACCATCTAGATTGTTAGCAGGTACTCTTCGGTACATGGTACATAGGCTGTCATATGTATTTTTTCTCATTTGTGTCTGTTACCAGGCACCAAATAGTCTAGGTGGCCATAGTGGCCAATTTAGTTTTAATTTCTCTCACCGGGATTCAGTTTGATTAAACCTATAGAGATAGGAGGACCAGGTGGTGCCATATATTTACCAAACCTGGTACCACACAACAGAGCTTGGTTTTGGTACATCAACCGATCGGATTGATTAGTTGACGTCTATTTTTAAATCCGCCACTTAAAGTCAGGTCAGAAATCAGGAAAATGAACTTCCTCAGGCATTTTGGGGTAAAAGTCGGTATCCAGTGTTTTAATATGATTTGATGGTGCTGAATATGGAGGATACCTAAGTCAATTTTTAGTTTTAAGCCCCTAATTTGCATATGCCAGTTAGTATATTGTAATATGTAAAAAGGCCCCAAAATCATCTTAAATACAAATGATAGTTATAGGAATAGGAAAGACCCCCTAAAACATTCATAACCCAACTTAGACCAAAGAAAGGGATGAGTGTTTGGTATCAGAATGTTGGTATAGAAGAGAAATACCCTTAGGAATACTGAACACATGACCAGCTATAACCCATGATGTAATAAAGGTCATTCAAGGTCAAAGTGGCTGCCAAATCAAGAATCTGGGATTTTCCCATAAATTATAATTTCCGTTTATAATTTTTTCACTTTTCTTGAAGGTATGTATTTCTTTTCTGTCGCCACTTTAAACACTTAATATAGGCATGAATTGCCCAATAGCACATTCCACATCTGCATATACACTTAAAACATATCTAAGATATTTTGTCTGTCAATAATGGTGGTAACTTGGTTAAGAAATAATTTAATGACAAAACACAACTTCACCAAAATCCCTTCATCAAAACTTGATTTTTAGAGGAAAAGTGACGTTTTGACTTTTATTTGACCATTCATTCCAGACCATTATGGCTTATTTCACTTATTCCTTAATTTTACCATAATAGACCTTGGGCCAGTAGGGTTAATTGGTACCAGTTGGGTGCATCGCAAATAACCCGTATATTTTGAAAGCCCATGAACCCCTGCATGATGGACATCTGTATCTGATAGCTGTCTTGAGATATTGGCCCCTAAGGTACCGGGTATATCCTTTTTATGCCAAATTGGACAATTCACAGATTTCAGGGCCTTGTATTTCCTGAACTAACAATCATATATAGTTAGATCCACAGGTCTGAATAAGTATGTTACATAGATGCTGTACACTGCGGAATGCCATTTGCCCCTGTATTGTACAGGTCATTGAATGTTGTTCCGTTGTAACCGATGTAAAAAGGAAGAAGAATGTCATTTCGATTATAGCATTTGAAAGGAATTGGTTGTTTATAGAATTTCAACATAGGCATATCACTTATCAAAATGCATCTTTGGTGGAATGAACCATAAAACCAATTCTTTCTTTCTGCCCACATTTTTCTTTGCTTGCACTTTTCGACGGAATAAAGGAAAGGACTTTTGGTGGGCGAGATTATAGTATTGCTTTTTAATATTTGTGGCAAGGAGGTTGCGTCATTCTGAAAAAGTATGTTACATAGATGCTGTAAACTGAAAATATACTTTTGATATTGACCCTTTGGTCAAGTCAGGTCATTTCAGAAATGCCCATATGACCTTCAATAAGGACCATTTGGTTATTTATATCACACATTTCAGGGCCCAGTATTTCCTAGCATAACAATCACACAGCAGTTAAATCCTTAGGTCTGAATGAGTACCTTACATGGATGCCGTAAGAAAAGAACATAATTGTGATATTGACCCTTTAGTCAAAAAAGGTCATTTGAAAATGGCCATTTGATCTTAGATAATGAGTGTTTAGGTTATTTTGTAGGGAATAACACTTGATCATCATCGATGTAAAAAACTTAACAAAACATTCCAAATCAATAAGTTTTATCAGAAGCTGCACAAACCGCGACATATATGCAAGTTTCTTTCTTATTTGTTAAATTTTAACCCATTCAAACCTGTAGCACCACTAAAACTTCCAGGCCTCACCCTCACTAATTACCTCTTGTTGTGACATTAGTACCGATCAGAAAAAAATCAGTTACAGTTACAAATACAGTGAATATTTCATAGTACACCTTTGTATTTCATAGAATTATGAAATGTCTAGGAAATGAATTAAGGTCTTTCGATACTCTATTCCGGTGACACCTATTGGGTATCCGACAAACTAAAATAATTTATTTTAATTGACCTGACACCACTGGAGAAACTTGAAAAGAAATGGATTTTTATTGAATACTAGTATGTCCCAATTATGATTGTACCTGCCTATTATCAATAGTATCCTAGGAGTTATTTTGTTTTTGGCTACAGTGAAATTCATATTCATTGAATTCAATGTTTTGACAAGTTTTTAGAACTAATGTGTTATTATTCATGTGTATAAAATTGGGTTCCCTTGCTCAACAATATCTTATATAAGGATGAGCATATATGGTAACAACTGAGTAGCATTTTTCTAACATTTTCATGAAAGTTTGCCCTCTAAAAAGTCCTATTTCACAAACTTTGATCGTATGTAGTTCGAAAACTAACACGATGACCTATCATTTTCTTTGCTTTTTATTAAGAGCATTGTGTAGATAGTGTAGACAAAAATTGGTGAAAATTAAACTAGGCAATTCTGACGTATATCAATTATGGGTTAAAAACTTGTTTCTCGAATTCCTTAATTTTGCTCAATAATTCCTATATAACAGCAGAAAAATTATTTTAACAAGGCAGAACAGTATTTCAGGCATTGTCAATATCTCTTAAGGGATAAACTTAGCAAAGAAAAAAAACAATTTTGGAAAACGAGATGTTTGTGACATAAAATGCATTCATTTTTCAAAATCCTGTTAAAAAGTCGATCACCCCTTTATTTAAAGTTGCTTTGAAGATTACTGTGCTATGTTCTTTCTTCATGCAAAGTCTCAGGAAATTCGAACTGAGATTTCTAAAAGTGTCGTAAGACCTTAATAGAACCCGTCACACAGTCAAGCTGTATGCTATGACTAGAAACCGGAAGTGATAATCATATGGACTGCTGTATATTTAATACATTTTTTATAGATCTTCTAGTCCCAGTGTATATTTCATGATATTGCTTACTTCATAGTATAATAACATCCAAGATCTAAACGTTACACACACACACATCAATCGTAGATGATCAAAAATAAGTGGATCAACATTCGCGCATCAACTGAATGATATAAATTTGCATTCAAGACCACTAATGACTCAGACGCAACTGTGGAACCCTCCACACCTGAGAGTAGTAGACAGGGATTGGGCACTTTGCATGCATCATCCAATTTCGCTGCCTCCCACTGAGTCATAGGTAACCTGTGTACCCTGCCTGCTGACCCCCATCTCCTTGGCAACCTATCTGACCTAGATAGGATGACATTCTGTGTACCCAGCAAGTCAGTCAGCCAGCCTCTTTCTGAAAAAAATCATGTGACCAATACTTCCACAGGCTCTACCGCGGAACCCGAGGCGCACATACCCTAGGTACTAGCATGCTGTGCCTATGGGGTTGCGGATGAAGGGGATGTATTTCTCTGTCCACACAGAGAGGAAGATCATCGACGACGGGTAGAATTTACTTCCTTTGCCTACACCCAACTTACCTCTCAGCCATGTTTATTTATTATAAATCACTGGCAGACCGTTCTAATTTAAATCAACGGTTGCACTAATTGACCGCGGCGGTTTCCCGCCGGTAGGTTGGGACACTCTCAGAGGATGGAGCGGTACAGCGACGGCTTTCTGATGGAGAAACCGCATAAGTCTACTGAAACATATTTAAGACGCTTTGTTCTGTACAAAAGCCCTGATCCGAGCTTATGTTTGTCACCTGTTCCAATTAAGAGCTCCCATTTTACTGGAGACTAGCCTCTCTTGTTTCCTTCTGTAAAATCAATGCGCGCTTAGGCAGATGCCTAGATGCGTGATACGTTTCTCGAAATAGTGCGCCCAGTTGCCGAGGTCCATGCATTGCAGGAATATATTGACAAGGCAATTCAGACTCTGTCCTTGAAGTTCCCATTAAAAGAGATATTCTTTGTTTGTTTATTAAAGTACTAGTAATGGGTACCCAGGTCATTTCTGGGATGTTATACATCGTGTATTTGTAGATTAAAAACGCATAATAAAAGTGTAGTATTCCTAGTATTAAGCGAGATACAGAGCATAATTGCTCTGACACCCATAAAATAAGCCGATGGCGGCAAAACTTGGCTGTGACGTCACGGGTGGCCTTCATGCAGGATGGCGTCAAGTCATATCGCATGGAAATTACATATTGACATATTGCTTTGGGCTGCCTCTTGGTCCAGGAGTGTCCAATTTCTACAACAGTCATATTGTTTTAAGGCATTAAAAGTGCTCTATTACTTGATACGTTTTTGTGACGATTGGTCGCATACAATAGCATTTGTCAGCAGTTTAGGGTAGTCCCTACATCACATGAAATTGCTTTATATAGGATAACGCAATTGTCTCCTAAGCTTGACAATAAGAACTGTCGCAGGTTAAGATACTTGATAAACTAGTGGTTTTGTGAAATGTTGAATAAATGTACTTATTACGAATGTCCAAAAAAATACACAACTATTCCTTACAAGTCCCACTCTTAATTGAATAGATCGACATTTGCGATTCCTTCTCTCACCTAAACTTAAATCTGTCTGACACAAGCGAACGGTCTCTCTTCTTTGATGTATATGCTATACAAACTTGATAAACCTCTTGGGAGCACTAGGTCGAGTTTTATAAACATACTTTTGCCTCAACTCCGCAAAATGTAGATTTTGCCAATTATGTGCCCATATTAAAATTGCGCACGACATCGCTCACATTTCAGTTGCACCGAAGTTTGCAATGGGCCAATTTTACAATGGGATTCATGAGCAAATTCAACATTTTGCTGAGTTGAGTCAAAAAAATATGTTTATATACATATATAAACGACTATATATATGTGTGTTTATCAGAGGGTTGCCAAGGTTTTGTAACAAAACGGTCAGTCAAGCTTGGGTCAGACAGACTATAGACTGTTCATAAACAGTGACAAAGGACCACTTTTTGAAAAAAAAAATAATGGCACTAAATGGACTTCATTTATTCATTCATTCCCACCCAACCACCCCCTCAAAAATACGTTACAGTACTGAAATGTACATCGAGCTTATAATGTAGCTCTACATTTCGGCTAGCTCAACATGTCACTTCTGATTTCTCGGCCGTTTGCGGTCGGATTTCAACGAAATAAACATCACTATTTTCACAATTAGATATCCCTTCAAGATAGAAATTATCATGAAAATTGCGTAATCCACATTGAAGTGGCAGCGAAGGAAGTCGACCATGCCTTCATGTGACAGAGAATTTTGTTAATATAAAATATCAAGGCAATCGCTATATTAACGATGAAGCAGCATCGAGGAAAGTACAGCTATGTTTACGAGCGACTATTCCGCTCAGTGTAAAAAGAGATGACCTAAATCTGAGAGGGGCACCCGTGACGTTTACTATTGCGCAGGATAGGAAAAGTAGTAACAGTAAGAACAAGAACAGCAACAGCAACGACGACGACGACGATGATGGTGAGAATGACAATGGTTAATAATAATAATAATACTACTAATAATAATAATAATAATGACAGTTTCTCAGAAGTACCATTAAGATAATATCCATTTATTTTCCTAGATAATATTTCAGCAGCGTTTTTCAAAACGGCAATCATTTTCATTCTAACCAATCACCTTGGTCTGACGTTAAGTGCTGCATTTGACCCCTGTATCTAGTACTATCTCGCTATTTAGATGCGTACATATGTATGCAAGTTGCATTTCTCCCTTGCAATTATTCAATGATATGCTTTCTTTCGATTCTACACATTCAGGAGAATTTCATTGGATACGCTTATCTCTATACATAATATATATATAGTATTTAACAATATTGTTGTAGTCTTTGTTATTCCATGTCCAAAGATTGCCTTCTCTCTGTGTAGAACAATTTTCTATATTCTTCGTTGTGTAGATTTTAACGTCTATGACAGTCAATGAAGATAGATACACACTGTTACTGTCTGCTTTTTTCAAGTAACGCTGTGATACTGTGATACTAAAGGTAATTCACATCTTGTCATCTTTCATAAATCATGAATAAATCATGAGAACTTTACGTATTTCATAAATCAAGAGTCCATGTAAACCGAAAATGTTACTTTTTCATAAATCTTGAATACTGGTAATTCATAACTTTCCTTCCTTCATGAAAAATGAATAAGTATATATCAGAAATAATTCATTTACAGAAATCCATAAAAGATCCATTAGATCTAATATATCCACTGTAATGGCTATGACATATTTTTCTATGAAGGATCGTTGAAGTCCTTATTGTGGAATTCCTCCAACTCAGGGTTGGTTTAGTGTGCTCAACTGACAATAGATGGCAACACCTATCGAGCATACTGACAATAGATGGCAACACCTATCGAGCATATCGACAACAGTGCCACTTAATATGCGATAACTCTATTATCGAGATAAGCCATATTCATATCATATTAATTTCAAATAATGAATACTGATATTGGAAGACTGATAGTTAGATAAAACGTATTGACTGGCTTTAAATATGGTTTAACGCAAATATTAACGCGGCTGGCAATGTTATTAGGGGTGGTAACACCCAACTTAAAGTCATGCCCAACTGTTAGGTGCACGCATCATATAGAAGCTCAAAGTGGCTTTACGAAAACATATAGGGGGAGGAATTGAACAGTTCTTTTACAACCTTATAGGGCCCTTATCTGATCCAAGTGAGACTACGTGTGTTTTATATATGGAGCAGCTCTTAATCTTATATAGCTTTGCTGGATCTAATTCAGAATCAGAGTTTGTAGCTTTCTGTTTGAGTCTATAGAACCTCACCTATATCAAGTCTTTGTGTAGAGGCAAATATGCTCCCTTTGCCCCAAAAGGAAAAAGTGGGCTCTGCAATCCCAAATAACCCCGTTTATGATACTTTTATTAAACCAAAATATTAGGAATGATTTGATAAGAAACCAACAGTCATCCTAACCTTTTGTATTCGTTTTAGAGAGTCATTAGAGGAACTGGATTTTAACCTTGATATCATTGCAAGGTTTTCAGTTTTCTGAGACTCCCACATAGACATTCTAGACTCCTAATGTCAACCTCACTCTTTCCCATGCCAAGAAGGATCAAAGAAATCCTTTATACATAGTTTAAAGAATGGGGTGAAAGCTATCCGTCGAGGCTATGATGATATTTCTACTGTTGGCTCTGTTTTAGATAATGAGGCCACCAGCAACCATTGACAATTATTCTTCTACTGAACGCCTTCCAAATAAGTCATCTATGCTGTCTGCAGAGCTGCATGCTCCGTATCCTGCTCTTGATTGAGTTAAGACGGCAGATGATGAAAAGAATTTCATTATATTCTCTGATTCAGAGTCTGCTCTTTGGGCCATTTCTGGGGAATACTGGCCGCATCTTCTTGTTCTTGAGGTGCTGGAATGCCATCATTGGCTGGTACAGTACCATGAGAAAAGCATTTTCTTTTACTGGATTCCCAGTCATGTTAGTGGGTCATGTAAATCGCTTTTGAATGTTCAGGTCGGAAGGTACATTTAATTTCTGTACGAAAATGTACGTCAAGGTAGGAATACAAAAATGGGCAATATGCCACGAATCGATGTTCAACAATCCAAAACAATGTACAATAATTTACGAAAATATACGAACATATACGAAATGATGTTCAACTATATACGTCAAAGTACGACAAAAAACACATCACTACGACATAAATGTTGTCGCACACAAAAGTTTTACATGTTCAACTATATACGTCAATGTACAACAAAAAACACATCACTACGACATAAATGTTGTCGCACACAGTTTTACATGTAAAAGGTTTTTTTTAAATCGCGGCTTTAGCTAGGAAAAGCTAAGAATAACTGTAAAACAAGCGCGATAAGCTAAGAAAAGCTATGACAAGCTGCGAATTTCCAATTCGCACCTTGTGGGACAGCACCTTTAGACTACTAGGCATCATATTGTCCCACTTTCAGAGTGGGTCCTGTTATGCCTGTGTCCATGAAGCATACATTCGACGTAGTTATATAGGTTGCTCCAATAAACAAAATACTGCTTAAAGGTCTATAGACAGTTTAGATATAAGAGTAAATGTTTACGAAAAAGTATATATGTATAGTTTCACTCCATGGGTGGTAATTTATAAAACAATAATATTTTCTTTTTTTCATTTTAAAAGAGAATTATCGATTTTTGAAAATTTCCGGAATTTTATACGAAAAACATACTAAATAGTTATTAGTTATCGCCTCCACAGTTTTCACAGTTACTGTGTATCTTCCAAACAGCTTTGTTCCATTTATTCCCCACTCCCTACAGGCAATACTGACACATTGTTACAAACTGCTGGAAGCACTCTTTTTTGTTCGTTTTGCATTTTACTTTTTCTCCTATATGGTCTTGAACATTATTTTCAATTATTATTGACCAATTCGATAATAGATTTGTATTCAGTCTGGAGGATTTTGAACTGACCATTGTTACACTTAATAGAAACTTATTAATAAAAATAATTTTGGAGGGGAGGAGAATTGAAATTAATACTGGTAATCCGAGAGTCGAGTTGGCATTACACAACTGGTATACGCTAGTTGGTGTCTGCTCTCATTTCAGCTTTTGATGATTTAAGTCAACAATTGGGCACTTGTCAGTATCAATCACATTTAGCCTCTCAATTACCCAATCAGAGTGTAACAAATGTATCCTGTTTATTTGGCATGGTCTCGCCAACGTGTCATGAATTTGCCTTTCTGAAGCTTTTCAGCTTTTCGAATCTCATTTCGAGAGCAGGTCTGATAGGTAAAACACCCAGTGTTTCATCCAGGATTTATACAGACTATACAGTGTTTCACATAGGGATACACATATACCAAGTTTCCCACATAGGAATATAATACACAAACAGTGTTTCACATAGAACTCAAACAGTGTTCCATAAAGGAATATTCATACCCGTTGTTCCACCTAGGAATATACAACCAAAACCAAGTTTCCAACATAGGAATATATTACACAAACAGTGTTTCACATAGGACTCAAACAGTGTTCCATAAAGGAATATTCATACCCGTTGTTCCACCTAGGAATATACAACCAAAAGGTTATTCACATAGGAATATAACACAACGTCGATGGAGGCATCTGCTGAATTACAAAGCCACAACGGCAGTACCATGCCCCTCCAAACAGTATATGGGAACAATGGGAACTCGACAGATCAACCAGTATTGGATCAAGACGTCCTTGACCTTCAGAATTGGGTACAATATAACCTGAAATACATAGCTAGTATCGGTGGGTTTCTACTCATTGTACTGGGAACAGTGGGCAATGGCATCTCTATGGCAGTCATGAGACGAGAGAGGATGAAGTCAACAGTGGCAGTGATCTATCTCATGGCTCTGGCCATGACAGACACAGCCTTCCTGTGGATAAGTGGCGGCCATTGGTGGATACTCGCCACCTTTGACCTGGGCCTGCCTGATTTGCATATGGCCACGTGTAAGTTGTACTTCTTTCTGGGCAATTTCCTGCACATGCTTTCTGCATGGATCATCGTGTTCCTTTCAGTGCAGAGAATGCTGGTCGTGCTCTTGCCTTATAAGGCAAAGCAGATCGCCACTCGCAACAAGACCTGGCTATCTCTACTCATCCTCACTCTAACCCTTGTCGCTTACAATACATATCCCTTAATCGCAGTGGGACTGTTCAGTGCCACATTCAGCGGTGAAACAATTAATGTGTGTGTTTACGGAATTATAGCCAAAGTGCATTTTCACCAGGATGACTGGCAACCAAGTGTTTTAGTAACGTCCAAAATATTACCATACAGTATGATTTTCATCGCAAATATGGTCCTCATCGTCAAGTTCATTCAAAGTAAGGTCAAGAGAACCTTGGTGACATCAGAGGAACAAAATAGGAGCAGGCAGGCCAAACGAATAACTACTACTCTAATTAGTGTTTCTCTGATATTCCTGATCCTCCACACACCCCGTGTTATAGTGATTCATCTTCTTACGTCCTCGACATCGCAGGACAAAATATATGGCATTATTTTGAACATACTGGGCCAGTGTGCTTATTTTCTAGTTAATTTGAACCATGCCATAAATTTTCTGCTATATTATTTCACATGGCCGCCGTTTCGGATGGAGCTGTGCATCCTGATGCGTGAGTGGCGCTCCTGTTCCAGGACAACTCGCTTTGTGGGAAACCGAATTGGGCAGCATTCCCTTATGAGCCCCTCAACTGATACGAGCACTATACCACTCAATGTTCTATCATCCTAGAATGAAAGACCAGCCTGAATATATGAGTGGTCTTATGTATTGCCACAACGAACCCCTCCCCTTCTACTGCCAAGTGTCACCATTAACTATATTACTCAGTGTAGATGCCATGCACGGACTATTTCAAAAATGATTTCATTGAGGAATATAATTCCGAAACAGTGCCCCACATTGGAAAATCCCTACTTTAACAGTGAACCACATACATATTGCTAAGAATAGACATAGGCAAACAGTGTTCTATAAAGAAATATTCGTACACCAACACTGTTCTAAATAGGAATATACTTACTCGAACAGTACATACCCAAACAGTGTACAACAAGGGAATATACATACCCGTAATTCTATACATGAATATACATACCCAGAGATCTATATAGGAATATACTTACTCAAACAGTTCACATCTAAACAGGGTACCACATCCGAGTATATACATGTGTACGTGACCCGCAGACAATGTGTCACATAGGAATGTGCCAACTAAAATTTCTCTTTTACTAAATGAATAGTTCTTTATATGGATATACGTACATTCTTTTTTATTTTAAGAAGCTTTTTGTTTATCTTCCTGCAAGTTAACCATGACCATCGTTTAATACATAGTAGAGCTTGCTGTGTATATCCATAGGAACCTGTGGGATTATCTTTCATTTCCGACTGTTATGATACCTTGGAAATGTTGTACCTGGCTAATGATATATGGTGGGTATAGAATATAACCATGAAATAATGGTTCATAACACCAGATGATACCCATAACCTTTTCAAGATAATTGGAGTGTGATAAGAAAGGTAAAAGGATAGTACATGTAATTGATAGTATCGATCATACTGAAACCAGTTGAAATGCATAATAGTATGATAGGTGGTGACTCATTTATAAACTATGTTGAATTAATTGGATATGTGTTGCACTTTTTGTCAGAGATAGCCTTTTTACCCTTTATTCCTGCTTTGTACCTTTCTGAATAAAGAAAGACAAAAATTATTTCACTTCGCTTACAACTTGTTGTTTATGTGGTGTTTTATTAACGTTTTTCATTGCGTTATAAATGATTTTTTGAAAGTAAGTATCACAAAGCTGAATAGAGGGTTATTCTCCTGCTAATAAGATACGTTCAATAGACAAGTTGTAACCATACCCTATTTCTTTAAACCAATCTGTCTAAGGTCCTTCTGCATCTGAAAGAACCTGTGGATCTACTCGTGAAGAGAGGGGAACTTCTTCCTGGTTCTATATGACCTAAGCTATTAAAATCGACGTAAAATGGTGTATAACACCCAGATGAACCTTCCTTATGCCATCACTGAGCAGAGTAAGAGATCACACTTTACAGATACTCGTCTAGGCTTGCACACAAACGGGAAACATCTTTTCTCTTTTTGAATTTTGCCAAAATATTATGTTTCAAACATATATTTTGTTAAAAGAAAATGTGATACCTTACACTCAGTATTGATCTTTTATCTCTGGTCCATAAATGTGAATAGGAGTTCCGTTTGTTTATGTTTCGTTTTTTAGACTCTTATCATCTTACATCCTGCTGGGAGGATATGTTTGTGATGCATTATGTATTACTCACCAAAAACCAGGGTAGAGGAAAAACTGACTAAAAACAATTAATCTCATACTATCTACCTTTAGGAAAACGTGAATGAAAAGGAGTGTGATTTGTCCATTGTGAAGATCAGGTGGATGGATGCACAAATGCTACGCCTATTTTTATCTTGATCCTTTGCCACACCCAGCAAGGGTTTTAAAAGAAGAGATCATATGTATTGTCATAGATTCTCTGCGCTGACCATTGGCACACTTTATACATACATAATAAAGACAACACTTAAAGAAAAATGATTTGGCAAGGGAGGAGAATTGAAAGTTATACTGGTAAGCCGGTATACACTCGATGGTGTCTGAGTGAAGTCAACAATCGGACACTTGTCTAGTCTGTACTCTTCCATGATAAGCAATACCTTAAACCAAATAGAATGTTAGGTCACTACCTGTTAATGAAAGTAAAAGTCCCTGAAGTAAAGATTACAGGAGAGTAAAGCCATGGGCTGATCAACAAACAAGTATATTAGGCCCATAGCCCAGCGGGTAGGCTAAAAAATAGTTCACTTTGTGATAGAACTGTAAAGATTGTTATATAGTTTTCCTTTGGGGGTAGAGGTTCGTGTAATATCATGACCCCTCTTGGGCCAGGGCCCTAGGCGCCAATAATTCAACATTTAACAATAACCGCCACATCAGAAGCCATTATTCTATTATCATATCAAAAACATATGTTGAAGGTTTTTTCAGATCTTTAACTGGACACAGTGACGAACACAAGGATATATTTTATTTTCGTATGTTTTAATGATACTATTGTAACCTTGGTTATTTGGGGGTCAAACCAAGGTCAAATATGCCAAAACAAAATACAAAAAACCGTCCTGATTTATGATAGGGCAAAGTGCACATGTATCTTTAATCTCATGGTGCTTTTTCCATATACCAATATCCTAAGTGATGAGTAGAATACAAGGTTATTTGGGTGTCAAATCAAGGTCATATATACAGAAACCTCCCCAACAAGAACTCACTATTACATGGTATTTTAAACCCATATTCCGCTCATTAAATTGTTGCCACAGAGGATTTTGAGAAACATTTACCTTAATTTCAAAGAGATGATTTTTATTGCATCCATAAGTACATAAGTGTCATTGTATTGCAATTCAATCGCAGGTAATTACATAATCCTCAAAGAATGTATAAGGTTAAATACAATAAAAAGGCAATAATAATCCTGACCACTTGTGACAGCAAATAGAAAAGAAAATATTTCAATTCCCATTTCCAAAGTGCCTTAAAGAATCATATATTATATTACACTTCTCGTCAAATTTGGGCATGGTAATATTGAGATTTGATATGTGTTCCTCAGCCTTAAGCTGTTGATAAACATGGTATGTGACTAAGTTAACATGCATTTCTTTACCAGTTTGTCTATTCATTAATATTACTTTTTTTGTATTAAGAATAATAGCATTTATTATGAAAGTTGACTTTGGATTGCTAAACACTTTATCCCAGTCACACATTTTGTAATGGGGTTGAATAACTTTTCCCACCCCTTTTCAACATTACGCCATAATTGAATGGTTAAGGGACAATAAGGTAATACATGTACTTGTGTATCTTTTTCTTTACAGTATAGACAGGACTCAGATTCTGATTTGCCCAATTTCTTTAATAAGGTCTGAGTCACTAATCTATTGTTTAGAATCTTAAACTGTATATACCTCAAATAAGTACTGGATTGGAGCACATGCCTGTGTCCACACATGACCTGCCTGATATGCTGCTTGCTTTATGTGCTGTTGCAATGCAGCCTGGGTAGGTGGTATGTTGTCCAATGCCGGATTGCATTGTCCAAATAATGATTGTCTTGTTTGGCTTGTAAAGGACATTTACAGCTGTACAGTAACACAGTGAATCTGTCATCAGTGCTGCACCTGAGCCATTTACGGCTGCTTCCTCTCATTTCTAGAAGTCATACTGTAAAGTTCGAAATGTTAGCGAGATTGAATTTACCGAATCGATCCATTTTTCTATAATTGCGAATCGTAACATTCGCGTGTGAACCATCTAGAAAAAACGTCATCTGCCGACAGATATTCAAACTAATTTTTGGAATATTCAGATCGGCAAATTTACCCCTTATATATTATCCAGAGAAAGTCCGATACAAGGTGATAGGAGTTGGAAATGAAAGGAATGGAAAGTAGTATGAAGCTGAGAATATGGGGAATTCAAAAACATTTATCAGAATTTGCCCCCCCCCCCCCCCAATATGATACTGACCAATCCTCTGGGTCATGGACTATTATGATGTATTCAGTTCAAACGCAATCTCTGTGTGTTTCTCATAACTAGGAATTTGTCATCATGCTGCAAGTGTGATCTGCTACATAAAATTAAAGTTATTTCATAATCATACTTGTATGGTTATCAATTTGCCAGCACCTGTAAAATATAATAGCCCACTCCAAAACTAATAAAATAATCTGACCCCTGGTGGCCAGCATTGGAACCTCATAAAATCTCCTGATTTTGGATGGTTGAATGTTAACAGGTATGAATTATATAACTTGGTCAGAAATCTTCAGATTAGCTACTGATTTGCCAACTTTCAAAAATCATCCACCATTCCTCAAGAATAAATTTATTTTCTAGCCAAGAGCCAAGAATTTCATAATATGCTGAACATAGTAAGTATTTGATCTTGAAAGATCACACAATGTCTGGAAAGATCACACAATGTAAATGTTGTTGATGACGACATTTTCAGTTCCAAAGTTATCTGCGTGTTTTTGAAAACTGTGTGTATATTATCATGCAGCAATTGTGATCTGCTACATAAATTGAAATTAAAGTTATCCTATTAACATATGTTTCCATGATTATCAACTGTAAAGGCCTGCTCTTTAAGCAAAAGTACTAACCCGGCCCCTCCCAGAATTGGAACTTAACAAAATGAAACCAAAAGACGCTGCAGTATAGTAAACCACCTGATAAGTGATGTATCCTGATTTTGGATTGTTGAATGCTGACGGGTATGCCAACGTACGTGCACAATATCAATTGAACAATTCATAACACACACGTACCATGGTTTAAGAACTTATGGCCGGTTTAGCGATATTCTCAGAATGAGGCATCTCCGCCGTGTAGACTAGTATAGTATACCGTAGGTGTACGTCCTATAGATGTTTCGCTATTCGCTGAATATTACTGTAAAGTCGTTCCCCTTTTTCGACATATTAGCTAAAAGAACACGGGCGCGAAAATATCCAAAAAAAAATTCCCATATATAATCTTTAGACAATCTTTCAATCGCACGCATGACTTTATTTTTTGGCCGCTCAGTTTCATCAATAAACTCGCAGCCATAAACCGTTATTTCGACGAAGTTTGTAGCAGTGATTTGTGTGTAGTGTACTCGAAGCCCTAGTGGCTAGGACCAAAACTAATGATAACCTCTCGGTTATAAAACAGGGCGGGGCCCTTTCGAAAGCCGCTAGCGTCAAGTCGGCCAAGAGCCCTGGCAGCTCGTGTTTACTATGTAAAATTATTACCGACATGAAATAAAGGTTATCTTTCTATCTATATAATGCGACTTGTTCATTTCTACATATCAGCTTGGAATGATGACTAGAACCCGGCAGTGCGATCGGATATGATCAGGTAGACTCTTTATCCGCGCAGTCCTCAGCAAGGAGGTCAAGGAAACTTATGAGCTTGGAATACCCTAACTAGGGTTAGAGTTAGAGTTAGGGATAGGAATGAGGTCCAGGGTTAGGGTTAGGGTTACCCAACCCTAAGACCAGCCTTAACACTAACTCTGGACCTGATTCCTAACCCTAAACCTAGGATTAGGGTTAGGTTTAGAGTTAGGAATCAGGTCCATAGTTTTAGTTCAGTAACTCGCCGCGAGGGGCAGCAGTGGCGAATCGGTGCAGGAGATTTCGTACCCAAGAGACTTTGTCACCATACATTTAAATATGATATCTCTATGCAATTGAAGGGCCAATCAGTATTTCTTCATTTATTTTCGTTGACAGTTAAACATTGTAAAGTTTCATTGAGAGCTTTAATGAAGTGTACTTCGCTTTCATGAAATGTAAGCGACTTCAGGGGGAGGTTTTCCCCGATCTCGTTAGGTGAAAGATCGATCGAAAGGAAATTGCAAAAAAACTAAACCGCCCAGATAAGTGCATATAAACTCAGTCAAGATCAAGTTAACTAATGTTTTACCGCTTCAAAATGATTCATAACATTAATCAGTGGAGATCAATACATGACCTCAATGGGGCAAGCGATACATAAATCAACTGCATAATCTAGTCCTCTCACTACTTGTAATACCGTTTCAATATCCGCCACCTCCTCCACCACCATCCCCTGCTCCTCCGCCTCCTGCATCATCCCAGCAATACTACAGCAAATAGCAATAGTAGTAGTAGTAGTAGTAGTAGTAGTAGCAGTAGCAGTAGTAGTAGTAGTAGTAGTAGTAGTAGTAGTAGTAGTAGTAGAAGTAGTAGTAGTAGTAGTAGTAGTAGTAGTAGTAGTAGGATACAACCTTCTACTTATATATATATATATATATATATATATATATATATATATATATATATATATATATATATATATATATATATATATATATATATATATATATGTATATATATATATATATATATATATATATATATGTATATATATGGTTTAAACCATTCTACCCCCTTACGTTAATTTTCACTGAGGAGTATTCCGATCGGTGCTCGTCCCTTAGTAAATACAAAGTAAAGCAGCAATGCATAATGAAGGACCACGTTCTATGCCTCGACGGAACAACTCAAATAGTCTTTACACAGGCGCCTCGCTAAGTAAGTAGCTATATTCGCCAACACAGTATTGCATAGGGGCCTGCTCGTATAACAAGCACTGCACCATACCAAAAATAAGCGCGTCACACGCCTATTAGCCTGCGATTGTTACTTTCCAACCCATCAACATTAAACCACTTAATGCTTAGAACTTAGAGGAGATGTTTCCTCCAGAAGCCCTGTAAGTTTAACGCTCTAGTCTTTAAGTGAACGTGCACGTTGTAGCGAGGGCTCCGTGGTTTAAATACCAGTGTGCCGCGGTAGAGTGCTAGCGTTTTTCCTCCTGCGTCTCCCACTCGCTACACGGTACCAGCCGACGAAACTCTGGAATTACGCTGAATATCTTCGCCATTTATAGACAGCAAAGAGCGTAATTTAAGGAATCTGATACGGGCGATCCTATTCTTTCGCGGGGGTGGCAGCCTACTCGCCGACGCTCCCGAAGTTTTTGTTTATGAGATTTTTTGCGCGTGCATGTGCATAGACTCGGCTAAGCATCGAGATCAAATTCATAAACCATCTCCAAAGTTTCCTTTCGATAGTCGAGGTCGGATATTTTTCTTAGCGGGGTGAACGCACAGCGAGCCGAACGACTTGTGGCAAAATTTAGCATCTCGTCTCCGGAACCTCCTTCCACCCCTCAAAACGAGGCTCGGTTCCATCAAGACTCTTCAGAAGGAGGTCGCAGCCGATTTTCTGCCTTCCGTAGCCCTCTTCCTCGCCTTCCATGTTGTACTAGTTCTGGGTACTTTTCAAGAGCTGCTAGGTAAGTGAAAATATATACATTTTGTCGTGTGAATGCTTTCTATAAGTTGCACGTAATCTGTGCGAAATGTCATGTATATTCTCAGTTAATTTTTTGACTTGTCTCGGAAAGTTCCGACGAGTACTCAAGTTCAGTGTGTTATCGGGATATCATGGGTTCAGTGAAGCCATCTTCGCGGAATATCCGTATATATAGTTATAAACATATGCATATTAACCCTAAAAAACATGTAATATTACCCACCTATCCTTTTGCACGCAAAGATATTCGCATATCTTTCATGCGCCCCGTTTCATCGATATGATTTATATCTTATTCTCCCTGTGCGTACATCTTAGCCGCTAGTCGCAGCGTAAGCGTTTTATGCACGCCGCTTATAGACATATAGACCCTAAAATAACAACAGAAGCTGTTGTCGCTACCGTCCCGAAGACAAATTTAAGCCTGCACTGCGCATGCGTAGTCGTGGACATGTCCGATTAAAGACTGTCACCTGGATACCATAAATTTAGGTAATTTTCTTTCACCGGCCGTATCTTACCTTAATCTAAACGATCTAACTGTGCGTCATCTGTTTTGATGACCAATTTTCAATAAATCAATGGTGGTGTGTCAAATTAAATCAAACTTTTAATGTCAGTCAGTAGTTACAGTTTTTATTCCCACTTTTCGATTGTCTCTTGCTTTTCTTGGCCGAGCGACTGGTGGCAGAGCGAGTTATTTTGGAGAGTTGTTACTTCTATAAATAGACCATAAGTATGGCTAAGTTGGCTTATGAATGACTTAGGTAGACATTTTACTTTCTACGACCCATATC
>OZ012686.1:38280318-38285318 GCA_963942565.1 Maea johnstoni | reverse complement strand
TGGCTGGTACAGTACCATGAGAAAAGCATTTTCTTTTACTGGATTCCCAGTCATGTTGGTTGATCATGTAAATCGCTTTTGAATGGTCAGGTCGGAACGTACATTTAATTTCTGTACGAAAATGTACGTCAAGGTACGAATACAAAAATGGGCGATATGCCACGAATCGATGTTCAACAATCCAAAACAATGTACGATAATTTACGAAAATATACGAACATATACGAAATGATGTTCAACTATATACGTCAAAGTACGACAAAAAACACATCACTACGACATAAATGTTGTCGCACACAAAAGTTTTACATGTAAAAGTTTTTTTCTAGATCGCGGCTTTAGCTAGGAAAAGCTAAGAATAACTGTGAACAAGCGTGATAAGCTAAGAAAAGCTATGACAAGCTGCGAATTTCCAATTCGCACCTTGTGGGACAGCACCTTTAGACTACTAGGCATCATATTGGCCCACTTCCAGAGTGGGTCCTGTTATGCCTGTGTCCATGAAGCATACATTCGACGTAGTTATATAGGTTGCTCCAATAAACAAAATACTGCTTAAAGGTCTATAGACAGTTTAGATATAAGATTAAATCTTTACGAAAAAGTATATATGTATAGTTTCACTCCATGGGTGGTAATTTATAAAACAATAATATTTTCTTTTTTTCATTTTAAAAGAAAATTATCGATTTTTGAAAATTTCCGGAACTTTATACGAAAAACATACTAAATAGTTATTAGTTGTCGCCTCCACAGTTTTCACAGTTACTGTGTATCTTCCAAACAGCTTTGTTCCATTTATTCCCCACTCCCTACAGGCAATACTGACAAATTGTTACAAACTGCTGGAAGCACTCTTTTTTGTTCGTTTTGCATTTTACTTTTTCTCCTATATGGTCTTGAACATTATTTTCAATTATTATTGACTAATTTGAGAATAGATTTGCATTCAGTCTGGAGGATTTGGCACCGACCATTGTTACACTTAATAGAAACTTATTAATAAAAATAATTTTGGAGAGGAGGAGTATTGAAATTAATACTGGTAATCCGAGAGTCGAGTTGGCATTACACAACTGGTATACGCTAGTTGGTGTCTGCTCTCATTTCAGCTTTTGATGATTTAAGTCAACAATTGGGCACTTGTCAGTATCAATCACATTTAGCCTCTCAATTACCCAATCAGAGTGTAACAAACGTATCCTGTTTATTTGGCATGGTCTCGCCAACGTGTCATGAATTTGCCTATCTGAAGCTTTTCAGCTTTTCGAATCTCATTTCGAGAGCAGGTCTGATAGGTAAAACACCCAGTGTTTCATCCGGGATTTATACAGACTATACAGTGTTTCACAAAGGGATACACATATACCAAGTTTCCCACATAGGAATATATTACACAAACAGTGTTACAAATAGGACTCAAACCGTGTTCCATAAAGGAATATTCATACCCGTTGTTCCACCTAGGAATATACAACCAAAACCAAGTTTTCCACATAGGAATATATTACACAAACAGTGTTTCACATAGGACTCAAACAGTGTTCCATAAAGGAATATTCATAACCGTTGTTCCACCTAGGAATATACAACCAAAACCAAGTTTCCCACATAGGAATATATTACTCAAACAGTGTTCATATCCGTTGTTCCACCTAGGAATATACAACCAAAAGGTTATTCACATAGGAATATAAAACGACGTCGATGGAGGCATCTGCTGAATTACAAAGCCACAACGGCAGTACCATGCCCCTCGAAACATTACATGGGAACAATGGGAACTCGACAGATCAACCAGTATTGAATCAAGACGTCCTTGACCTTCAGAATTGGGTACAATATAACCTGAAATACATAGCTAGTATCGGTGGGTTTCTACTCATTGTACTGGGAACAGTGGGCAATGGCATCTCTATGGCAGTCATGAGACGAGAGAGGATGAAGTCAGCAGTGGCAGTGATCTATCTCATGGCTCTGGCCATAACAGACACAGCATTCCTGTGGATAAGTGGCGGCCATTGGTGGATACTCGCCACCTTTGACCTGGGCCTGCCTGATTTGCATATGGCCACGTGTAAGTTGTACTTCTTTCTGGGCAATTTCCTGCACATGCTTTCTGCATGGATCATCGTGTTCCTTTCAGTGCAGAGAATGCTGGTCGTGCTCTTGCCTTATAAGGCAAAGCAGATCGCCACTCGCAACAAGACCTGGCTATCTCTACTCATCCTCACTCTAACCCTTGTCGCTTACAATACATATCCCTTAATCGCAGTGGGACTGTTCAGTGCCACATTCAGCGGTGAAACAATTAATGTGTGTGTTTACGGAATTATAGCCAAAGTGCATTTTCACCAGGATGACTGGCAACCAAGTGTTTTAGTAACGTCCAAAATATTACCATACAGTATGATTTTCATCGCAAATATGGTCCTCATCGTCAAGTTCATTCAAAGTAAGGTCAAGAGAACCTTGGTGACATCAGAGGAACAAAATAGGAGCAGGCAGGCCAAACGAATAACTACTACTCTAATTAGTGTTTCTCTGATATTCCTGATCCTCCACACACCCCGTGTTATAGTGATTCATCTTCTTACGTCCTCGACATCGCAGGACAAAAAATATGGCATTATTTTGAACATACTGGGCCAGTGTGCTTATTTTCTAGTTAATTTGAACCATGCCATCAATTTTCTGCTATATTATTTCACATGGCCGCCGTTTCGGATGGAGCTGTGCATCCTGATGCGTGAGTGGCGCTCCTGTTCCAGGACAACTCGCTTTGTGGGAAACCGACTTGGGCAGCATTCCCTTATGAGCCCCTCAACTGATACGAGCACTATACCACTCAATGTTCTATCATCCTAGAATGAAAGACCAGCCTCAATATATGAGTGGTCTTATGTATTGCCACAACGAACCCCTCCCCTTCTACTGCCAAGTGTCACCATTAACTATATTACTCAGTGTAGATGCCATGCACGGACTATTTCAAAAATGATTTCATTGAGGAATATAATTCCGAAACAGTGCCCCACATTGGGAAATCCCTACTTTAACAGTGAACCACATACATATTGCTAAGAATAGACATAGGCAAACAGTGTTCTATGAAGAAATATTCGTACACCAACACTGTTCTAAATAGGAATATACTTACTCGAACAGTACATACCCAAACAGTGTACAACAAGGGAATATACATACCCGTAATTCTATACATGAATATACATACCCAGAGATCTATATAGGAATATACTTACTCAAACAGTTCACATCTAAACAGGGTACCACATCCGAGTATATACATGTGTACGTGACCCGCAGACAATGTGTCACATAGGAATGTGCCAACTAAAATTTCTCTTTTACTAAATGAATAGTTCTTTATATGGATATACGTACATTCTTTTTTATTTTAAGAAGCTTTTTGTTTATCTTCCTGCAAGTTAACCATGACCATCGTTTAATACATAGTAGAGATTGCTGTGTATATCCATAGGAACCTGTGGGATTATCTTTCATTTCCGACTGTTATGATACCTTGGAAATGTTGTACCTGGCTAATGATATATGGTGGGTATAGAATATAACCATGAAATAATGGTTCATAACACCAGATGATACCCATAACCTTTTCAAGATAATTGGAGTGTGATAAGAAAGGTAAAAGGATAGTACATGTAATTGATAGTATCGATCATACTGAAACCAGTTGAAATGCATAATAGTATGATAGGTGGTGACTCATTTATAAACTTTGTTGAATTAATTGGATATGTGTTGCACTTTTTGTCAGAGATAGCCTTTTTACCCTTTATTCCTGCTTTGTACCTTTCTGAATAAAGAATGACAAAAATTATTTCACTTCGCTTACAACTTGTTGTTTATGTGGTGTTTTATTAACGTTTTTCATTGCGTTATAAATGATTTTTTGAAAGTAAGTATCACAAAGCTGAATAGAGGGTTATTCTCCTGCTAATAAGATACGTTCAATAGACAAGTTGTAACCATACCCTATTTCTTTAAACCAATCTGTCTAAGGTCCTTCTGCATCTGAAAGAACCTGTGGATCTACTCGTGAAGAGAGGGGAACTTCTTCCTGGTTCTATATGACATAAGCTATTAAAATCGACGTAAAATGGTGTATAACACCCAGATGAACCTTCCTTATGCCATCACTGAGCAGAGTAAGAGATCACACTTTACAGATACTCGTCTAGGCTTGCACACAAACGGGAAACATCTTTTCTCTTTTTGAATTTTGTCAAAATATTATGTTTCAAACATATATTTTGTTAAAAGAAAATGTGATACCTTACACTCAGTATTGATCTTTTATCTCTGGTCCATAAATGTGAATAGGAGTTCCGTTTGTTTATGTTTCGGTTTTTAGACTCTTATCATCTTACATCCTGCTGGGAGGATATGTTTGTGATGCATTATGTATTACTCACCAAAAACCAGGGTAGAGGAAAAACTGACTAAAAACAATTAATCTCATACTATCTACCTTTAGGAAAACGTGAATGCAAAGAAGTGTGATTTGTCCATTGTGAAGATCAGGTAGATGGATGCACGAATGCTATGACTATTTTTATCTTGATCCTTTGCCACACCCAGCAAGGGTTCTAAAAGAAGAGATCATATGTATTGTCATAGATTCTCTGCGCTGACCATTGGCACACTTTATACATACATGATAAAGACAACACTTAAAGAAAAATGATTTTGCAAGGGAGGAGAATTGAAAGTTATACTGGTAAGCCGGTATACACTCGGTGGTGTCTGAGTGAAGTCAACAATCGGACACCTGTCTAGTCTGTACTCTTCCGTGATAAGCAATACCTAAAAACAAATATAATGTTAGGTCACTACCTGTTAATAAAAATAAAAGTCCCTGAAGTAAAGATGACAGGAGAGTAAAGCCATGGGCTGATCAACAAAAAATGAATTAGGCCCATAGCCCAGCGGGTAGGCTAAAAAATAGTTCACTTTGT
>OZ012686.1:38237818-38275318 GCA_963942565.1 Maea johnstoni | reverse complement strand
ATGCCTCATCATAGCGAGCGAAGCTCGGATAATGGTAATGCACGCCCGACACAGGAGAATACCTACCTCACTCCTGTCACTACGATGGCCTTCAAAATCCATCGACCAGATTTTCGTACCGGGTGACTAGTGGCGCCACCACGGTACTAAAGCTCATTCCCAGGCCCAGTTCTATATCCTACAACATACGAACTATGGATATGTTTCAATCACCCACGGTAGCGGACAAAAAAGAGAAATATACACGTTTTATCGTGAAGCCTATGCACTAATTCAACAATGGTAATGTGCGTGTGTTGTGACGTGCAGCGTTTTCCTTAGAAACTGGTGCCAAGTAGCGAACGTGATACAAGCGCGCCACGCATCATTAACTACATAGTTGTGTAATGTTTCGGGGACGTTTCAGTGCTGGCAGTAGAGAGGATGGGCTATCCCGTTTCCGACATCGAGATCGGTTTAGCATATCATCTTCTATGCCGTTCCCGATCTCGATGTTGGAACATCGTATCCAAGGTTGGGCTATGCCGTCGAGATAAGTATCTATCAATAGATGTCTAAAATATAGTTGTCGAATTTGTCAATAGATGTCGTCATTGTATATCAGCATAAAGCTACGGCGTTCGATACTTACGGGATACAGCTAGTTTATCTCGGGTGTTGAGAACGCCGCAGAGTCGAGCTATGAGGAAAACGATGACGTCAACACATTCTATGGTGACGTCATCGTCGCCTATCCCGTTCCCGTTGTCGGAAACGGAATAGCCCAATCTCTCTAATGTTCAGAGCTTCGCTCGGCGTCGAAGCCATGCTTCATCATATTAATGATGATGCTGATAATAATAATAATAATAATAATAATAATAATAATAATAATAATGATAATAATAATAATGATAATAATAATAATATGATGCTGGCATGGCCAGGAAGCGAGCGCGAAGCTTCGGATGATTTCACTTTTTTTTTGTTCTGGCAGTAAGATTAATTGTATAAGATTACTTCGATTTCAACCTATCCCAAAATCATCATTTTGTTAACAGGTTTAAGAGAGCGGAAAACGGCTAGTTCTAAGAATGAATTGTGAGGTTTTGAAATTTGAAACCTGGCGAGTAATTTATTTTTGCCGTAATCATTGAGTCCATCACTGTGGCAACTTTTCCCGCTACTAAAGATGCCATAAAACTTACTAAGATTTCAACCTTTCGCAAAATCTTCATTTCGCAACAGATGAAAAAAAGCAAATTGAGAAGCATGTAGAGGAAATTGTGGCGATTCTAACGATCTACACCACATTAAAATTGACTTTCAGAAAGGTGTAGCGTCGGATGATTTCGTTTAATACTGAGCAAAAGATGGCATAGATTCAGCGAAAATGCGAAAGAAATTGGCATAAAAATTACTTAGATTTCAACCTGTCGCAAAATCTCCATTTCTCAACAGATTTAAAAGCAAATTTGGAAGCATGTAGAGGAACTTGTGGCGGTTTTAACGATTGAAACGGCATCGAAATTGATCTACGGAAAGAGTAGCTGCGGATGATTTCATTTCATACTAACCAAAAGATAGCATAGATTCAGCGAAAAAAATGGCATAGAAATTACTACAATTTCAACCTGTCGCAAAATCTTCAATTCTTAACAGATTTGAAAGCAAATTGGGAAGCATGTAGAGGAACTTCTGGCGGTTCTAACCATCTGAATCCTATTAAAATTGATTTACAGAAAGGTGTAGCCTCGGATGATTTCGTTTAATACTGAGTAAAAGATGGCATAGATTCAGCAAAAATGCGAAAGAAATTGGCATAAAAATTAGTTAGATTTCAACCGCAAAATCTTCATTTCTTACCAGTTTAAAAAACAAATTGGGAAGCATGTAGCGGAACCTGTGGCGGTTCTAACGATTTAAACCGCATTGAAATTGACCCACGGAAAAGCGTAGCTTCGGATGATTTCATTTCATAGTGACCAAAAGATAGCATTGATTAAGCGAAAAAAAATATTGGCATAAAAATTGAGATTTCAACCTGTCGCAAAAACTTTATTTCCCAACAGATTTGGAAGCAAATTGGGAAGCATGTAGAGGAACGTGTGGTGGTTCTAACGATTCTAAATTGATCTACGGAAAGGCGTGATTTCGGATGATTTCGTTTCATACTGACCAAAAAATAGCATAGATTCAGCGAAAAAAAATGGCATAGAAATTACAACACATTCAACCTGTCGCCAAATCCTCATTACTCAACAGATTTGTAAGCAAATTGAGAAGCATATAGAAGGACGTGTGGCGGTTCTAACCATCTAACATTAAAATTGACTTCCGAAAAGGTGTAGTTTCGGATGATTTTGTTTAATATATGAGCAAAACATGGCATAGATTCAGCGAAAAAAATTGGCATAAAAATTACTAAGATTTCGACCTGTCGCAAAATGTTCATTTCTCAACAGATTTGAAAGGGAATCACAGGGCAAGTAGAATTAGTTGTGGCAGTTCTAACGATTCAAACCACATTAAAATTGATCCATGGAAAGGGAATGTATTTTAACTGTGAACATATTAGTCCGTGAGCCAGAGGGTTGGTCGGTTTCATATTGGGGGGCCAATTCTACCATACATTTCTGAAAAGCCCTGTTGTTCAGCTTCAATTTCATGTATGATAGCCTTGCACACGTTGGAGCTTTTCCAAGATATCAGGCTTTGAAGAATGTCAGTTTGTAATTCATTATGAACTCCGGACTGTGAATATAGAGTGACTGTAACAGGGCAGGGCTGATACATTGGTATAGGGATTAAGATCGAGCCAGGCTGCTGTGTTGGAAAACCCAAGGCCGAGGGGGTCTGATGCATCTCACAGCCAAGGGCCGCAGGCTAGAGGCTGTGAGATGCATCAGACCTCCCGAGGCCTTGGGTTTTCCAACACAGCAGCCTGGCGAGGTCTTAATGGCTATTATATCATGATAAAATATATTTTGCTTTTAGATTTTTGGGAAAAGTGCCTTTAACTTGTGATAAACAGGAAGAAGTTGTTTACTTATGGTTGCCATGACAACGTGCGAGGTGAACCAATGACACTAAGAACACTTTATTCCAGCCCTGTTTGCACTGTGTGGCAAAAAAAATGTCCATACATTACTAATGCAATAGGCCTTATTTTTTATGTTCAATTTATGGAAAAGGTACATTTGATTTATGAAAAAAGGCCTTATTAAAAAGTTGCTTACATATGGTTGCCATGATACCGCGCGAGAGCAAAGAAAGAGGGCAGAAAACCGAATACACTTCGGTAAGCACTGTGTGGGAAAACTATGTCTTGATATTACTATGACAACATGATATAATGTACATTATACCATGCACATTTTGTTTGAAGATTACTTTTCTTATGCCATTCTCTAAAATGTCAACGTTAGAGTTGCTGGGCTAGGAAACTTAAAAATTCTGCATTTTTATTGTGATATGTTTGTCAAATATGTTCCACTTTGCACTGGTTTCAATTATCTATTTTCATATTTGTCTGTTCCAGAAGTTCATTAATGTCCACCCATATTATACAAATATGACATCCCTGTGGGGTGTCATATTTGTTTTATTATACCGAACAAAATACAAAACACAAAAGGGGGAACAATTACAAACACCAGAGATTTTGAATAAATACTCGTCGTCTGCCTTGTTGAACTAGTTTCACCGGTAGGTCACTCGGCAAACTCTGTGGGTGTTCGTTGCTATTCTTCGGGCTAGCGTTAACTAAACAATTAGCCCATAGCTGTTGCTATGGGCTAAATGATTAGCCCATAAGCAGTTAAGGACCACAGCCTGTTGCTAAGGAGTGAGGAAAACATGACGATTAATCCATGGCTCTTGACCAACCAGAATCAAGAATCTTCATGTGAGGTATAATAATAGAAAATGTCTATCCCTGTTATAGGGATAATCAGAAAATAGATAATGCTGTATGTGCACATAGACTTGAATTATAAAGAAATAGCCCAAGAAGATTTCATCAATGTGATGTTAGCAAAATTATCTATTTGCTTTGAAAAGTTTGTCTAGATTCCAAACAAATAATTTAGGGCCCTGGTACTGTTAATAATATGGGGACAAAGTAGTTCAATTGGTTAGGTGTCGGACTATAGTAATCAGTAGGTCGCTGGTTCAACACCCGGATGGGGCACTTTGGTCTGTCCTTGGGCAAGACAGTTTATTCCATATTGTCCACCCAGCTAAAAAAGGGTACCTAGCATTAGTAAGGCAGTGCTTAGAGCTTGTGCACTATATGTAGCCATCTGCTCTGGAATATCCCTCAGGGGATTGAAATGGCGTCCGTGTGTACAGGCTTACTAGGGAAGGAAGGTCATGTGAACATTTCGGTGGATACAAGACTATAAACCGAATACCTTTACCTTTACCTTTAACAATATAAATCATGACAGTCACATGACTATCTGAAACAGTCTGAGTATCATGACCATCATGCCATAGCCCCTGTCCAGAAAACAAGAGGTGACCATAACACCTTTGTTGAAGTTTCATCAAGCATCTTCAAAGGAATACTTCATGAGTGTTCTGACAGTATCAGAATAGATGTCATTTTCGATGTATACAGAGAAGAGACAATTAAAGACATAGAGAGAGCAGTCAGAGGTCAAGAATATTGTTCCAGGTCACAAAGTTCAACTGTGGAGAAGATTCCTGTCCAACTCATACAACAAGCAGAGCCTGATTGAATTTCTCACAATAGTTTGTAATTTCGAATATTGTCACTTTTTCTGCCATATTGCAGAGTCGTGACTAGTCAGTTGTAACTGGTGGAGGAAACAGGAGATCTTCCAATCCCAAGTCACTGTCAACTTTCTCACATGCCCTGGGTGGGATTTGAACCCTGGTAGTGGTGAGAGACAGTTAGCATGGCAATGCATCTGTCGTGGCCTAGTGGTTACGATGCCTGGCTCCCAAGCGTGAGTTCGCAGGTTCGAGTCTCCGCTAGGTCCCGAAGCTGGTTGACCTGGTTGCTATATAAATGTGTGGCGTTGTGGAGGGCTGTCTATGGTCCTTCTGCCACTGAAAGACCCCCCAAGGAACTATTCATGAAGAGAAGGGAATTTCTTCCCGGTTTCGGGTTTCTATATGACCTAAGCTGTTGAAAGCGACGTAAAACCCATCCCTTCTTTCCTACAGACCACACGACTATCAGGGTACGTAGGCCCCTACACAAAAGAGTGGAGACAATCGGTGTACCTGAAGGACCTGGGGTCAAAAGTCATGTTAGTAACCTGTGGTGAAGTTTGTTACAAGCTGACCACCGGTGGTGCTGAAGAAGTGCCGGAACTGCTTTCAACTCGAGGAAGCAGACATTCGCCTATTGCTCCATGCTGCACAAGCTGCTCCAGAAGGACACAAAGCTGTACGTGTCATCATCTCAGATGAAGTTTTGTGTCTGGCGTTTTTCCCCACATATTGGTGCACCATTGTATCTCAGGTGTGGTACAAGGATCCACAAGAGATTTGTTAGCATACAAATAGATGTTGTGAACTCAGATTGTTGTAAGTCAATGATTGGCTTACATACATTTACGGGTCGTGATAGCTTAAGTGCTTTTGCTGGTTGCGACCACTCAAGTACTTTGAAGATTACTCGGAGAGACAAGAGGGACATGTTTGCAGAGCTAGGGTCCTGTTGGGAAATTGAAGGTGACCTCATAGCAAAATTGGAAGCATTCACATGTGAGCTATACTGCCCAAAGTCTGGTACCACAGAAAGGAATGAGTTGAGATACAGGCTTTCTCCAGATGTTCCCTACACTGTTGGACATGGTTTGTATAAAAAGAGGTCCAGCGACAATGAGGACGAATTGCAAATTGACTGGATGCATGGTCTTCCAGCTCCATATGCAATACTGAACCTGATGTCATGCAATAGTGTCAGTGCTTGAAGGGTGCAAATGGACTCAGGTGAGTGACCATGTGTAAAGTCCAAGCTTGCAACAACCAGGCTTAGGACTTGGAGTCTGATACAAATGATCAAGTGGTGTCAGAGGACTCTGAAGAGGTACAGAATAATCTTGATTTTAGTTCTAAATATTTGACTTGTATAAATGGAATCGTTAAAGGCATAGTACGGTATTCAACAAGGTGACAGTGACATCTGAAACTTTAAGTCCAATTGAAAAATAAACCACAGATAGAAATCCAATTAACTTTGCATAAGCTATCATCATTAGATCCCCTTTTGAAAAAAAAGGGGGGGGGGGGGGGGGTCACCAGTCATCCCTTTCATATAGGTGGCGGGCAAGTGGCACTAAATTTGCAAATTTCATGTCTAAAATTAAAAGTTCATTTAGAAAATACCCCATGGTTAGACTTTCATCAAATCCTGCATAGACTTTCATTGTCAGGTCCCATTTGTCTATCTAAAAAAATTCTAAAGCGGGATCACCAGTCATGCTGTCCATATAGGTGGCGTGAAAGTGACAAACAATGTAATTTGTAAATGGAAGTGCCACTTTGGCGCCACCTATATGGATGGGATGACTGGTGAACCCCCTTTTTATTTTTGATTTCAAAGGGTATCTGATGATGATAGCTTATGCAAAGTGTAATGGATTTCTAACTGTGGGGTACTTTTAAATGGACTTCTAAGTTTTAGATGTTACTGTCACCTTGTAGAATACCGTACTATGCCTGTAAATTCCTTGCACTGACAGTCACATTCAAGGTTTATATTGTCTGCCAGTTTAAATACAGTTCTTGTGGAGTCTAGAATAATACAAAACAATACTGGTATCTTTGGAAAAATGTCTTGGTGATGCAGTGATTTGCGTATATTTTCAAAAAGATTTATTTCCATTTAAATTTCATGGTGAGGATAGTGGTGCAATTTCTTTCACAGTGTCAATCATAATTAATATAAAGACCTATATTTGGACTGAATAATAATATAGAATGGGTGAATGTTATATTTAATACTTAAAGGCAACTAACTGTCATATTGCAATTTCTTAAGTGGAAAATATTGAACAAAACTGACTTTTTCTCGCGAGACACCCCCAAAATTGGTAAAATATGTCCAGATTTTTTGTTTAAGGTACTTTTCTATGCAATAACCTATCTAAGCATGTTTGATTATTTCAAAGTTAACTAGTTGTAAAGTGTGGGGCTGATTGGGTGTCTATAAAGCATTGAATCAAAGGTATTTGTCTTTCTACATATCACACAGATTTTACCAGTAGTCCGATTATCACGGCCCATTTTCTCGGAAAAGCTCCACCCATTACAAGGCTATCATACATCAAAATGAAGCTAAGACAATAGGCTTTCAGAAAAACAAGGTGAGGATTGGCCCCCAAATATGAAACCGAAAACCCCAAAAATGGGGTTTGGCTCACGGACTATATAGCTTTCCACGGTGGCTCTCCCTGCTGATATAATCATAACGTCATAGCACTTGTTACTTTGTTTCACAGTTGCGCGTGGTGCCTGATCATCAAACAAACGCTATGTTGATACAATTTAACGGAGACAGTCCATGTTTATTACGTGACAGGCAAAGCAATGTTCAAAACTTGGATAGATCTGGCTGCAAAATATGCTCTGTAGATGGCGATACTTAATCCCAGAATTCCCTGAAACTTACGCATGCGTGACCGGATGTACCACAATGGTACGTCACATCCGGTCGTTCAGCGGTCCCTCAAAACTTTTCTGGTACACATACAGATTAGATATATACATTGTATATACATTATATATACATTGTATCTACATATGTGTACGTACACCTACGTTACATGAATGCTCGCTTGCGCTAGCTGCACTTCGTGCAGCAGCGCTGGCGCGCTCGCTAATAATAATGATGATGATGATGCTGATAATAATAATAATAATAAAGATAATAATAATAATAATAATAATAATATGATGCTGGCATGGCCAGGAAGCGAGCGCGAAGCTTCGGATGATTTTTTTTTCTGACCATAAGATTAATTGTATGAAATCACTACCATTTCCACCTGTCGCAAAATCATCAGTTCGTAACAGGTTTAAGAGTGCAGTAAAATGATAGTAGAACGAATTGTGCGATTTTGAAATTTGAAACTTCATTCATTTTTGCCGTAAACATTGGGTCCATCACAGTGGCAACTCTTCCCGCTACTAAAGATGTCATAAAACTTACTAAGATTTCAACCTTTCCCGGAATCTTGATTTCGCTACAGATTTGAAAGCAAATTGAGAAGCATGTACAGGAAATTGTTGCTATTAAAATGATCTACACGGCATTAAAATTGACCCACGGAAAGACGTAGCTTCGGATGATTTCATTTCATACTGACCAAAAGATAGCACTGATTGAGCAAAAAAATAGCAAAAAATTTACAACAATTCAACCTGTCCCTGGATCTTCATTTCCCGACAGATTTATAAGCAAATTGAGGAGCACGTAGAGGAAATTGTGGCGCTTCTAACGATTTAAACCGCAACGGAAAGGCGTAGCATCGGATGATTTCATTTCATACTGACCAAAAGATAGCTTAGATTAAGCGAAAAATAATTGGCATTAAAATTACCACGATTTCAACCTGTCGTAAAATCTTTATTTCTCAACAGATTTTAAAGCCAATTGCGAAGCATGTAGAGGAACTTGTGGCGGTTCTATCAATTTAAAAAGCATTAAAATTGACTCACGGAAAGGCGTAGCCTCGGATAATTTCATTTCAAAATGACCAAAAGAGCATAGATTGAGCGAAAAAAATTGAAAAAAATAAATTACAACAATTTCAACCTGTCAGTTAATCTTCCTTACTCAACAGATTTTAAAGCAAATTGAGGAGCATGAAGAGGAAATAGTGACTATTATTCTATTGATTCAAACCGCATTGAAATTGACTAATGAAAAGGCGTAGCATCGGTTATTTCATTTCATACTGGCCAAAACATAGCATAGATTGAACGAAAAAATTTCAACCTGTCGCAATATCTTCCTTACTCAATAGATTTTAAAGCAAATTGTGGAGCACGAAGAGGAAATAGTGACTTTTATTCTATCGATTCAAACCGCATTTAAATTGACTAACGGTAAGGCGACTACCTTCGGATGATTTCATTTCATACTGACCAAAAGCTAACATAGATTGAGCGAAAAAAATTGGCATTAACACTACAACGATTTCAACCTGTCGCAAAATCTTTATTTCTCAACAGAATTTAAAGCAAATTGAGAAGCATGTAGGAGAATTTGTGGCGGTTCTAACGATTTAAACCGCATTGAAATTGAGCCACGGAAACGCGTAGCCTCATATGATTTCAGTTCTGATACTGACTAAAAGATAGCATAGAATTAGCAAAAAGAATTTTCATTTAAACCACAACGATTTCAACCTGTCGCAAAATCCTTATTTCGCAACAGATTTGAGAGAAAATTAAACGGCAGGTAGAATGAGTTGTGGCGGTTTTAATGCTTCAAACCGCATTAAAATTGAACCTCGGAAAAGCGAGTATTCATAAATACTGTTCAACATATCGTCCTGACACCGTCATCGTATCGGTTTCCCCGACGTCGCGTGATCGAGCATTGTTACTTTGTTGCGTAGTTTCGCGTGATACCTAATCAAAACGCTCTTTTGATACAATTAAAGGGATCAGTTCATACTTATTACGTGACAAAGCAATGTTCAAAGCATGAAAAGATCTGGCGGTAAAAAGTGCCCTTAAAGCAAAAGGTGATGTTCATTTCCCAGACTTCCCTTCAGACTTCAGAAACTTGCGCCTGCGTGACCGGATGTACTAAAAAATACTTCCGTTTACGCGCGTGGGACCATATTGTTGGCACCTCAAAACTTTTCTGGTACATATACAGATTGGATATATACATTGTATCTACTTTACGTACACACACGTACGTTACATGAATGCTCGCTTGCGCTTGCTGCACTTCGTGCAGCAGCGCTGGCGCGCTCGCTAATATGATGCTGGCATGGCCAGGAAGCGAGCGCGAAGCTTCGGATAATTTCATTTTTTTCTGACCATAAGATTAATTGCATATAGGATTACTACGATTTCAACCTGTCGCAAAATAATCATTTTTTCACAGGTTTAAGAGAGCAGTTAAAGGCTAGAAGAAGGAATTGTGAACTTTTGAAATTTGAAACATCCTGAATAATTTATTTTAGCCGTACACATTGAGTCCTTGACTGTGGCAACTTTTCCCGCTACTAAAGTTGTCATAAAACTTACTATTAGATTTCAACCTCCCAGAATCTTCATTTCGCTACAGATTTGAAAGCAAATTGAGAGCATGTAGAACAAATTGTGGCGATTCTAACGATCTACACCGCATTAAAATTGACCCATGGAAAGGCGTAGCTTCGGATGATTTCATTTCATACTGACTAAAAGATAGCATTAAGATTGAGCGAATAAAATTGGCATAAAAATCACAACGATTTCAACCTGTCGCAAAATCTGCAATCTCAACAGATTTGAAAGCAAATTGAGGAGCATGTAGAGAAAATTGTGGCGGTTCTAACGATTCAAACCGCAATAAAATTGAACCATGGAAACGGCTAGACTCGGATGATTTGATTTCATACTGACCAAAAGATAGCATAGATTGAGCGAAAAAATTGGCATAAAAATTACGACGATTTCAACCTAACGCAAAATCTTTATTTCTCAACAGATTTGAAAGCAAATTGGGAAGCATGTAGAAGAAATCGTGGCAGTTCTGACGATTTAAACCGCATTAAAATTGACCCACGGAAAGGCATAGCTCCAGATGATTTCATTTCATACTGACCAAAAGATAGCATAGATTGAGCAAAAAATAATTGGCATTTAAATTACAGCGATTTCAACCTGTTGCAAAATCTTCATTTCTCGAAATATTTGAAAGCAAGTTGAGAAGCATATAGGGGAAATTGTGGTGGTTCTAACCAATTCAATTGCATTAAGATTGACCACGGAAAAGCGTAGCTTCGGATGATTTTATTTCATACTGCCCAACAGATAGCATAGATTAAGCGAAAATAATTGGCATAAAAATTACAACGATTTCAACCTGTTGCAAAATCCTCATTTCTATACAGGTTTACGAGCAAATTGTAGAGCATGTAGAGGAAATTGTGGCGGTTCCATTAACAATTTAAACCGCATTGAAATTGACCAATGGAAAGGCTAGCTTCGGATTATTTCATTTCATACTGACCAAAAGATAGCATTGATTGAGCGAAAAAAATGGCAGTAAAATTTACCACAATTTCAACCTGTCCCTAAATCTTACTTACTCAACAGACCTAAAAGCAAATTCAGGAGCATGTAGAGGAAATAGTGACGATTCTAACGATTCAAACTGCATTGAAATTGACTAATGGAAAGGCGTAGCTTCGGATTATTTCATTTCATACTGACCAAAAGATAGCATAGATTGAACGAAAAAATTGGCATCAAAATTGCAACAATTTCAACCTGTCGCAATATCTTCATTTCTCAGCAGATTTGAAAGCCAATTCAGAAGCATGTAAAGGAAATTGTGGCGGTTTAAAGATTTAAACCGCATTTAAATTGACTAACGGAAAGGCGACTAGCTTCGGATGATTTCATTTCATACTGACCAAAAGCTAACATAGATTGAGCGAAAAAAATTAGCCTTCACACTACAACGATTTAAACCGCATTGAAATTGAGCCACGGAAACGCGTAATCTCGGATGATTCCAGTTCATACTGACTAAAAGATAGCATAGAATTCGCAAAAAGAATTGGCATTAAAACCACAACGATTTCAACCAACAGATTTGAGAGAGAATTAAACGGCAGGTGGAATGAGTTATGGCGGTTTTAATGATCTAAACCGCATTAAAATCGAGCCACAGAAAAGCGAGTATTCATGAATTATTTTTACTGTTCAACATATCGTCCTGACCACCGTCACCGTGTCGGCTTTCCCCGACGTCGCGTGAGCATTGTTACTTTGTTGCGTAGTTTCGCGTGATGCCTAATCAAAACGCTCTTTTGATACAATTTAAAGGGAACAGTCCATACTTATTACGTGACAAAGCAATGTTCAAAGCATGAACATATCTGGCGGCAAAATGTGCCCTTAAAGCAAAAGGTGATGTCCATTTCCCAGACTTCCCTTCAGACTTCAGAAACTTGCGCCTGCGTGACCGGATGTACTAAATAATACTTCCGTTTACGCCCGTGAGACCACATTGTTGGCACCTCAAAACTTTTCTGGTACATATACAGATTGAATGTATACATTGTATCTACATACGTACACACACACGTTACATGAATGCTCGCTTGCGCTAGCTGCACTTCGTGCAGCAGCGCTGGCGCGCTCGCTAATAATAATGACGTAGGATTGAAGACCGCCATTCAGTCACTAAATTTACATAACCCTAGTGCCATATGCTGCTCCAAAGAGAACTAATGTATTAGACGTCGTGTGAAACATATTGATTTATGAATAACGTACACCGTGATGTTGTTTTTTTGCAGAATGCCGATACTTTGATGTTCTGTACATCGGATATATAGAAGACCATGATGCTGCTCATAAACACAAAACAAAAGAAGAGTAAGCATACACTTGTGAATGTCAACCTTTGATTACTACTCGCACTACTAAGAGACCCAATGTAATACACCTGTACTAAATGATATTGTAGGAGTTGTCGCATACATGGTTTCTTTTAATTGAAAAGGTCGACATGTGCGTGTGGTTGTATGTTCCATAGTAGGTGTCTTGAAAAGCGGGTCGGTGTTACATGTTACGTGTTACATGTTACGTGTTTAAATAAAATAAATGAAATAATAAATCATGGTCTTAGCCAGCAGGGCGTCTGGGTGCCTTTTTGGACACACAAACCCTTAAAAAGAGCCCCTCAGGACACCCAATTGTTTTTGTGTGGAATTTCTAAAAATCTCAATCTCAAGTTTATAATTGATTTGTTTTCATCTCCTTATAATTCCCATGACATTGATTAATGATATCATGCCTTATTTTGATGGATTTATACATGTTAATGGTTGAAATATGAGTATATTGTGACCCCCCCTTAAAAATTTGGACGCCCCAAAATTTTACAACTGCCAATTTTAGGCACCCAGTTTCTAAATCCTGGCTAAGACACTTAACTTACATTAATAGTTAATAGTACGTATCTGAATAGACAGAACAAATATCAGAACGCGTTTGACAACATGTGAGCACTTACTATGATATTTTCAGTTCAAGCTGTAGCCGCCTTCAATACTCAAACGTGTTGGATAGAAGAGTTTAATCGCAAACCCTCACCAGAATAAAATTACCTGATGTTTAGTTCGAACCTAGTCCGCCAGGTGGCCACATATATGGGTTATATAACTTCTTCGGGTGGCATCTGGCTACGACATGAGCCAACACAATAGTTTTTACAGTTTTACCCTTAACCACTGGAAAAGGAGTATATCAGCAGCATATATAAAAACGTCTTGAGTTAACCCAGGGGGCCTTCATAAACTAAAAACGATAATGTCACACACGCTCAACCTTTATTTAGAGACCTTTATACAAATAGTAAATACACCACAAATAAAACCTAGTCTTTTCTCTCTTTCGAGTGTGATTGATGGGTATGAGGGTCAATAGACATTTAAAGAATTAGAAGTATTCATTTCAGTCATTTCTTGTTAAACAAGAAACCCATTAAGACAGAAAGCAATGGCTTTTTAATAAAGTCAAAGTCGAGGGCCTTGTTAGGTTTGTCCAACATACTGTTCTTTTCATTGGGTAATTGCTTTGCTTTGATTGCCCGATCTTAATCAGCTCGTTTCAATAGCCTGGATAGGGTCATTTTTTCGACTACACACAACTTAAACACATCACGAACAAATTGATAATTTCAAAATATATCACATTAGATATAGTTACATGACAGATAACAATCTACATGAATACCTTCAATCTGCATATGAACCCGGTCACAGCACAGAGACAGTACTGGTGAAGGTACAGAATGACATTCTTACAAGCATTGACCAGCATGGAATTGTTATACTGATCCTTCTTGACCTAAGTGCAGCATTTGATACCATCGACCATGATGTGCTGTTTTCTACAATGGAAAGCACTCTGGGTATAACAGGGCCAGCCCTTGAATGGTTCCGCTCATATCTTGGTGACCGTACTCTTCGAGTTCAGATAGATGATTCATTCTCCGCATCACAGGAAACCCTATGGTCTGTACCACAAGGATCAGTGTGGGGCCCTCTGCTCTTCCTAATTTAACTCCTACCCTTAGGAATACTGACATCTATATATGGATGTCTCAAAATAGACTAATTTGAATGCAGACAAGACAGAGGTGCTGGTCATGGGTACCCCAAAGATGCGGGCGAAAATCTCCATTCCTAGTATTACCGTAAATGGTGTAATAGTACCAGTTCTTTATGAACCGGTCAGTAATCTGGGTGCTGTTTTTGATCCGAACATGAATATGTCTGCACATGTATCAAAAGTTATCAAGTTTGTAAATTACCACCTTAGGAACATTGGAAAAATAAGAAAGTTTCTCAATACTGATACAACCAAGAGTGCCATCGTCTCACTGGTGACATCACGCCTTGACTAGAGTGGTTAGTGACTCCAAAAAGTATGATCACATTACACCAGTTCTAAAAGATCTTCACTCGCTGCCCATCAGGGAAATGATTGAGTTCAAGATTCTGCTTTTGACTTTAAAATGCATGCAAGGATGTGCCCCTCTATACTTGAGGGAACTGTTAGTCAAACAAGCCAATACAAGGACTCTAAGATCAAAGACTAATAACTTATTACAGATACCACTCTAATCTGAAAAGGTTTGGTGACAGAGCATTCTGTGCCTATGCACCACGCCTTTGGAATGAGCTCCCTGACAACATCAAGGCTGCTGATAGTGTGCAATACTTCAAGAAACAGCTGAAAACATTGCTATTTCGAAAGGAGTTCATTTGACTGTATGGACCATGACAACTGTCCACTGACTTTCTTTAAAGCGCTTATGAACATTATAGGTGGAAAGGGTGCTATGTCAAATATCAATTATTATTATTATAATAATCAGTTGAAAATAAATTCTGATACTTGTTTGATGATATGATATTTTATTCAATACCTCCCACTTATCACTTGCAGTATGTAGAAGATGCTGGTTTTGTGGGATAAGACTCATAATTGGGCATATTTTTCTCATTAAAGTTTTGAAATAAAGACCGAGATTACAATTAAGGGTTTTTGGAACAAAAACAGCCCCCACAAAAAACAACTAACTAAAACAAAACAAAACAATGCAAAAAACAAACACACACAAAAACACATATGAAAAAAACAACAACATTGGACTCCTCTGGACGAGTTCTGCTTTGTCCGTACGCAGGAACTGCTGCCAGCTACTCCCTAAGTAGTTTACAGTCGTCATGTTTATTTCCATGGAGACGATGTAAACATTAAGGTTGTGAATCTAATTGCCGGAGATCATACGGATAGGGATGGCCCGGCAGACACCGCCCCAGGCGTGTAAACTACACACAACAATTGTCATACTATTATCCTCCTTAATCAATAAAGTATATATCGTTTTTTTTTGATAAACAAGCACTCATAACATCTGAGAACAAAATAAACTCGCCTGCCAGCGCAAAAACACCAAGTGATTGAGGACACTGCGCATGCGTACTAAGAGAACTCACCTAGACTGCTGAGGCCGAAACTAAAATGTCGAGCTTATTATCTATTCTTTGGACGTTCAATTACATTTACACGTGTATGCATTGATAATTCAACTTTCATTAAGCAGGAACAGTATATGCTGTGACTCTTAATGCTGCTGATGTCCAACCTCGACACGAAGGTATACCAGGTAGGAGAGATCATTCTGAGCCTTTGTGCACTCGCTACTCGGACACTGACTGGACTCGGATGACTTGCTCAAACGGGGAGCAAGCTATTTAGGCTCAATCTACACATCTACGAAATAATTTACTGCAGAAGGATAGCACAGTCATACACACGCGAATGTTGACCATTGTTAACTGCCCATTTACTTGATAGAGCCTGATTGTACGCGATCAAAAAGACCTTGGTCTTAATGTACACAACCCTGGATTCGAAATCAAGGACTGTAGGTGCAGCGCAGTACCACAAAACTCGCAACACGACAACTGGTAAGGAGGTAATACGGGACGCCAAAGCCAATACACGTCACATTTTGGACATATTTTACTTATTTCGTAGTACATATAGGTAATATAGTGCTAGGCAGGGACTTCAATGCTTAATCTATATATCTCTGACTCGGATGTAGGTGCCATGTTGGGACATTTGACGACATTGGCCATTCAGCAGTCTCGCTGAGGTCATGTTAGTTTACTTGACGACGTGTGATAAAGAGGGGACTGGCACGGCCACTGCTCACAGTGTTTGGTACACACAGGACACTCATAATCTCGTATCGCTAATTGTTCAATACCAGGATGGCCAACATCACTATGAGTACCAACAGCACCACTATGGCCAATGGGACCACGAATCTCCTCAATGGATCATTAATAACTTCTACTTCCGGGTTTTCAAACTTCAGTTCTAGCACCACAACAGTACAATTCAACAACTTCACAAACTTTACCTCGACAGTGGCGCCACCAACGGCCATCTTCGATACTAGTTCATTGAGAATGGCTCTCTGGGTCACCAGTATGTCCTTAAATATCATCGTCACTTTGTTCATGAATATATTCATAATTTTTGTTTATGCGAGGGTTAAGCAGATTCGGTCACCTTTAAATCATTTTCTTATCAATTTGGCGGCTGTTGATATCATGGCAGCATTGGTTTGGTGTCTACCATCGCTAATAGCTTGCGCCCTGGGAAGTTGGCCGCTAGGTGGCGCCCTCTGTCAGATGCAAGGCTATTTAATCAGCCTGTTCTGTCTCCTGAACATGCACACATTCTCAGTGATAGCTGTAGAAAGGTGGCTGAAGATATGCCGACCCTCCAAGCATGACCAAGTATTTAGCAACACGACCGTGACCATAATTTTGGTAGCGCTGTGGGTTTTTGACCTCATTTCGGCAGTATTCCCACTTGTAGGCTGGAGTGAGGTGATCTATTTTCCTATGCAATATCACTGCACTATCAACCACGCGAGCAGCATATCGCAGTTGGTTTTTCTTTCAGTACTTACAATAATATTTCCACTTTGCGTGATCCCAGTGTGTTATATTCGAATATTCCTAAAAGTTTCGAGAATGCGACGTACTGTCGCCCCTGGTGCCACCCTGGTCTTAGAAGAGCACAAGAATATTCCTAAAGAATCTTATGCTGAAAAGCTCCACAAAACTCAATTGAAATTTAAAAATGCTGGAATGAAGAAGTCGACTAAGCCTGTGCGGGAAATAGACGACAAGGAAAAAGCAGCAGACGTCGTCTCGTCGTCTAGTGATTCAAGCGATGAGGAAAATGACCAGAAAAAAACCTCGTTGAAAACTGAAACGGAGAAGAAAAAGAGAACTTATAAATTCAAACCACACGAACTTGCTAAAACAAAAACGATGTTAATTTCCAATTGCGATTACTTCTGCATTTGGTTATGTTACTTCGCGGTGATGGGATATTGGGTTGCATCTGATCCAAGAGCCGCACCACCAGAAGTTGTGTTCACAGTGGCCGCATGGCTGACGCATTGTGGTACTTGGTTGAAGCCTGTGGTATATATTGCTCATAACGCTCGGTTCAGGGCCGCAGCGAAAAAAGCTTTATTGAGGAAAACGGATGATGAGGTAGAAGGAAACGTCGACGTTGTTGGTCCAAAGGTATGGGAATTCAATCAAGATTACCAAAAGGACACACCCATGACTTCCACAATTCTTAATCCTTATGGTTGATAAAATTCTCACAATGCATATGAGTAGGCTGTCCAAGTCGCTATGTAAACGTGATAAAGTATGTGTTTGCGGCTTGTAGCTATGTTGTCTAGAAATGGTCATTTGTATTGTTTTAACGCTGCCACGGGGTGTTCCTTAGCATACACCAACAGGCCAAGGTAGTCAGCTCGCATTTATCACACCAGGTGGAGTAAGAGGGCTGTCGTTGTAGCTGAGACTGAACCACACATGGCGCCACCTGTTGGTCATCTGTGGTTGTTAGGCAGCGTCCCCTGAGACTTTGGGAGGAAAGTTTGGAAGTCGTTTTCTGTCTTGATTTTGTAATAGATAGACTCCAAGGAAGCTGTGGTGCATTTGATATACCCGAGGTGTTACGAGGCTAAGCCGATTAACACCCAAGAGAATATCACATACACCACAACTTCTATGTGACTTGTACCACAGGTACTGTGTGGCTGGTACCCCTTTCACCAATCATGAGCCAAGAAAAGCTTGGTTGAGCTCCCAAACAAATCCATTCTCTCCAACAGTATGCAAACTAGCCTGCTGTCTTATTATTATGCACATAAGCCTGGCAGCACCTAGTAGTCAATGCTCTTAGTGCCCATATTGCACTTCATTCAATCAGAGGGATATCGATGGATGCCTTGCCTTGCAAAATTCAGTGCTCTTCCAATCCAGTTACAGCTACTCAATTCCTCAATTTTTTCTTGTGGAAATGTGAGAAATCAGATAATCTTGGCGATTTGAAAACCCTTTGAGACATTAGCCTTTAGGATTCCTGGGAATGCAGCTGGGAATACCAACTGGGCAATGCTCAAGGAGTGGAAACAATGTAACTCTGAAGTGATTAACTCTTTCATACTTATAGTGCCCTAAAATGTCCCTAGTAATTTGTTTATATATCTTTGTGACTAGAGCATATTGAGGAAAATATTTGAAAATAGGAATGATGATCACAGCAGGACTCCCTTGTTCATGACAAATACCTGATTTTAGGTAAAAAGACACCCTAGATTTTGATATGTGTTTTATGTGAATATGTTAAATATACCATCCTGATGTAAGTTGTACGTGGTTAAATATGTCAGATGTCTGTACCTGGAATATATATTTTATTTCTATGAATAAATCTTTGTTCAATTAGATATCTGTTGTTAAGAATCATTTATTCTCATGGTGCATGAAAAGGTATAGTATGTGAAACTACAAGACCTGTAGGAGGGTATTTTTAAGTGAGTAACATAAACAGATCTCAACTTCCTTTGTGCTACTCAATGCATTATGCTCTTAAATCTTTGTTCAATTAGATATCTGTTGTTAAGAATCATTTTTTCTCATGGTGCATGAAAAGGTATAGTATGTGAAACTACAAGACCTGTAGGAGGGTATTTTTAAGTGAGTAACATAAACAGATCTCAACTTCCTTTGTGCTACTCAATGCATTATGCTCTTAACCAGCACCCTTGGGTAACCACTCTGTGGTTTGGCCAGCTGAGAAAACAAAGGCCTGAAAAGTGTGTGTTATGTCAAATACCGCACACTTTTCGAGGCCTGTGATTGGCGGAAGGCAGCAAATTGTGGTACAAAATCTAATTGGAACGCTCCCTGTGCTGTTGAAAGAGATGAAAATCTCAAACAGACAAACCTTTTTGACCTGATTTGACCTCAATGACCTTTCATTATTGACCATTCAGAAGATAGTTGGTCTTAAAATTTGTGAAATGAAACGTTTCAAATTTTGAGACCTCTATCTTATGAGCTTCTGCCCTATGGTACAATAATCTTTTAAGACTACAATTAAAACCTAATTGGCTGAAAAAAATGGTATAAGTACTATAGGTGATGTTTTGGATGAGAACTGTTACATCCTATTTCTAGATGATTTAATCTTAATACCAACTTCATAGAATATTGTGGTTTTGTACTAACATTAAAAATGTTTCTAGATAAAAGAGAAAAACAACACTTTAACTTAATAAGACCTACAAACTGTCTTATCAACACCATACCATTGCGAGATGTTTCAGGTGTCTCAAATCTGTACAAATCGCTACACAAAAAAATAACAATATTATTTAAAATATCTATACAAAAATGGTATGAAAAGGCAGAAACAAGTCTATAGCCATTTGAAGTGAAAAATTCTTTAATTAAAACTCATTTTATTACCAATGACATCTACATAAAATATACCCAATTCAAAGCATTTCACTATAGATATTATCGAAATGATATATTGTTTAAATGTAATTTTAATACCACAGACTTGTGCTCCTTACGCTTATCAGAAAAAGACAGTAATTATCATATGCTTACTGACTGTGTAAAAATACAAAGCCTGTGGAGCATGGTTTAAACCTGGATCAGATCTCTTGGCATGCAGGATTACCACCTTACCAACATAAAACAATCTTGGGTGATTTGAAAAAAATGGTCTTTATTGTTAAACTTCTTTCATTACAAAAACAACAAATGCTTAAATTTCTCAAGCGCATTGTTACCTTTTCATTTGTTTTCCACTGTATGTTGAAAAGATATAACAATGATTATACTATGTATGTTTGACCTTTCCATACAAGAACTGAATAAAAATGATTTAAAAATAAAAATATATGATTAGACAGCCTCAGATCTTTCTATATGTTGTCAACATGAATGTTCAATTTTAATTGTTTGTTTTGGATCCGTAACTGCATTTGTCCCATGGGGTCAACTCCCGAGGGAGGACCTACGGAGAGCTCCCCTACCACCCAGGCCACTCGTCACCCCCGGGCTTCATTGCTCTTCATGTCCTCTATCCCCCCATACTTATGTCATGCATCCTGCATCAGGTCAGTACCCTCCCACATCCTCCTGTCCTGTACAGATATCCTACCAAGTATCTGTTCTGCTCCCTCCCTGTCTTCCTGTCCTACACCCCACAAATATGAACACCTCAAACCCCACATATAAACTGTGTTACTTTGTTAATTCCAACAACCTTATCCAAATTGTGACTCTCCACAGATGATCTCCCCTCATACTTACTCCATGCCTACCTGTTTCAGCGTCCCTCACTTACCTAAGTGGCTCCCTTCCCCTTACTCGCTTAATTCTACGATTAGTATGAACCAACAGTAACAGTGTTATACAGTGATTTAAAACAGGTATGCATACAACACACCCTAGTGTCTCATTTCCCTTTTTTCACCCCTCTCTTTCCGTCATCATTTCCTCACCACTTCTCCCACCGTTCTGGCTAACACCTCCGATGGGTCCCCAACCAAACCTATTATCTCCTTGAGCTGCTCCCACTCTAGCTTCTCTGCCCATCAAAACTCCCCACCTCCCTTCCCCCCATATTAGCCTTACCTTCCCCAACATTCTGTCCTTGTCACATGTATCTCCATCTTCTGCCTCGTTCCCCACTTTTACCCCTTCTTCATCCTCCCTCTCTTCTCTCCTTCTTTCTCTCCTCCTCCCCCCTTTGCTCCCTATCATTCTCCCCCTTCTGTCCTACTCTCCCCTTTTTGCCCTGGAATTTCTTCAGCTCTATCTGCTTCCTGTCCTTCACCCTCTTTAGCCCCCTTTTCTACTCTCTCTCTCTTCCAACCTTTGTACTTTTTTCCCACTCTCCCATTCTTCTCTCTTCTACATTCTCCTAACTCCTGTTCTTTCTGCCCTCCCTTATTTACCCCCTCCATTGCGTTTTTTTCTCTCTAGCTTCTTTCTCCCACTCTCCCCTTCGACACAAGCCCTGCACGTAAAATTCATCAACTATCCCCACTAATCCATTGTTTATATCTACCACATTCAACTAAAAAAACTCTTCTCCCCTCCCTTCTCTACTTCTTCTCTTACTCATTTCTCTCAGACAAACAATTCAAATTCCAACAAACAATCAACTTTAGTTTCTTTTTCTCAAAACCCCTTACCAAATTTCGTTTCCCGCCAAAAACGCTACCCACGCCAATCCTCCTTGCACTCCAAATCATTTCAAACACCCCAAATATCCTCTTCCCGCTCCTACAACTGACACCACACCAATCACAAACTATTTACAAAATGGACAATACACAAGACACACAGCAAACCCTTCTATAACTTCTGTAATTGTCGAAAATTAGTCGCCGCTATCGTCTGCTCATCATAACATACCATAATGTAGCGCATGTGTCCTGCGTTTGTGAATCAATGTTTTATGAGTGTTATGTATCCAATCATAGGATATCATCACTTTTCCTTACCTTGATAGTTAAATTGTGACTACTCATCATTAGTCACGTGTGAATGATAACCTCAAATGTGACACGAATGACCACAACAGAACTATGTAACCAAATTACTCCTTTTCATATACAGACACGGAAGAGCGCAAAACTAAACATGTGTAAACAAATATTCCTACTGCGTTCAGGTCTTCAGTGAGGGAGAGATATACTCACATAATTAACCACGCCAACAGCTTTGAAAGTGGCACTGCACGAAAGCTGCCTTATATTAAGTTATACCTTATTTTTCCTCACTATTTAATTTGAATAGTTGAAGCCAATTATCACCACAACTGGTGTTAGCAAACAATAGAAGAACATGCCAGAGAATTGTCATATGTAACTCTTTGCGACCTGTGAGTCCTTCAGGGATTTCACCGGCAACTTTTATTAAGTAGTGCAGTCCGCTATAGGAACGTTTGATATTTCCAAGCAGCACACAGCTTTTAATGTGAAGCATCACTGTTAACATGCCATATGTTAGGTGTGGCAAAGCTCTAGAGATAATGCCTATCTCCTTAACAACGCTGTGTCTTTTGATCCAGCTCTCCACGATTTCATCTTCGTGTGGAATTGAGCACAATATCTGCTCAAAGTGGTCCTTGGCACTAGTGAATTCACCTTCGGCAAAGTAGCTAGCTAAAACCAAGAATTCCATCGAATATAATAATTCTGGGACTTCTTCTGCTGCAGTTCGGTAGAATTTTCTTGATTCGGCATGACTGTTTTTATCGGATCCATCTATCATGTCATGCTCAAGACAGAATCCTTTGAGTATATTCCAACAAGCCAGTTTCAGTTTCTGGAATCCACATTTTGACGTTGGTTCTCCTTCAGCATACAGCATGGCAGCATATTCCTGGACATTTTCCATATTCTTGATCACCAGAAAAATTACCCGGAATGCATCAAAAACCTGCCCTGCAGCTAGTGATATCACCTTAGACCGTGTGGTCGCCTCCCAGGAACTCTTTGCTGTGCTGTTGAATATTGGGAAAGGGAGCCATGAAAGACTCCATTCCTGTGGTCTCTTCAATTTCCTTGGATTGACAGTAAAGCCATTCTCCCTGATAACTTCAAAGACCTCATTTGAGAATTTGTCATGGTGCAGAGCTTCCTCAAGCCTTGAAGCAAAATCTCTGACGTTTTCTCTAGGAAGGTGGTCAATCATGTTATTCTCTGGGACAAAGTAATTGGGTAGGTTGAAGCTCCGCAGGAATTCTATGAGTCTCCTGAGAATATCCCTGGCAGTAAAAACAATTCTATTTGGCTGCCAATAACTACCTGGCTTTTCCTCACAGTGCCAAAGTAGCATGGTCTTCAAGAAGAAGCTTGGGATTTTATCGCTGTCTTGTCTCACGCTCTTTAAAATCCGTCGGGCCAGAAAATGTGACAAAAGCTGTTCTCCTGAGAGAGATTGCAAGAGGTATCTCTCGGCAAATGAGAATGAAAGGCGCCACTCCAGAGTTGGATCTTCAGACAGTGGGTGGCCTATTGCTACAAGATGGGTCTCATGGGTGATGATTGTCTCTATCATTTTCCTCGTAGGCCAATCATGGGGTCTTGCTCTGTGTGGCCATTCAGCAGCCTGGGCAGGCCAGTCACTGAAGCTATAGCACCTCACAAAATCAGTTTCAGCCACAAAGGTTTTAACTTTCTCCTGCCCAATCTCTAATGTTTGAGTCATGGTCTTTGCAGGACCATGATCATAGAATCCTCCTAAATCGGTATTTTTTAGTAGTTTTGGCATGTCAGCATGACCATGTATGTTCCCCGTAGCATCATGCAGTTGTATAAAACCAGGATGCTTTGCATTCTGTGGTAAAAGTGCTGCGCTCTTTGTACCGCCATTTCCACCCACGACCCCCATGCAAGCCATGACGTCTGTGTCGCTTATAGGCACCAGGCCAGGTAGTTCAAATTGACTTCCGGTTGGATGTAAAATTATTGCACCTGGAGGAGCTATGTCCGGTCGGCCATGCAGTCTTCTGCTTATCTTATGGAGAATGGATATGTAGACCAACCCTCTGGATGGTGCAAAATATTCACTTGCTGTGGAGATCTTTGGAAATAGCACATGGTACAGGTCTTCTGACATGGATTTAAAATCAGCTTGGTAATCAACGTCTTCATCTGAGGCCATCCTGCCAAATATAGAAAAGGTTTATGTTAAAACAAAAGACACTTCTATAGGTGACACGTCAGGAATGTGAATAACTTGGGCAAGTGTGTTCACATCTCAGATCTTGCCTCAATATAAAAGATACAAGTTGCATTTTTTGTGTTTTCCTTCTCCTTTAATTCCACCACCTCCCCTCAACTTTTCTATTGTGTGGTTTTAAGTGTATAAAGTCTAAGCAGTGTGGATTCTTTTGCCTCCCCCCATAAAATGTTTTGTTTGTTCATGGTTATTTTTAAGTAATGTAATAGTACGCAATATTGTTAACACTTGCATAACATTATGTTATATGTTTTGTAAGATTATGTAATATTTCAAACAAATTCATAACAATATGTAGTGTGTCATATTGTATAACATTATGTAATTCTTTTGTAATATCATTGTTTTGGGAATAATAAATCGGCGACCTTTTTAGATCAAACAGATTGTTTGTTTTGGTGTCACTACTTGGTCATATATATATATATATATATATATATGTATATATATATATATATATATATATATATATATATATATATATATATATATATATATATATATACTGTAAGTTCGGAAAAGATTGCGTTTAATTTTTGGTGTTTTTTTTGCGTTAAGCCTCGGACGCAAAATTAGAATTCGCAATGATTAGTGCTGCCACTTTAAGTGTACAGCTGGCATTCCATGTTCCCAAAGTTAAAAAACATAAAAATGGATTTTATGTAAATTCGCAAAATTTACTCTGCACAATCTTTTGTGAATCTACAGTATATATATATATATATATATATATATATATATATATATATATATATATATATATATATATATGCATGCATGCAAACATACATACTTATAACCTTGTATGGCCAACACAACAGTTTTAAATTTCTGCCATGAAATTGAATTTTCTAGAGGCGAATCCCAAAAAACATGTTTCTGGTGATTTTTTGCATAAAACGCCCCAAAATTCTCTTATGCAGCAAAATCAAACTTGCCATCTACCCTTACACTAAAGACACCCCCCCCCCCATATTTAGAGACGAATATTATAGCATGGATGACGTAAAACGCCATCAAAATATTTCTAGAGCTCCTTTAAGGATTTGGCCACGTACCTAAAAGCAGAGACTTTTAAACCTAGTTATACATAAGTTTTAGAAGCCCCTGCTGAAACCCATCACAAAAGTTAACAGGCTATTTTCGGCTGCATCGTGCATGAAAGGGCTGACACAGACAATTTAGGAAACCGTCTACTGGCCATGATCAGCCAAATACTTATTGGTTTTTAACAAATGATTTTGAACTGTCACACGTTTTGAGTTAATTCTATTAATTATATACACCGGTATATCGCCATTGTTATGATACGATATGTAAATGACGCGATATGTGTTGGCCATACGAGGTTATACGTATGTATGCTGTTTAAGACATATGGCTACCTAGACCTATTTGTTGCCTGGTAACAAAATAAGACATGACAGAAAAATACATATGACAGCCTAGAAATCTAGACAACATATTACCCCGAGGTGGCGTAAGATCAGTGAACTTTTTTCCGACAGGGTTAGTGCACAACCAGTTCCTCAGTAGACCCAAGTATAAACTAACCATGCTTGTACCATTATGTACACAGGTTCGTGATGTTCTAAAGCTATTTAGAGAGCAATTGTAGATATGTAGTCTTATTTGTAGAGAGTGGTAACTGCTTAGAATCAGGGAAAATCGGATTTTATGCCTGATACACAAGGAAAATGTCGCCTTTAGGGGAGGCATGTTTGACTAAAAGTCGATTTGTTCGTACTCAATCGCCGACGTATATTAAGCTCTCTAGTGCTGAAAACATGGAACGGCCTGGTCTAGACGACCCAGTGAATTAACGAGTTGAGGACGCAATATTGCAAATAAACGATCTTTAAATCTTTGAAATTGAAATTATGATTCCATTCATCGCATCAGCTATAGATTGGCCATTGTGAGTGAGGTGTAGATGATCGTTATTTGTATAATATATATATATTTCTTCTTATTCTTGCAGGTACTGAATTGGTGCAGCCTGTTATTGTGGTGGCGTCGTTTGAGATATGACTGTCACCGTAGCTAGAAAAACCATTTTTCTTTATAGAAAAATAAATTTCCTTTAAAGAGAAATTAACGCCATTTTTCTTTAAAGACAAAAAGTGGATAAAAGCATCAATGGCATTCAATATATTTGTCGCTTGTTACAGGGGAAGTTAGGGAACAGCGAATCATAGGGTTATTTGAATTCAATAACATAGCTCAATTGCAACATCTGTCATATCTAAGATGAATAGTTGATTTGGCACCCAGACTAATATAGTCGTCAACTACAAAACAGACTGACAAGATGAAAGTCAAATTCGGTAAACCACAGGTGTTAAGGATGCCCGCACCAGTTTTATTTTCGATTGTTGGAGACGTCCCATTGTTGCGCACATAACGGAGGTCAGGCATGAGTGCCATGATGGGATGGATGGGACATTCATATTGCCGTTACGTACCATTGAGGGTTATATGAATTACTTTTTTCTCCTGCATGCATGGGCTACGAAAATTTCCATAATGAAACGTGGACCTACCACCATATGTGTGCGTAAAGGGGGTGGATAAATTACGCTTTAATGCAGGATTGTCCGCCATTCAAATTAAGGTCTTCCGACACTTAGAAATTTGAGTTTAAATTTGATGAAATTTAGCAGGAGTAAAAAACAAAGCACAGTGATCTTCAAAAACAACTTGTATAAGTCAGAATTATCACCAATATTTGTCTTAACTATCTATACAGTGCTCTTAACAAGAAGATATAACGAAACTGACAGGTCTTTGTGTTAGTTTTCGCATCATAGATGGTTGAAGTTTGTGAAATAAGATTTTTTTGGTCGGATTTTCATGAAAATGATACGGAAGAGTTACCCAATTGGTAACGTATTTGCTTATTCTCATATAAGATATTGTTTAGCAAGGGAATCCCATTGTATACATAGATGATCATACATATTTTCTGAAAATGCATCAAATCATCGAATACAATGAATAGGAAATTCATTGTATCCAAAAAATTCAGTGTTAAAACATGTCTCTAAGGCTACCATTAAGAATAGGCAGGTATAGTCATAATGTCATATATTTGATAAAGGTCTGTTTTGTAGCCATTTCTTTTCAGAATTGGCTATAGTGTCAGGTAAAATATAATGAATTATTTTAGTAAGTGATAATGTCCAATCTCAATAGGTGTCACCGTTATTGAGTATCATATGACCTTAACTGCTTAAATGGCTAACGGTTTAAAGTATCAGGAAAACCGAGGAAGTATTAGCATCTTTTAGAGGGGGCCGTATTAGACAACCATTATTTAATCATAAACAATGTCTAAAATTGGAGCCCCCCTTTTTCCTTTTTTTCTTTTTTTGAACAGCCCTAAGCAGAATCAGGGGCGTCTAAATATTTTAGTCGCTAAACACATTCAACACATCGTGGAGCACAGCAATTTCTGGTGGTTGTAGTTCGATAATATCTATGAATGGTGTAACCTGGTTTGCATTATTATATTAGCCCTTATTGCAATAGTTAAGATCCAGAACATTCAATTGATATTTTTACTAAATTGAGTTCATAATCACTGGACTTTTAAATATAATTTGTATCAAAAATAATTCAAGTGAAATATACAAAAGGTTATGTTTTGCGAAATTTTGCCGGATGAAACAGTGATTTTATTTTTAGCCTGTCGCGTGCTTTGAAGCCCCTATCGCACGCTGGTGCGACAATGAGACAGTTGGACACCCCTTAAGAATAGTTTAACAATTTTAGTTGACGTCTTCAATGATTACACCCAATTATCCCGGGGGGGGGGGGGGGGGTGGCACTTGGGTATTTAGGGGGGTGCATACGTTCGTTATCAAAATTAAAAAATACCCCTAAAGCACTGATTTCTGGCCAAAAAAGCACCCTTATTTTAATAAAACGCTGATTTTTTCCACTAAATAAACACCCCTTCTTTTATCAAAACACTGACATTGGATGAACGGGAACACGTTTTTTAACTTTTATAATCCTCTGCTTGTTTAGCGGCAGCAAGTGGCGGCAGCAAACTCGGAACCCCTGAGTCACTCCGGGAGTCACTCGGCGTCAGAGCCGCGTATATTTCGTGGATTGTAAGGGGAATTTGACCCCCATACTTCGTACCTGGGTACAAAAAAGTACCCTTCTTTTACAAAATCACGGACATGCGGAGGTCTTAAAAAAAGACCCTTTCTTCCGCGAAATACGTAACGAAGGTGCGGCCCCCCTCTGTACCCGAGTGCCCCCCCCCCCCGGGCCAATTATCTGACATGGGCAGAGTCTGTTCGTAAATAACAACACTGGCAATTCCAACAAAGGGAATTTCTCTATTGTTGCCATATGGACAAGGCCAATTTTATTTGCGGAAAAGCAAAAAACGTACCCTATCACTCGTAGCTCTGTAGCAAGAAAAGTAACTCGGAACACCCCCATTATTTTTTGATATATCGAAAGCAAATTAACAGAGCAATAACATATCAAAAAATAAAAACATTCTCTGGACTATTTTCTTTTTTACAATTCATTATGTGTGACATAATGCCCTATATTCACGTCTTAGGAAGCGGGTACGACTACAACAAAGGGATTTTCCCCACATTGTTGCCAAAACAATAGGGAAACAAAGGCAGCGTCATTGTCTTTTCATGTCATAAAAAAGCAAAAAACGTACCCTTTCTCACATAGCTCTGTTGCAAAAAAAGAAACTCGAAACACCCCCAATTTTTTTTCGCATATAGAATGCAAATTTACAGGGCAAGAACATATCAAAAAATAAAAAAATTCTCTGGACTAATTTTTTTTTACAATTCATTATGTGCAATAACTTGCTCTATATTTGTATCCATTTTTGAAAAAAAAAGTGTTCATTTTTGATTCAACCCCTCCAGTTAATTTTCATGTTGTGCAAAAGATATTGTAGGGTTTGAAATACAGTTTGCAAAAGAAGAAAGATGACCTTCTCCATTAACAACATGCAAATTTATGTTTATAAATATTGACAATTTATTTTTTGGCACACAAACAACCCAAAATGAGCAGAAAATCAAAAAATGTGTGACGTGTGGGCCCTTTTTCTCTCAAATGGCCACTTTTCAAAAATCACAAATTTGTCTCTAGCAAAAAATAGTTGCCAAACTGTCAATTTCTTTTTACATTTTCTTTAGTTTTGTCCCACAAGGTAAAGCATATCTGAAAATTACAAAATTCTAAAGACAAAAATAAAACTGGTGCGGGCATCCTTAAACGTACCATATGTGACATATATTGACAGATTAATCCAAAGTTGCACAGCATTGCAAACTAAATGCTTCAGATAGCTCAACATCTAAGTATCAACAAATCATGTAAAAACTTGCATCTCTTGAAGTCTGCTTTTGATAAAGAAGGGATTAAAACATAGATAAGAGATGCAAACGCATGAATGAAATGAATTATATGTGGTGATTCCTACCTATATCTTCTGGGTTCAAATCTTTTTGTATACAGTTGTTCCAATATAAAAGCTTCCGAAGTGTTATTGCATAAGCCCATTATTTTGATCATTTTGCGTATTCTAAGCACCCTTGGTGGGGACAAGAGGAACTCAAGTATATGCAAAATTATCTTTGGACATGTCCTGCGCTCTAGGACCCAGCCTAAATTGACAATAAAATAGTGAAGTGGATCAGTCAAAAGGGCTAATATATTGGTTTTGAATGGAACCCGGCCATGTCAAAGGTTTTGGAAAGATCTTCTCGTATTGCAAAAACAGAAAAGCCTTCTAAATTTGCCTTTGGAAACTATGGTTTGTTTCACAATACCTTTAGTAATACTTAGAAAAATTGATACCCAGAGCTATTTACTTCCATGTGACAGCCTACATTTTTTTTATTTGAGTTGGTATTTCTTTCAACAGCAAAAATCAATGAATTAAACAACATGTATTGAATGAATCAGGATACCTATTTCAGGTGAACTCATACTTATGAAAGTGTAAAATAACATATTTGTAATGGTACATACAATTTTCGAATCAGTCCAATAACCACATCCCAATAGCTAATAGACATTTTATGACGTGAAATAAATAAATACTTGTCCTGTAACCAAATCCCATTTTTGATATAAAGAATTTGGTTTTAAATTCTATTGCAAAATAGAAGAAATTAAACCAATATTGTATTTCGTGGGTGTTATAATTCTAACGATTTACGCAAATCAAGTGTAAATGATTTTTGGATGAAGCACTGAGTATGTCTTATTTGGTTATAGAAAGTTGACTTCAAGTAGAGTTTCATCATATAAGCAATAGGAAACTTTAAGAGGTTGCGTATCAAATAAGGCTATTATGCTGATCTTTTGACATATGTACATACATACATACATACATATATATATATATATATATATATATATATATATATATATATATATATATATATATATATATATATATATATATATATATATATATATATACTAGTACAATGGAACTGGTCATCTAAGGCTGTGCTAATAATGCTTTTTTTTCTTTATTAATGTTTTGGATTATCATTATTTTAAGACTTCATGTCTTTCAGGCTGGTCAACTGATCAACATGTTAGTTGCCTGAACACAACTCATCATAACGATAGAAAAAAGACAGAAACGAAAAAACAATCAGGAACGACATGGCATGGTGGCGCAAAGTGACTCACCAGACTGGATGGAGGGGGTTGAACGTTTGTACATGTAGTATTCTTAGCCTCCATATCAAACACCCCAGACCTTAATTGCGTACCTGTCCTCTAACAGCATAATCTCCTAAAACAATAACCTAACGCCAATCAGCTTGTAGCCGTCTCAAGGGCTGACGAGACAAAGGACACGCAAGAATTGCAATTGGAACTGGTGGCCGAAGCGAGTATAGCAATTAGTTTTGAGGTTTGTCCACAGGTGGCGTAGTGGTGCAAAGTGACTCCCAAGCCAGGGGGGGTTCGACGAACCACTCGAACCCCCCCTGGATCCGCAACTGAAGTTACTTCATATAGTATTATAACCTCATACGGCCAATACATATCGTATCATATACATATTGTGTCATAACAAGGGCGATATACCAGTGTAAACTTGGTTGGTAATACTAACTCAAAACGCGTGACAGTTCAAAATCATTTGTTAAAATGAACCAAAAATAGCCTGGTAACGTTGGTGGTAGGTTCCATAGGTACTTCCAAAACTCGGGTATAACTAGGTCTGTACGTCTATGCTTCTAGGTGGGTGGCCAAATCCTTAAAGGAGCTCTAGAAATATCAGTGTGGACCATTTCAAACTCTCAACCAAATGGTTTTGATGTAGATATAGGAAGTGAGTCTTCTTTCATATATTTCCATGACATGCTACGTTTTGGGGGCAGAAAAAATGTCACAAAACGAGTGATTTTAAAGATTTGCTTCTGGAAAGTGCGATTTTTATAGTAGGAACTCAAAAGATGATTTTAGAAGGATGTTTACGATTATCAAATGATTTGTGTAAGTATGAAATGTATCTGACCCCTGCTGTGAATGATTTAGGGATAAAAGCCTATAAGTGTGATTTCCTATATCTAAACCAAGTATCTTATCAGGGCTCAACATTAAGAATTCATAAGCACAGCAGGGCTAGTTACCGTAACTTTCACTAGCCCTGAAATATTTTTGATAGCCCTGAAAATGGATGACGTAAAATGTCCAAGATTTGCCAACATGTTTTCTATTTCAATATAAGTAACAAAACGATTCAAATAGTGACCTATCCCTAGCCTATGTTGATAACATGAAAAGGGACGCAGTGTATTGTGTTGAATGGAGTTTAATTATCATACAGGTAGGCAGAGCTCCATACTTCTTTAGTCGCTGATATTCTTATTCCATCTCACCCCTTAGGGCTACTCGCATGTAGAATTTATTAGCCCTGACTTTCTGTTGGGCAGAGTACTAGCAATAACTCTCCATCATACGTCTTTGAAAAAAACTCTTAAAGCCCAAGTTATTGTCAAAATTGTAATACATTTAAACAAACCCCTTACGCATGAATGGTTTAAAATATGTTTTGAATGTTGAAATACATTTCATTAAACGTGTGGATTATGTATGCTGCAGGATTTGTTATTGACACCCTTGCGCTTCTCTCATCGATCTTGAGATCTGATCGATGGTCATTTATCTTTGGCTAGTACCCGCGTCCTAGCAGAGAGCTAGAGTATGATATTTGTCCTAGTGCCAAACTTCTTCGTTTGTGTTTTTCCTGTCCCAGTTTCGTTAAACTGGGAATGCATATTAGTCTCTGCGATAACATAGGTCGTTGGCAACGCTTTAATTGTTTACTACACAGGTAAAAGTTGACGGGCCTGTACGGACCCGTTACTGGCCCGTTACGTGTCTGTTTTAGATCCCCTCCATATATCTACATTTCGAGAAAAAATGTTCCAAACGTCTTCCGCAGGATTTACAACATGTGACCAGTCAATAAATACCCATAAGAATCTCAACTCGTAATGCCTCGCTAAGTTATTAGAACATGCACTGACAAGAGTTCAATGATTCTCATATACTTATTATTGATCTCTGACCTCTTATATAGATACCATTTTCACGCGTCCCAATCCCATGCTTTGTAAGTGTCAGTGCAAAAAGAATAATGCTTAAAATAAGAAGATTCTGCTCAATTGATCATTTCGGAGATATTGAATATCTAAAACATATTTTCTATAACATTTTAACAGTTTTATTTTAGAAATTTCTTTTTTAAAAATATGTGGCTTTTTATGATAAAAAACAACATGGCCACCATATGTCTCTGTTAACCCGTTACAACGGCCCGCTAACGCTTGAAAACCCGTAACGGGTTCTGAGCCTGTAACTATTTTTACCTTTGTAATGACTGGGACATATCATGGGTGTCCAACTGTCGCATCATCGTGCGACATGCGCTTCAAAACGGCTCCAAAGATTTAAAGCACTGTTTAGCTGGTAAATTTTCTCAAAACATGAGCAATTGAGCCTATCGGACATTTCACTTGAATGATTTTTGATACAAATTACAAATCTAAAAACCAGTGTAAAACTATGTGTGTAATATGTATATAATATATATGTATATGAAATACATGCACTTACCTGAGTTGTTTATGTCTAATGGGGACGTTTTAAAGATACTACAGACAATTTACTGCGCAAAACATCGCACATTACTCGACAGCGAAAACAGGTTGTTAGTAACAACTAGTGTATGTCCTAATACACGCAGTACCTGAACATCACAATAGAAACTGCTGGTACTGCAACATTGTGCTAGCTTCTATTTGTGGAAGTAGGTCAGCTTAGTTGTCCATACCTGTGCAGCTCTTAACCCTTTGACTGGAGGTTAATCTGGTCAATACAGAATGAAGGGAAAAAGTTGGAAAATTACTTAAATCATGGTATATGGGTACTCATCTATTAGTGCTCTGTGAGAGCTTTCCAATGAATACCAACATGACAGGGTTTAGATGGTTTTCAAAACGTTTTCCATCTTTCTGCCTGAGTAGTCTCAGCATGGAAAGGGTTAACCGCTCAAAATGGTTGGCTACTAAGCCAATGTATTTCACATGAAAGCATTCTTAACTGAATGAATGAGAAGGACTTGTGCGTTAGGACCCTCAAGAACTCCTGCAAATGTATTGATTATTCTGACGTGAAAGTGGGATGTTGGAAAGAGCTAGATACGGATATTTGTCCAAGAAAGAACTGTTATTCCGTCTAACATCATTCTTAAAAAGTATCCTAGCATTTAAACCCGACGAACACTTTCCACGGCAATCGGTCAGTGAGGGTAGTTTGATCACGAATAAAAAAAATGCTAACGAAAAAAGGAAGGGAAGACTCATAAACAATGCCTCCCATACCTTAGACCGAAATATCTGACTTTCCAATAACCATGGCGATGATTTCCTATGATTGTTTAGCTTTTTCTGGATGTAACTAAACCAATAAACGTCCAAAAAAGCTAAATAATCATAGGAAATAATTAACATGGCTATTAGAGAGTGGGATATTTCAGTCTACCCATATTCATTCCCGCATTCTAAGCTGGGAACCGGTCTGACACAAAACTATGGATTGGTAAATACTTCAAAATATCTAAAAGGGGGTTGTTAAACCCAACAGCGAAAAGGAGATATCCTTCTGTATGTTTCTGCGCTAGATCTGCACAAATGAACTCACCCTGCCACTGGCGTTTCCTCCATTTTGCAATACTGGTTCCACTCCAGCAATTAAGCAGGGCTTATTCTCTTACAATGCTAGTAGTCGTTGGACGTCACATGTGACGTCCACTGTGACACTGCAGCGGGAGCGTGGGTTGTCACTGTGACATCGTTCTTGAGCACCGGAAGCGTCCGTTTCATTTTTTGCAATAAGTTTTGGGTTTTTCAAAATATTTGACGTTGACTTGACATGAATAAAAAAAGGGAGAATATATGGAAAAAACTGCTCGGAATAAGTAATAGCGAAAACTGTCGAAGCGTGTAGTATTGAAAAACCATATTATACACTGTTATACTGAACCTATACAGCTGGCATATGTTTATGATATATGCAGCTTGTTAGACGGTCTAGGGACTATTATTGTTCGGTCATCTCTTCAAATGGCTCAGATATTTAATTTCGTACAGTGTCTAGTGGCGGCTAAATATGCATAAAATTAAACGTGGGACATTTGACAACTTTTTAACATGGCAAATCGTATGGAAGGCCAAAGTGGACAAAAAGTGCATTTTCTAATATTAAAAAATGATTTATTAATATTAATAAATGATTTCTTAATATTAATAAATGATTTTCTAATATTAATAAATGATTTCTTAATATTAATAAATGGCATGATTTCTTAATATTAATAAATGCTAAGCATTTCTTAATATTGATAAATGATTTATTAATATTACGAAATGATTTTCTCATATTACTAAATCATTTCTTAATCAAGAAATGATTTCTTAATATTAATAAATGGCACGATTTCTTAATATTAATAAATGATTTCTTAATATTAAAAAATGATTTCTTAATATTAATAGATGTTGAGCATTTATTAATATTGATAAATGATTTTCTAATATTAAGAAATCATTTATTAATATTGATGAATGAGTGCCATCTTTTGTTTGCTCAGGAAGTCTTTACCTGGGAAATAATGAATACCCCCTACACGTGCTTAGGATAAGCGGTAGACACTATATCCGCGCAGTTGTGATATGAATGACGTCATGGAAACTTTTGAGTGGAATCCCGTTGCATACTAAAATGTCACGTGACGGGGAAATACCTCCATAAGTGACGCGGCGATGGCGGCCCCAACGGCGGCAAATTTAATGTATATATATAAATATGTATATATATAAATACATACATATATATATATATATATATGTATATATATATATTTATATATATATATATATATATATATATATATATATATATATATATATATATATATATATATATATATATATTATATATAATAATAATAATAATAATAATAATTGATATTTGATATAGCGCCCTTTCCACCAATAATGTTTAAAAGCGCCTAAGAGTCATTTGACAGTTGTCATGGTCCATATAGTCAATCAAACTCCTTTCGAAATAGCAATGTTTTCAGCTGTTTCTTGAAGTTTTGCACACTATCAGCAGCCTTGATGTTGTCAGGGAGCTCATTCCAAAGGCGTGGTGCATAGGCACAGAATGCTCTGTCACCAAACCTTTTCAGAATAGTGAGTGGTATCTGTAATAAGTTCTTAGTGTTTGATCTTAGAGTCCTTGTATTAGCTTGTTTGACTAACAGTTCCCTCAAGTATAAAGGGGCACATCCTTGCATGCATTTGAAAGTCAAAAGGCAGAATCTGGAACTCAATCCTTTTCCTGATGGGCAGCCTGTGAAGATCTTTTAGAACTGGTGTAATGTGATCATACTTTTTGGAGCCACTAACCACTCTAGCAGCATATATATATAATATCATATATTTATATAAATATAAACATATATATATATATATATTATATATATATATATATATATATATATATATATATATGTATATACATATATATATATATATATATATATATATATATATATATATATATATATATATATATATATAATATATATATATATATATATATATATACACACATTTCAAAAAAAATAATCAAAAAGGTGCTTTTGATGCTGATTCCTATATCCGTATAGCTCTCCGGGAGGTCCAAGGTACACTAACACAAAGGCTAACACCGCACAATAGTTAGGTTGTCCAAGCAGCGTCAAGGGTGCCTCTCTGCCGTAAGAACGCTGTGCTGGTCGCACCTTAGGGAGGTCGCAACTGAGAAAGTAATTAGCAAGGGCTGAGTGCATACTGTATACGGACAATGGTCCGTGTTTGCTGAGTTTATAGTTATTTCAGGTGTGACGAGAGAGAGAGAGAGAGAGAGAGAGAGAGAGAGAGAGAGAGAGAGAGAGAGAGAGAGAGAGGGGGGGGGGGGGCGAGAGTTAAAGAGATACGGACGAGAGAGAGAGGGGGAGGGTAGGGGGTGGACGGACGGATGGATAGGCAGAAAAATATACATCGATATACAAATGACATGCTTTATGCCATGCTTTTACCTTAAACATAATTTTAAGTAGAAATGGTTGGAATTAGAAATGTCAGTGATATCAATAAACGTACACCGCCCCATCTTCGTCATGAGAGAGAGAGAGAGAGGGGGGGGGGGGTAGGGGGACGGACGGATCGATACACAAATGAAATATTATACACCATACTTTTACTTTGAAAATAGTTTATGAGTAGAAATGATTAGAATTCGATATATCAGTGATATCATAAACGTACACCGCCCCATCTTTATTACAGCCTTTTTAATAACCCATACTCATATTTATCAATGGTATACCAGAGAGAGAGAGAGAGAGAGAGAGAGAGACGAGAGAGAGATGAGAGAGAGAGAGAGAGAGGAGCGAGGGAAAGAGAGGGGGGTGGACGGACGGATGGATAGGCAGACAAACAGACGGATCGATATACAAATGACATGCTTTATGCCACGCTTTTACTTTAAAAAT
>OZ012686.1:38202818-38232818 GCA_963942565.1 Maea johnstoni | reverse complement strand
ATCTGCGAAAAATAAACAGAAGAGCATTTCTTTTATCAGGGGAAGGATAGACTGACACAAACAAACACATGTTAGACCACTAAAAATAACATAAAGTTATATGATCATATTTATGGAAAATTTAGTCGAAGCAGAGATGTATACCGGGATGTATATTATAGATTGTCCCTGGTCAAAGTAGTGTGCTGGAAACCTTCCTCTATCCAACGAGAGGTTAAGCCATCTGAACTTAACGTCGAACCCTGCAAGTTGATGTTTTAGTAAAACCAGCTGTCGAAAGAAGTGTCAGTTGGAATATAGTGTTTAGATTAGTCTAAGGGCTTATAGATATTACTTATAAGTTAGATCTTATGACATGGTTTTATAAAGTTTTACTAATAATTGGACATGACCTAGTTCTGAGTTATAATACAGCTACACAGAAATTTGGGTTAGAGTCTTTTCATAAATAATTTTTATGCTCACCAGATGGCGCTATTCATTACTTGTTCCTGTTCTCTGTCTCAAACTACACATCGGTTTTATTTTAGAGAAAGAATGTTAGTTCTGAAAATAAAAAAAAGACTTCAATTTGTTACAAGGAAAATTTAATGCATTACATTGATATCGCAAAAGTCCCTGTAATCAGGTTCAATTTCAACATGGATAATGTACCTTGAAATAATGGTTCACCATATATGGAAATGAATATATATTAAAGACATGTTTGAATGAAGAGAAATTTCATATCCGACCATGGATTTTCACATTCATGTAGTACATGACATAAATAAAACCTGCAAAATAACTCATTTGCACTCTTCGTCTAAAAATGACATGTGTGAAACTTTGAAAATAGGCGGCAGTATATTTGAGTATAAATATTACTATCTTTTGTAATATCATAGCGTAGAATACAGGGAATACACTAATGTGAACTAGGTTTTGATGTCTTTTGCAATCTTGACCACTTACTTGTTATGTAAGTAAGAGTTTTTGTAAAATAATATCCTTGTCTATTATATTCAATTTATATATCCCATCATAAGTTAAACTTTCTTATCCACATCCGATGGAACAAAATTGTCGAAACACTGCACGCAATATCAACGATTTAAACTGTTTAGTGTGAAACGATGCAATGTCGAGCTCAAACAGCAAACTTCAAGTCACGTCAGCACCTGCTGCCATCTATTGGCAGGAGTGTGAACTAAAGGTACTTGACACGTTTTCGGTATGGCACACTAAAGCATTATTTGACAATTTGAATTGATACACACTACTTTCAAGAAGAAAGATTGAACAATATTTACTACTAGGTGGGACGCGTTATTAATATATGTTACTATCAAAATTATAAATATGTGTACATTATTTAGCCTGCATTACAAGAAAAAGAGAGAGAGAGAGAGAGAGAGAGAGAGAGAGAGAGAGAGAGAGAGAGAGAGAGAGAGAGAGAGAGAGAGAGAGAGAGAGAGCTTTAGATACAGTCCTGGAAATCGGAAATTGGAATTTCGTTTTTCGTCACATTTAAGCCATATCATAGCTAATACGTGACTAGCCAGTTGTAAGTAGTGGAGGAAGCCGGAGTACCCGGCGAAAACCACCGCCTAACCCCAAGTCACTGGCACCTTTTTCACATGCCCAAACCGAGATTCGAACCCGGCACTTGGGATGATATTAGTTACGCCCAGTTGGAAAGTGCAATCCTGCCTGCTATCCAACCGATGTCATCCAGATCTCACGAAGCGGAGCCGAGTGCGATCTGAATGACTGAGGGCGGATAGCAGGCCGGAACTGCTCTTTCATGCTAAGAATAAATAACAAATACATCTCAAATTCTTTTTCAAATAACTTTGGAGGTCAAAACGAGGCTGGCTGCCCAAGTGGTAATATTGAATTCTGCCGTTCGATATTGAATCTACAACGTGTGAACGGCTCCAGGTCTAAACCTATCGACCAATCACCATAGAAAATTACAGCAGAGCAGGTGATAACGTTATAGACTCTAGCGAGACATGGACACTACTATAGAAAACTGTGGACTGCGTGCATCTAGGCTGAGATGACCAAATACCACTAAATACCACAGCTGTATGTATCAGTGACACTGCTCACTGTGGGATGTCAGCATTGACTGAAACTAATATCCCTAAATCCCCATTCCTAAGCTTTCTTTAATTAGAAGTAGTTTGTTTATTGCTGGTTATAAATAATGGCTGATATTGCCGCTCATGTTGAGGTAAATAGCACGATCATAAGTAAAACAACACCGCTAGTTGTGTTGACCATAGCAAGCCAGGGGCAATTTGTAATGAAATCGGGCACCCTGTTTTAATTAGGAATAAAAGAATCCTAACAAATCACAGGAAGTGTCAGGCAATTTCTCTTACAATTTTAAAAGGTAATTTTCTATTTATCGTCTTTTAACAAGTTGTAATGTCACATCACGACCATATGGCCGTAATGGCGATGACGTGTTTGTCTTGTCAATTAGTTTGTTTGTCTATTTGTTTATTTGTTTGCCTGTCTATGTCTATGTTGATATATGTCGCTTTCATTAGCTTAAATCATATCGCGACGAGACCGGGAAGAAATTCCCTTCTTATTGATAGTCTTTCGGATCTTTCAATCACAAAAGTAAAGCTCTTCACAGCGCCGCACATTTGTTAATCGCCTATGTCAAGTATAAACCTTCACATTAATTTTGATTTTTCCGTAAGCGTAGGGTTAATCGATTCATCGTACTGTAGATTCACAAAAGATTGTATAGAGCAAATTTTGCGAATTTACAAAAATTTTTTTGCGTTTTTTAACTTGGCCGCAACATGTAGTGACAGCTATAAACTTAAAATGGCAGCACTAATCATTGCGAATTTTAATTTTGCGTCCGAGGCTAAACTCTAAAAAACGCAAAAAATTGAACTAACGCAATAATTTCCGAATTTACAGTATTACATGTCCGTGGAAAGAAGAAGAGTCGGTCGGTTGGTCGGTCGATCAGTCGGTCGGTTTGAAGTTGGAAAGAAAGATGCAAAGGGTTTTGCGGTATAGAATAGTTATGTAATATTTATCTGTTTCAACTAGGCGTTCTACCATCAATACGTCACGATCAAAAGATACCTTCTCCAAACAGATTTTGCTTGTTGTTTGCCGTGGCGAATCTCCTGTGTATCGGAGTATAGGACAGTGCGAGAGATGACGGCAGATCTGCGTCACAATGACGGCAGATCTGCGCCACCAGATGAAGGCAGATCTGCACCACCAGCTGACGGCAGACGATGGTCTATCTGCACCAGCAGATGAGGGCAGATCTGCACCACCAGCTGACGGCAGACGATGGCCTATATGCACCAGCAGATGAGGGCAGATCTGCACCACACGCCGACGGCAGACGATGGCCTATCTGCACCAGCAGATGAGGGCAGATCTGCACCACCAGCTGACGGCAGACGATGGCCTATCTGCACCAGCAGATGAAGGCAGATCTGCACCACCAGCTGACGGCAGACGATGGCCTATCTGCACCAGCAGATGACGGCAGACGATGGCCTATATGCACCAGCAGATGAAGGCAGATCTGCACCACCAGCTGACGGCAGACGATGGCCTATCTGCACCAGCAGATGAGGCCAGATCTGCACCACCAGCTGATGGCAGACGATGGCCTATATGCACCAGCAGATGAGGGCAGATCTGCACCACCAGCTGACGGCAGACGATGGCCTATCTGCACCAGCAGATGAAGGCAGATCTGCACCACCAGCTGACGGCAGACGATGGCCTATCTGCACCAGCAGATGAAGGCAGATCTGCACCACCAGCTGACGGCAGACGATGGCCTATCTGCACCAGCAGATGAGGGCAGATCTGCACCACCAGCTGACGGCAGACGATGGCCTATATGCACCAGCAGATGAGGGCAGATATGCACCACCAGCTGACGGCAGACGATGGCCTATATGCACCAGCAGATGAGCGCAGATCTGCATCACCAGCTGAAACTGGGGATGAAATGAACTGGATGCGGTAGAAGTCAGGAAGCAAGAAAGGGAGGCATCGTGTGCTGCCCGGGCCGCCTTGTCAACACACCAGCCCGCAAACAAGAGAGAACTTTAGAAAACATGAAAGTTGACCTTATAACTAGTTAGGGGCAACGATGTTTCCAGATAAGCGGGCTCGCTTTCTCACTCACCTACCCCGGCAAACGTTCTGCCGTGTCACTCATGCTGCGTAACATGAGGGGGTAAGGGGTACTCTACCTTTCCCCTACTGTCCCCTGGGGGTTGGGGGGGGGGGGGGGGGGCGTCTCGAACATCGAACCTGACTTATATACGACATTCAAATCAGTTCAAGCTTCTCGCCAACAGCCCTTGACATTAGCTTTAAGCTTGCTATTACATCGAACCTTTTCACAATTTATATCTGACATATATACAATATTCAAATAATTTCAAACCTCTCGTCAAAAGCCATAGACTGTGTTTATTGACTTTCTCCTGGTTCTAAGTAATCTATCCTGAATTGATTTCATTCCTATTTTGATTTTAGTCCTTAAAGAGGAGATACTAGAACTGGTGTAGATAACACAACTCTAATCTCAGATAACTGTGCTGACAGTGCTGTAGTTAAACACATGAAACCTTCTGAACATCAAGTTAAGTGGTAACTACTAGCTTAGATTTCTAGGCTGTCATATGTATTTTATGTCATTTTTTTCCTGTTAGCAAGCACCAAATAGTCGAGGTGGCAATGGTGGTCAATTTAGTTTACACTTAGCTCACCAGGGGAATAGAGGCTCCAGATTGATTATGACACCTCTGGAGATATGAAGACCAGGTGGTGCCATCTATCTACCATACCTGGTACTACACAACACTGCTTGGTTAGTACAGAAGGGAATTAGGAACCTAGTCTAGATATAACTACCTAACTCAGTCTGAGACTAGGCTACAGCAAGCCCTGGTTGAGTGTCACAGGATCAGTGCCCGAGAGGAAGCAAGTAAGAAAACTAGCGCTATGCCTCGAGACACTTGCTCTGTGATGAGTGGTGTGGAAATGCGAGCTGTCACTCAGCCCCAGACTCAGATCTGACTTCCTCAAGAAAAACCCAATAATTGATAACTAACCAGGGGCTTCCCCGAGAGGAGCCGAGTGGTCTAAAGTATTGCAAAGATTGATAACTAACCATGGGCTACCCCCAGAGCCATGTGGTCTAAGAATTTGCGCATTGAATGCTTGCTGGTTCTCATCCCTGCCAAATATTTCGGATTCCAATCCTGCTAGGGGTGTGTGAAAAGGTTGCCAGTTACTGGGATGAGTAGCTTGTTTTGCCTGGGTACTTCATGCATATCGGGCTTGTCACAGGTTCGTCCAAATTGGCAGCAAGAGGGATATTGTGAACTACTACTGGCTAGTCACGGTTTAACTCTAATATGACTGAAAAAAGTGACGATGAACACAATTTCGAATTCGATATCTAAGATATTAACCACATGAGAGTAAGACACTCAGGAGGGTATAAATAAGCTGCACAGGTAAGCAATTAGAAATTATCATAATCTTTATTGCCAAATATGTAATTCGTAGAAATAATTGGAACAATAAGGAAATAGAAGTTAATGTTATTCGACAAAAATGTTAATATGTATGAAACAAATACAAAGAGGACTTTCCTATGAAATTATTTTCCGTTATACTACCGATTAAAATGGTTTAAGATATGATGGTGTTATACTATTCACTCATGCTACATGTGAAAGTGAATACCTTTGTAAAAAAGTTGGAGTATTGTATATGTATTTGCTATGAACTGAGTAGCTTTGTAAAACCATTGCCTATGTAGAAAGCATACATAAAAAACTGTAAACGCGTACGACACATTAACCTTTTCTCAGACCTGCCATATGAGCAATTAGATAAAAACAAACTAGCGCTGAGCCTCGATACACTTGCTCTCTGATGAGTGGTGTGTGTAAATGAGAGCTGTCACTCAGACACAGACTCAGACCTGACTTCAAGGAAAACATAACGATTGATAGCTAGCCAGGGGCTACCCCGATAGCCGAATGGTCTAAGATAATGCACATCGACTGCTCGCTGGTTCTCACCGCTGCCAAATGTTCCGGATTCCAATCATTTTCGGGACATGTGAGTAAGGTGCCAGTGAAGTTCAGCAGGCACTCCTAATTCTCAACCTAGAACTAGCAAAACAGAGAAAGTGACGAAAAAGAAGAACACTCTCAAGCAAAGACCTGATATATATACAGTATATATATATATATATATATATATATATATATATATATATATATATATATATATATATATATATATATATATATATATATATATATATATATATATATATATATATGTATATATATATATATAAATATATGTATATATACATATATATATATACATATATATATATATATATATATATATATATATATATATTTATATATATATATATATATATATATATATATATATATATATATATATATATATATATATATATATATGTGTGTGTGTGTGTGTGTGTGTGTGTGTGTGTGTGTATATGGGCCATCTATGGGAATTGAATGATATTACAATATTTAGTCAACTCAGAGGGGGAATGATAACTTTTCGGGGACTAGGAGTCTAGTCCAGGTGGTCAATAACAGCGAGATGTCTAATCAGAGCAAGATGAAGTATGTGACAATAGATTGATTGCAGTTGAGAATTTGCATGGAGATAGTGACTGTGTTAGCGGAATGTTATATCGTAATAGTCGCCCTAGTCGGACACGGCTATAGATAGGGCCTCTGTGATGACGAGGAATGCATGTTGATAATAGCATGGTGGTGTTAGCGTCTATGACGCTTCCTAGGTTACAGCTATGTGTGTGATGTGTGGAGGTGATGATAGAGGGCGCTGTAATAGGGATTACACCACAGGAAAAGGTGGATTTAATTTGATGGGCTTAAATATCAATACCGTGAAACCTCGGAACACCTTGAGACCAGGTCAAAAGCGTTCAAATTAGGGGAAGTTCACATTTCAGAGATATTTTCATTACTAGTATGTAAAATATACAAATAGGAACCGGGTAATTGTATTCGCATTAGGAGGTTTTTTCATCTCCGGGGTGTTCACAATGAAAGGTTTCATTGTAGTGAGATATCACTACAGTGATGTTTAGGAGCTCAGATAAAAGTCGTGGATTACATGACATTTTAATGCTGAGTGCGGTAATGGCTCGAAATAAACTAGGTTGTCACCATGTGACACTTCCATGTGAGCCTTCATGTCAATGTGTGTATGTATGTATGTATGTATTTATGCATGTATATATGTATGTATGAATGCAGGTATGTATGTATGTATGTATGTATGTATGTATGTATGTATGGATGGATGGATGCATGAATGTATATCTTTTGACTGCAAAGTGCAAAAACATATCAACTTCATCTAAGTATTAAACGTATAACTAAACCAAAAAAGAGTCAGTATTTCTGTGATGGTGGCCGTAAGCTTAGTTTATTCAAAGTAATTTCCTACCATAATGATACAGGTAATATAAATAAAAAAGCTCAACATTTCTATGTAACAGATAGGTTCCAGTCTATGCTATCCAATAATTGTCTGCAGTTTCTCGTGAGGTTAATATTTAGGGATGCATCAAGTGCTATCTGCAGCAGATGGTAGCGCACCGCTGCATCTTCATCTATCAAGGTTAGCTCTGCGCATGCGCGTCATGATCTTCGTCTGTCATAAGATAAGATTTTTCGCGTTACCTTGTACGCTCTACCGATCAGAGTACTTCTCCGCCAGCGTTTACGTTTCCAAGAGTGGGATTTTCTATTGATAGCCGTTTTTGCAGAAAGATACTATTTGTCTTGAAATACAAATGCATTGTCTTTAAATACAACTTACTTGTCTTTGAATACAGTTATTTGTCATCAAATTCGTTTGTCTTTAAGGACAAATGAATTATTTCTGAAAACAGATGAATTGTCTTTAAAAACAAAAGAATTGTCTTCAAAGACAAATGGTGCTTTTCTGCAATAACAGCTTTCCACGATTTTTGCCATTTTTTCGATAATGCACTTCTCTCCTATCATTTCTTTTTACAATTTGATGTTCAAAATGTTACTAGGAAACAAAGGGACACAATTCATAGACAGCGTTATGCTGAGAAGAAAGGACGCAATATCAAACATCAAAATAGTATACAGTAGATCAATACAACGGAAGTGGTGAAACATGTCTCATATGTATTGTACTGCAATTCAATACAAACTCATATTGTTAGTTTCGACCTCATGTGTGCCTTCTAAGGTGGTCCTATATCCCAAAAAATCCCATAATAAAGCTGTCAAAAAGTGCATAAAAGACAGGGCGCAGATAGTCCATATAATCTCGCTTAAACATTTCTCTCTCGCTTTCATTTGGTATAAATCAGCCATAACCCACTGTTCCTCGTCGAGATTACATAGGACGGGGGCACATTAAGAAAGTGGGTGTGGCAACCATGGCAAAACACGGGAGGAATGAGGTAAAAAACGAGATGATACCTTGATAGAATGGGGGAGGCCCATGCTCTTGCAGGATTGTTTTTGATGTTTTGCTAAGGATGTGGGACTACGTTATGAATGCTAAATATAACTCGTATCACAGCAGTTAAACGCCAAGGCGCCTTCACGTCTGCCATGTTTATGTGCGTGAGATTTACGCGAGGAAACAGGTGTAATGGACAGTCGGATTTTCCGACACTCTTGGGGAATTCGGCGAAATTCTGAGAATTTCTGAATGTCGTTTTGGTTGGGTTGTTGGGATGCCAAGAAGTGGGAAACTGGTCATTTGTAATACTCCAAACGTGTCGAATTTATAACGTTATATTTAAGAGGAGAGGATCGCGGACGATGCGCCTGCGCAGTAGGGCGCACGTGCGTCCCGCGTGGCCGCCATTTCTCGCGCGCATTCCCTGAGCCAGGTGTGGCCGCTAATTTACGTTCCTCGCGCGAGAGTTCCCTTGCCGCCCGTCGAGAGAAGCGTGTACTCGTAAACACCTATAACCTTGACTGGCAGGCCCAGTCAAACCGCAAGTTCATGGCAAATAAATAAGTCATTGATGATACATAAATTGCAAGTTTGCATTTGTCAAAAAAAGTAGAGCCAAACAACCCAGTCCGTTCCAGTACTGCCTCACAAGGGATGGCAATTTTTGTGATATCTTTCTGACCAAAGTATCTTTTAAATTCCATTCCTTTTATTGTATATATTTACGCATTGGACTGAAGACATTGCCCACATAATATATTTCTCAGTTCTATGCTAACTTTCTAAAACCAATATATATCCTCTAAGTTAACGATTTGGGAGTTAAATTGGTAGAAAAATAATATATTAACCCGCATTTCACCTATAAACGTAAGGGATATGAAAGATGCGATGTTAATTGCTGTTATGGGTTGTTATTTTTTGAAAATCCAATACCTCAAATTCTAAAAGGAGGCTTCCATAAAAACAACAAGGCGTGCTCGGGATGTAACTACGCGTGAGAGGGTAGAGATGGTGGCATTCAACTGTTCAACCAAGCGCGGTGACTCGCCGCCCCAGTGAGGCGCTCCCGCCCCAGCTCAAAAATAAAGACACGACGTCGGGCACGACGTTCTTTCAAAGGGAGCGGGGTAGCTGGGACCGCTCTCGGGTCAGGTCTATTTTCTGTCACCGTACGTTTTGTCTTGTCCATGGGTTGACTGAAAGTGGGTAGTCAGTCTGACATGTCCAGCACTTGCTGCCCGCCATAGCACCAGTCACCTGCTGGCATTCCCCCTGACAGGGAGCATGCCGGGAAGGCAACATAAAAGGCGTTGCAGCAGCAATTAAATACAACAACATGCCCGCGTCAGCAGCCTTATTGTCCCGGCTAGCGGGCGCTAATGAGCAAATGCTGCACAACGCGCGCTCGTAAATTCACCGCCGGTGTCTCCCTCTAGCGGCGAGATGAAAGCGAGGGCGGGGAGGTTCTGACGGTAGGGGGCATTCCTCGCGGCCCTACACGTGCTTGTTAGAGCGAGCCACCATCTCGCTGATAATTCCAACTCGTAATTTGCCAATTTGTGAAAATTTGTACAAGCATAGATAACTGTAGTGTTCGCGCCCGGAACAGCTGCTATCGTTGGCATAGCAGTGAGGGTCCGTCAGAGACCATCACATATAATATACGGTAGGGAGTCATGGGACAAGCCTTAAAACCACAAGCGACATCTCAGGAACACCCACTTCCTGCGCTGTTTACCACCAGGCATCAAAAACAACTATAGACCATTAGGAATAGGGCAATAAATGTCATGGCGAGTAAATTTCAGATACGTACTAACATTACCGTTATGTACCGGGATATAGGGATCAGTGCATGTGCCATATTAGCAGAGAGGGAACTATTGTTGACTTCATTATGGTTCTTGAAATACATCTTTCAGACTATTCTGGGCTATCCCATACGGTTATATTTGATAGCATAAAGCCGTTTACATTTCCATTAGAAAATAATAGGTCTTTAATAAGATTATGTGTTAACTACTACTACTACTACTACTACTACTACTACTACTACTACTACTACTACTACAATTACTACTACTACTACTACTACTACTACTACTACTACTACTACTACTACCAAAGGTTTATTAACATATGTTAATAAACCTTTGCTACTACTAATATAATAATAATAATAATAATAATAATAATAATAATAATAATAATAATAATAATAATAATAATAATAAGCAAAAGATAAACAAAACAAATGGCGCATGTTTGTATTCTGATTTTATCGTTTTTGCTTCTCTCCTTTCTCGGAGTTTACGACTCCTAGAGTTTCTCTAGAGCTCTTCACGGCACAAGCATCTCTCACTCGCCCTATTCCGCCTTTCAACAGGGGGATATTTAAACATAAATGAAGACGTATAGTGCCTCAGTGAAAGGACCCTCTGTATAGCAATGCCTTTATCTCAACCCGTGTACTGAAATTGCTTCCATGATACAAACTATTATGTTTCCTTTCATCCGCCATGTTTTCAATAATTTGCGCCAAGTTCCCGAGCCATAAATCATCTTCAAAGTGTACCATGTTAAAAATACGCCGGCCGAGTCGTCGGGCATATAGTTTTTTTTGTACGAGACTTTCAGCAACTCGTATATCATATGCCAAACACTGAAGCTAAGGAATTACTTAAAAACAAGTATTCTTGTGTAAGGTTTGGAGTTAATAATGATCGCTGGTGTTTCGCAGTGAGTGGGGTTAGTTAATGGGTGTAAAGGCTTAAGCCAAAGGGTGCATGCGTTCAAGGCGAGCTGGGCGGGCTACCCCATTCGACATCTTGATTCAGTACCGTAGGACACTACCCTCTATACCACCCTCCATGCCTACATGGGGTGCAGGGTAGCTGTCTAGAGGGTGGGTGTGTAGACGTCAATTTAAGGGTTCATATCGGTTGTTTTGCAGTTTCAACATCAAGCGACATCTGTTTCGAGCTATCACTTTTGGCATTTCAGGAATGAGGGACCACCTATTGGAATAAACGCCCTGCAACGCTTGCAAGCAAACCTCTACAAGGGCATCAACCGTGGAATATAGGGGGCGCCCCTGCTCGTGAAGGAGAATAAAAAACCTTCCAAAAATGCAATATCGATTTCCATCGGTCTGTCTGGCGGAAAATTTCCAATAACTCCATTTAAACCAATGCATTGAATTCAAGTGGAATAAGGTCCCAACTTCGTAAAGCTTTTCAGAGGAATTAACTGGTAAGGGGATATGCACAATTTATATTCGAGTACTTTGTATGTTGTATTGTTGGGTATCGAGCACTGGGATAATCTGAATGTCTCACGGTTAGTTTTTAAAGTATGGCAAAAAAAGCAATTCGTTCTTTTTTGTAAATGTTTTAGGAAGTACTAATGCACAAGTGATAACGCAATAGTCAAACGTGAAATCCTAAATCTTGAGAAATGTTTGTGTGACATTAGTGTCTGGATGTCTCAGAACAAGCTGAAACTCAACAATGACAAGACTGAAATCATTCTATTCGGCTCTAAGAAACACCTGGCTGAACTGAACATTAAGTCACTCTCTGAATGGAAAAGGCGCTATATAAATTCCAATTATTATTATTATTATTATTATTATTATTTAAGTTGGATACTCTTTCCACTTTAAGGAACGCAAGAAAGTAACAAACGTCTATCACCATTGGATTTAATCAGATGAGTCACGTGGTGCCTAATCGAGTGCTCTGATTGGTCACAATCAGCCAGTAGGTGGCGCTGTACATTCCCCACTCGCCAGAATACTAGAAAACGTATTGCTGGAATGTAGGCAGGCGATATTTCCTAAGTTGTTATTCTAATCTTCATCCTTCAGGGAATCGCTGGGCTGTTCCTGCTGAAGTTATATGAAGATCTGTTGATCATCAAAGACGAAGGCAGGTTTGGGATGCCATGTAAAACACGCCACGGTTCATCTCTACTACTTCACACTACGCTACGCCTGTTTAATGTTATTTATGGCCCGCGTTGGCACAAACCTCAGCTAAAACACACTGTGCGTTCGTGTGCTGTGATATCTCACAATAGATTTGTGGTTTGTTTTTAACTTTTGTTTGGACACTTCGTTGCTTTCAAGACCTTAGGTCAACATCCAGAGAAAGTCCGATACAAGGTGATAGGAGTGGAAATGAAAGGAATGGAAAGTAGTATGAAGCTAGTGGCGCTGGGCGCAACACAGCGCAGAGGTTAGGCAGGTATGGTAGAGGAATGGATCCGTGCGCCAAAATATGTAGGCAGGCGCACGGATCCATGTCTCAAGGGGAATTGATAGAGATGTAATAGTTATGAAATATGAGGAATATGGGTAGTGAGTAAAAGCAAATTAGTGATCGTGTAAATATTTAAAGCTAAGTTCACCTGGGAAAAAAAGGTCTGATTTGGAAAATATTTGTTACTGAAACACCATAAAGGTGAGAATATGGGGAATTCAAAAACATTAACCAGAATTTGCACCCCCCGCCCCCCAATATGATACTGACCACCTCTGGGTCATGGACTATTATGATGTATTCAGTTCAAAAGCAATCTCTGTGTGTTTCTCATAACTGGGAATTTGTCATCATGCTGCAAGTGTGATCTGCTACATAAAATATAATAGCCCACTCCTAAACTAATAAACTAATCTGACCCCTGGTGGCCAGGATTGGAACCGCATAAAATCTCCTGATTTTGGATGGTTGAATGTTAACAGGTATGAATTATATAACTTGGTCAGAAATCTTCAGATTAGCTACTGATTTGCCAACTTTCAAAAATCATCCACCATTCCTCAAGAATAAATTTATTTTCTAGCCAAGAGCCAAGAATTTCATAATATGCTGAACATAGTAAGTATTTGATCTTGAAAGATCACACAATGTCTGGAAAGATCACACAATGTAAATGTTGTTGATGAAGACATTTTCAGTTCCAAAGCTATCTGCGTCTTTTTGAAAACTGTGTGTATATTATCATGCAGCAATTGTGATCTGCTAAAATTAAAGTTATCCTATTAACATATGTTTCCATGATTACCAACTCTAAAGGCCCGCTCCTTAAGCAAAAGTACTAACCTGGCCCCTCCAAGAATTGGAACTAAACAAAATGAAACCAAAAGACGTCGCAGTATAGTAAACCGCCTGATAAGTGAAATATCCTGATTTTGGATTGTTGAATGCTGACGGGTATGCCAACGTACGTGCACAATATCAATTGAACAATTCATAACACACACGTACCATGATTTAAGAACTTATGGCCAGTTTAGCGATATTCTCAGAATGAGGCATCTCCGTAGTATAATAGTATGCCGTAGGTGTACGTCCTATACATATTTCGCTGTTTCGCTATGCGCGGAATTACCGTAAAGTCGTTCCCCTTTTTCGACATATTAGCTAAAAGTACACGGGCGCGAAAATATGCCAAAAATTTTCCCATATATAAGCTTCAGACAATGTTTCAATCGCACGCATGACTTGATTTTTTGACCGCTCAGTTTCATCAATAAACTCGCTACCATAAACCGTTATAACGACGAATTTAGATCTGACACTTTTCCCTATACACCTAGTATTTTGCCAACTTGGCGAGTGGCAGAATGGTGAATCTATACATGTCCTACGGACGACTTGCTACCCTATCGCAAGTCCTATGCCGACGTGGGTCTAGGTCAAACGGCACTCACTGCTTTAGCAGCAGCATTGCACATGTGGCCTGACAAATTTGATTAAGCGTCACTCATCATTTAGGGTATTATTTGAAAATTATTTCAAGATTTCAAGAGAGATTGGGAAACCCATCAGGAGCAAGCTTCGTTATAAAGATATTTCCATAAGTGTCAGATGTAAATGGATCATATTTGTAGTGTGTACGCCTTTGTAACTGGTCCTACAGTCATAGATAAATATTTACCCTCGAGCCATGACAGATCCTCTACAGATTCGATGACAACTCTTAAGATATGACATATTTAAGTTATAGTAAAAGGCTGAAGTTGATTATCAGATTTTCTTGATATCCAACTTAGGGCTATTCCATTTGAATATACATGGGGGGGGGGGGTGAACGCTCACCTATTAAAAAATCATGGAGAGAGGGGGTCGAGATAAAAAAAAATCATTGGGCGAGAGGTCTGTCAAACATTGAAAAACATGGGGCGGGGGGGGGGGGGGGGGTGGCGGCTTCCTGGCAAAAAAATAACATCGGGTGTGGGGTATATACTATATATACTGAAAAGTCGCAGGTCGGGTGCCAAGACACTGCCATAAAATGCTGTACACCCCTTCTTGAAAATGAAGCAGGATGTATCCAAAAACCCAAAGAGAGCAGACGCTTGCAAATTTCAGTCAATGAAATTTAGAGCTGGGGCTCTTTGAGCAAACGTTCGCCTTCATTTCTATATTTGAATACCCAGTCCGTTGTCAACCCGCCATGTTTGTCCTGGCATTCAGCTCCAGTACCGGACATACGCTGCCCCGAAATTAGGTAAGCACTATAATTCCTTCCCCACGAATTAAACCTTCAACCCGAACCTACAAGTGTCTACAGATTCCCGTGTTTCAGTAATAAAACGTCGGATAAAGCCACCCTGCTCCCTCCTACATCTTGTAGTTGCATCTTCCTCGTCTTGGATGGGGGTGTCGAGCATTGAAAAAAACAAAGGGGATGGGGTGGTGAAAAAAAAACTTTGTATGGGGGGGGGTATAAAAGAACATAAACATGGGGTATGGGTTTTGAAAAAGTAATGAAAATCATTGGGGGGGGGGGGGGGGTTTAGATGAAAAAAAATCATTGCGGGAGGGGGGGGTCTGAAATTGTGGGCGTTCCACCCCCCCCCATGTATTTTTAAATGGAAAAAGCCCTTAAGTTAAAACATACTCTGATTTTCCTTTTATTATGTAATAAACAGTTTGATTATGAATTACAAAACAGTAAAACACATTTAAGAAGTTAGAATTAAAGCAATTTATTGTCTTTGGAATTTGCACATAGATGACCGACAGCTTGAAGTTGGTGCTTAGCAATACTCTATGCCACACTTGGCCATGGGGGCACCCCCGGTGACGTAGTGCTGGGGTTACTTTAGGGCATTCCACGTCACTATACCATTTCACCCTTTGATCAAGATAACGGTACTAATAACTAGAGCAATGGGTAATGTCACGTCGTCCTTAATATTACCATCCACCTACTGAACATACTTAAACCGTATATAAAATACCCTCCAACCAATGTTGGCGTTAGATGGCAATAACCAGGACCCTGTCCCCAACACTCGTAATGTGTGGTCGAGCGCTGATACGATTACGTATCGGGTGCTAGTCTTTCCGATATGGTTCCTTTCAGTGTGCCTCTTTTTCGTATGTGCAAATTGTAGGTTATCTCTCTGTGTCATCGTTTCTACTAAGCAGACGCTGGCCAGGACCATTAAGAGGCAGGGATCCCCTGATGAACGTCTTTTGTGAATTGTCCGTAAAGTCGATGAAATGTGTGTGCGATAGCTAGCACTGGCCAGGGCGACCAGTCCGGCAGAGGGGGTGTTACACGTGATTAAACAAGTGTCCCTTATCAGCTCCCTTGACAGCAAATCCCCCACTTGTGGAGTCTTGCTTAGTATCAATGTTAAACATGCTAATTAGGACCGCTTGAGACCAAGATAATACTAAATGATAATACTTCTTTAACGCGAGGAAAACAAGAATCTATATGTGTATATATATATATATATATATATATATATATATATATATATATATATATATATATATATATATATATATGTATATTTATTTATTTATATATATATATATATATATATATGTATATTTATTTATTTATATATATATATATATATATATATATATATATATATATATATACATATATATATATATATATATATATACATATATATATATATATATATATATATATATATATATATATTTATATATATACACACACACACACATATATATATATATATATATATGTATCCTACCCCTTGGAAAACTCATCAGAAAGCATGGTTTAGAGCTTCACATATATGCAGACGACACACAGCTCTATCTGGCAATAAAACCTATCACTCAACAAGCTGTGGATATAGGAGTTGCTAGGCTGGAGGGCTGCCTCACTGACATATATACATGGATGTCACAGAACAAGCTAAAACTGAATGCAGACAAAACGGAAGTCCTAGTGCTAGGTACCCCTAAGCAGCGAGCCAAAATATCTGTGCCTAGCATCTCCGTAAATGGTGAGATTGTTAAGATTCTCAATATACCTATCGGCAATCTGGGCTCTGTTTTTGATCCAAGCATGAATATGGCCGCACATGTGTCAAAGGCAGTCAAATCTGCAAACTATCACCTTCGAAACATTGGAAGGATCAGAAAATACTTGACTGCAGAATCAACTAAAGGTGCTGTCATATCCCTGGTAACCTCAAGATTCGACTACTGCAATGGACTTCTCTGTGGAATACCTGAAGAGCTAATATGTAAGCTCCAGAGAGTACAAAATAATGCCGCCAGGGTGATCACACTCACAAAGAAGTATGACCATATCACTCCAGTACTAAAGGAACTTCACTGGTTACCAGTCAGGAAGAGAATTGAATTCAAGATTCTTCTCCTGGCGTACAAGTGTTTGCATGGAACTGCACCCTCTTACCTGAGGGAAATGCTGAAAGAGTATGTCCCACCACGGACACTGAGATCAACATCGAAGAACTTACTCTGCGAGCCGAGAACCAACATGAAAACCTACGGTGACAGATCATTTAGTGCCTGTGCCCCAAAACTATGGAATCAGCTCCCAAATAATATTCGGGCAGCTGGGAGTGTGGCAATCTTCAAACGACAATTGAAAACACATCTGTTCAAAGATGTATTTATCAAATAACTATGTGGATATCAACATCTATCCTCTGACAATGAATGTAATGCGCCTTTGAGCATGTTTATATGGAAAGGGCGCAATATCAAATGACAATATTATTTAAATATTATTATTATATATATATATATATATATATATATATATATATATATATATATATACATATATATTTATATATATATATATATATATATATATATATATATATATATATATATATATATGTGTGTATGTAAATATATATATATATCATATATAAATATATATATATATATATATATATACATATATATATATATATATATATATATATATATATATATATATATATATATATATATATATATGTGTGTGTGTGTCTGTGTATGTATGTATATATGTGTGTGTGTATGCGCGACTGTGTGTGTATGAAATTATTATATTAATGGACATCTACTTCTGCAAAACTATATATCCAAAGACATTTCTTCCATTGCAACGCACAAAACTAGACCTTTTATTTCTAAATACCTTTTATGACTAAATACGATCATTTAAACGTGCTGTTACTCACCTTACATATTCCCCATTACCAACTATTTTAACTATTGCCCTTTTTACGTTTTCAACAATTGTTGTTTGTTCATTATATACGGCAATTGCAAGGCTCTCATTGCTATCATGTACTGTTACACGTTGTTTCTCTATGTGATTTCGGAAGAAGCGAGTACAAGACTGCTAGCCCATGTAGCAAGCAGTGTCGTCATACGTATGAGAAGAAGTAAATCACAAGTAGCCGAGATAAGAGACTGAACAAATAAACAAAGATGGTCGCCACCATCACTAGATCCATCAAGGCAGACTTGTGGCCCTGTTTTCGTTGCTCTAGCGACGGGGCAGCACCAGCAAGACTATGGTCATCTAAGCTAATAAATCTCGCTGCCTAGAACTTGATACTTATTTAATACAGCTTGGCGGAGTGACCCCTCGATGTGACCTTTCCGCGGCTCGTTTAGAGAAGAAAGCTCTCTCTCACTCCTAATCACTTTTCAATGTGTTAGCTAATTTGTTTCAGCCGGAGACAGACAGCGCCGAATCAGCGCACAATTTATAAAGTGTGAACCTGTTAAGATATAGGTCCAAATGATGCTTATACTTGAAGCAGGCTGCCAGTCCAATGCGAGCTGCAACGACAATTGATACGCATCTCGGTGAACCTCGCGAAGAATGAATTACACGCAGGGCGAGATAAGCTACGATTTTATCAATAAAGTCAATCATAATTAAATATTATTCCATGATTAAGTTCCCAACTTCATCTGACTGGAATGGGCGATTTGAGATAACATACATATTCTTAAACGGTATCTTATAAGTCAGTTCTGTAAGTCATTGGTTGCTCTATACACGCACTTAGCTGCTGAACGTTAGTGTTCTAATTTGGAACGCTGTATAGCACACCGTCATTTTAACTGGTTACTTATCCATGTTTCGCAACACAAGCCGTTTAAAAGAAATTCTACGATAGAAAAAGCATGCAGTCGGAACACATTATAAATGTGCACATGGACGACATACCATCTTTATTCCACGCTTACTTGTATTGTATCTTTATTGACTATACTGCATGGTATAAAAGGATACATCACAACAAATATATAGAACTATTGACTGAACAAAATTATAGGTTAGACTAGCAATACGAAGGAAAAGTAAAGGTGCTTTCAATACAGAAACGTATACCTGGGAGCGAAAACATACTACATAGCACTACATCTAATCAGTGTCATAAAGCAGACTATTCACTTTAGTCTAGGCCTAAACTGGAGACTCTGACCTTCAGTAGATACCACTTACAAGTACCCGACTAGGGACCCACCTTAAATGGTAGGTACTGGACACAATTAAGGCGGCTCACGAGGGTACAGGCATTGAACACAGACCAAGCCTGTCTGGGTTGTGAGACCCGCCGCTAGGGGGCCGCCAGAAAAAGTTGACAGGGGCAAAACAACCAGCACACTCACAAAAACACAGGAGACAACATTCGCTACGGGACGGGGGGGGGGGGGGGGGTTAAAGTGCTAGCTACTGAACACTTGGGGCATGCCTTGATAAGAGTGTCTAAATAAGCTTTTTGAGCACAGTTCCAACACCAAAATGAGTATTCTAAAGCAGAACACATTTTAATGTATGCGGTCAAGCACGCCCTGCTATGATCCCCTACAGGACTCGATGGCGAGGTTTACTGCGACTGTGGCCACCTCGGGAATGCCCGGGCACTTGCCTTGCGCCCTGCGTTATTTACGAGTTGGCTAAGTAACAAGGCAAGACCAACATTGCAGAGTCATGTTCATTCATCACCGATTAACATAAAATCGCTCAACTTCAATGGACTTTTGCGCCACTAATTAAAGTGGAGCGATTAAATCTATGATGTATGGCTTGTTTTTTGGGTGTTAAGTGTTAGAGTTCAAGTTGAGATAATTAGCGTTTGGCGGGGGACTCGATTGTTTAGCGATGGTTATCCGCCGGCGCTGATAGCTGAGGCAACCAGCCCCATTTGTCAGCGACCGCCGCCTTCATAATGTCCCCCTGCTCACGATCTCCACAGATGAAAAGATAACCAGTCTGCGTTGTTTGGATCTGCTCCATAGAGTTGCGGTTGGCATCAACTACACTGCCTGCCTTGCGTCCCCTGGCGGCGGCTGCTCACATTAGCGTCTTCTGCAACATGATACTTAACCCCCTTTATTGATATCAATTATAGTTAGATTGATAAATCATATTATCATTATTATTATTATTATTATAATTATTTTTATCATATTATTATTATCATTATTGTTTTTTAACTATCATCATTCGTCATTATTATTACTATTATTATTATTATTATTATTATAGATTTATTTCTGTTGTTGTTGTTGTCACCATGATCAATCATGATATTCAATTACTTCTTCGGCAAGTCTATATTTTCTCTCGGCTTCAGGTGACTCAGCATGAGCCATCTTCCCTCTTAGCTCTGGTTAACGCCTTTCCCACTTGTTGGCGCCACCTGCCTAGGGTGAATTTAGAAAGAATGTCCATTGTACCCTGGTATGTTTATTTTTATCTTTATCTTGGAGCAATGATAAAAGCCTTATTGATTGCTCTCAAAGGCATTCTTATTATCATTATTATTGTTATTATTGTTGTTATCATTTTTATCATTATTATTATTATCATCATTATTGCATATCTTCTCAGCACAGATCTACTTTTTACATTGAGTCCAACTTCCTTATGCAGTAAGACATAGATAAATATATAATCTTTATTTTAGGTCTGTAGACAGAGAGGTACGGAGTTCATTTCGTTCCCCTGCATGGCATCATCTCTCTCCGCCGCAGGCCGCCGGCAGCGAGTAGCAGACTGAGAATCGTTTAAGACGGCTGCTGATGATTCCACTGGAGCGCTGAGAGAGGCCAAACAATTTTGATCCGTTTCCCAGTGAGCCGCAGAGTAAACTTGTCCAATCTGTTGAAGGTTACTCTTGTTTCGCCTCAAATACTTAATTATCGCCCGGCCGGCGCTGTTTCTTCGCCCCAGTGCCCTGTGTAAACCGTAGCTACAACTGAGACTATTTTCACAACTCAACCTGACGGTAATTACGCGCTGTAAGTGTATTCTCCAGCTTTCCTTGATCCGTGCAATCAGTGACTTTTATACGTGCTAGGCAATAGGAACTATATGCTGAATGACTGAAAAATAATTCCTGATTCGGTTGAGGCGGTTTTTCATGTCCGGTCGTCCGGATCCCAGGTCACCTCACCTCGTCAGGTCTATTTTTTCTTGGTTATACGTGTGTTTTTGTTTTGAATATTGACACCTTTCTATTGTACTGCAAGAGAATGCAATACCTCTCATATCTACACTGTAAGTTGTCTGGATTTCCGAGGTTGGTCGACCGATGAGCATTTGTATGGCCAGTCGTTTTAGAGGTTTCCTGATAAAAAGTAATACTGTTAATATCTTAGTGTGAACTTTTTCTCTTTTTTTGTTTCGTTAACCTTTGAGTCAAATTAGTAACGAGGCACTTCAGTTACGTCAACAATTAAGCAATTTACTATTATTCTCAATTAAAGACCAAATCCTGTTATTCTTGGTTTAAATGCCACCAATGACTTAAGCAGAATATGCATTTAGAAGTCAATTAATCTAACATTTCATTTGGCCTTTTTTGAATGCTACAAATACAAAAATAATAGATCTGTCAGTTGAATATGACTTTCATCTAAGATTCATTCAGAATTGTTTGAAAACTTTTTTTCTAGGATTTTAAATTTGGATAGAACGAGAGGAGAAAACTAATTTACAAATATGAAAATGCAACGTATTGGTTCTCCTCTTCAACATTTGTATGTTAATGTCTTGTAAACTCTTACGGCTAAATCAAATGTAAGACACATCACAATATAATTGTCATGGCTCAAATATGTCTTTTCAAAAGTAATCCACTATGCGTTATGAGTTTCATTCAAATTAGCTGGTAAGCGTGAAAAGAATGCCCTCTAAGCCTCTGACTTTATTTATGACGACCCAGGCGGCGTCGACGTACGGATCTATGAACATGTTAAAAGACGAGCGCCGGCGACTCACACATCGCCTACCGCACAAAGATCTTAGAGGCTTGAAAAAGAATACCCCAATCCACATTCCTCACCGAAAATACCATAAAATAAGCGGATTAAAGGTCGCCCTTTGACTTCGTAAATCAATGCTCCCCCTACCCTGGCCATTCTGCTGTCTAAGGGCCAGTGTCGAGTGGAGCAGGGTATGGGGCGCTAATTTCAACATGTTAATGAACCGTATGATTGCTGTCATTAGGGTTTCATGTGCGATATGATTTAGACATCTTATCACAAATTCCACGAAAATAATATACATGGTTTTCATGTCCTGACCCTTGAGGCTGCCAAAGTGATAACCACTTGCAACGAAACATATATCTTTTTCAATCTGTTTCTGTCTATCGGTATGTATGCATGCATGAACACACGTTGGTATATATACTAGTATGTATATATAAATATATATATATATATATATATATATATATATATATATATATATATATATATATATATATATATATATATATATATATATATATATATATATATGTGTGTGTATGTATACCAACGTGTGTGTGTAGCTGTGAAAGCTCTGAGTTCCACAACACATTTGGTTCCTGTGAAGACGTTGTGTTTCCCAACATGGGTTCCCGTAAAAGCTTTGTTTCTCAACATGGGATCCTGTGAAAGTTCTGTGTTTCTCAACACGGGTTCGTGAGAAAGCTCTATGTTTCGCAACATGGGTTCCTGTGAAAGCATTGTAATTCTCAACATAGGTTCCTGTGAAAGCATTGCTATTCTGAACATGGACTTCTGTGAAAGCATTGTTATATTCTCAACATGGTTCGTGAAAGCTCTGTGTTTCGCAACATGGGTTCCTGCGAAAGCATTGTTATTCTCAACATGGGTTCCTGTGAAAGCATTGTGTTTCTCAACATGGGTTTCTAATAAGGCTCTGTTTTCTCAACATGGCTTCCAGTGAAAGCTCTATGTTTCTCAACATGGGTTCCTGAGAAAGCTCTGTGTTTCTAAATGTGGGTTCTTCTGTATTTCCCAACATGGGTTCCCGTAAAAGCCTTGTTTCTCAACATGGGTTCCTGTGAATGCTCTGTGTTTCTCAACATGGGATCATGTGAAAACTCTGTTTCTCAGCATGGGTTCCTATGAAAGCTTTGTGTGTCTCAACATGGGTTCCAGAGAAAGCTCTTTGTTTCTCTATGTTTCGCCATTCTGTGAAAGATCTGTGTCTATCAACATGGGTTCCTGTCAAAGCTCTGTTTCTCAACATTTAATCCTGTGAAAGGTCTGTTTTTCTCAACATGGGTTCCCGTGAAAGCTCCATGCTTCTCAGCATGGGTTCCTGTGAATCCCATTCTCAATGGATATTGGTAACCATGCTTTTTAGGATATTAGTGCATCTCATGCAGCTTGAGATGGGTTCCTGCGAGATTCCGTTATCCCTACAAATGCCTTCACGTGAGACCCCTGTGTTCCTAACAAACGTGGCTTTCTTTGAGAACCCTCTGTTTCTTAACATGGTTCCTATGAATCCCGGTACCTAAATTCCTATATCAGCGAACAGTTCTCTGGTTCTCTTTAACATTGGGTTTGTGCGACCATGTGTTTTAGGACATTAGGTCCAGACAGGCCCTTCTCTTCTTTACATAGGGTGCTGTGTTTCCTAGCAGGGGTGAGGTGTAGACTGTGTGTGCGTGTGTGGTAGGCCATTGTTGCTCTGACTTTTCCCTGTGTTTTTCTTTCCATGCCGCTTCAGTAACAAACAGCAGCCAGTGAACCATTTCTGCGCTTTCCTCGTTTAACGGCTCGAGGGCCACACACGCTTACTCATCCACCGCTCCTCAAGACTCGCTACAAGTCTGTGTTGACTGGCTCTTTCCAGAGTCTCATTGATCTACCCCGAAACGACTACTTCTTTAGTTTGTATCTGTATTGATCTTCACGGGGGACACACTAGAACTATGTTTGATAACACAAACTGCAAGTTCTGAAAACTGTGCTGCCATCTATAGGTTGAGAGAGACATCACACCTGTCCAGTAATGGTAGCCTAATCAGCCTAAGAAGAAGGCAACAGCTTCTCTAGAACTGTACCGACTAAGCGGACAAGAATCTACCAAGGTAGCACTTCTGTGCCATGCTTCAGTGTGATCATGTACGGCTCTGACTATGTATAACTTTAAATTATTATTTTACAATCGTAATACAAGGATCACAATCTACCATGCAAAGATCCGATACCAGTATGCAACTATCCAAAATCAATAGAGTTCACGCAGTACGCTGTTGAGGCTTCTTTCGCGACATAATGGTTAGTTCCAATCCTGGCCACCAGGGGTCAGGTAAGTAGTTCAGCGTAGGGGTGGGCCATATTATTGATAACCATACACCCATTTTCATGAAATAATAATGAGTATGTGTATGAGGTATTAACGCAATCTTCACGGGGGACACACTAGAACTATGTTTGATAACACAAACTGCAAGTTCTGAAAACTGTGCTGCCATCTATAGGTTGAGAGAGACATCACACCTGTCCAGTAATGGTAGCCAAATCAGCTTAAGAAGAAGGCAACAGCTTCTCTAGAACTGTACCGACTAAGCGGACAAGAATCTACCAAGGTAGCACTTCTGTGCCATGCTTCAGTGTGATCATGTACGGCTCTGACTATGTATAACTTTAAATTATTATTTTACAATCGTAATACAAGGATCACAATCTACCATGCAAAGATCCGATACCAGTATGCAACTATCCAAAATCAATAGAGTTCACGCAGTACGCTGTTGAGGCTTCTTCGCGACATGGTGGTTAGTTCCAATCCTGGCCACCAGGGGTCAGATAAGTAGTTCAGCGTAGGGGTGGGCCATATTATTGATAACCATACACCCATTTTCATGAAATAATAATGAGTATGTGTATGAGGTATTAACGCAATTACTACTATTACTACTGCTACAATTACTACTACTACTACTACTACTACTACTACTACTACTACTACTACTACTACTACTACTACTACTACTACTACTACTACTACTACTACTACTACTACTGGGTTGTAGTTGAGCTATACACATTCCCAAAGGCTGATTCGTTCATCAGCCTTGATATACTGCAATGCATACTTTTCAAGTAAGCATTAGAACAAAATTCACAACAGTTCATGAGCACTCATGTAAAAGTGAACTATGCTTGTGTGAACTTTTTGGATTCACAACACAGAAAACACTGACTACTTCAACGTTATTACATTTCACTGAATTCGAGTGTCTTGTTTTAGCACGCCAAGTGAACGCGTGAAGCTGGTGTTTGTTTAGGGGCCGAATACTTGTCTTCAGTGATACAGCTAGTGAACTCATTGCTTGAAACTCAAAACGAACCAGCAACCAAACTTAGACACTGAGGCTCGGGCATGTATGGATCGTCGGCTTGTGATTGTGCAGGCCTACTCTCCTGTTTGCGTCTCACTGAAACCATTAGTAAATATTCTGGTAAAAGAGAAACAGTATGATTTACGGTTTGTGTATGGACTTTCTGATAGCCGTCTACCCAATCTCTCTGATCTTCGTCTTCACTTCAAAATATTGTGAATCTGACCCAGTGATATGTATATATATATATATATATATATATATATATATATATATATATATATATATATATATATATATATATATATATATATATATATATATATATATTTATATATATATATTTATATATATATATATATACATGTATATATATATATATATATATATATATATATATATATATATATATATATATATATATATATATATATATATATATATATATATATATATATATATATATATTTATATATATATACATATCACTGGGTCAGATTCATATATATATATATATATATGCATACATATATATATATATATATATATATATATATATATATATATATATATATATATATATATATATATATATATATATATATTTATAAATATATAAATATACATATATATATATATATATATATATATATATATATATATATATATATATATATATATATATATATATATATATATATATATATATATATGTATATATATATATATATATATATATGTATATATATATATATATATATATATATATGTATATATATATATATATATATATATATATATATATATATATATATATATATATATATATATATATATATATATATATATATATATATATATATTATTACCTAATGAAGAAAGTCCCCCGCATACATATCAACCGAAAAAAGGTAAGATTTAAGTTTAGGCTATTCCAGAAAAGGGGAGGGGGACACCCTCAAAATATTGCGGGTGAGGGTAACGTCATTAAAAGTCATAGCGAGTGGGGTGTGTCGACACAATTAAATGTGGGTAGTAGGGTTAGCTTATAATTAGACGTATCAAAATAATAAACAGGGGTGTGGGGGTCCATATGACTGTGCCTTTGTCCTACACTGTAAATGTGTTGCTTGCATCTTTTTCCAGACTATGTATTGCAATGCATCGGGTGTGGGTCTAAAAGCTGATTAAATTGAATAAAAATCATTGAATTCTTAAAAATCATTGGGGGTCAATGAAAATTACAAAATCATAGGGGGTGGGTCAACTGAAAATAAAAATCATGGCGGGAGGATGTAAAAATCACAATTAATACTAATTAAGGTTTTTTGAAATGATAAATTGTTGGAGGGGGGGATCTTCATGAATTAAAAAAAAGTCATTGCTCGGGGGTCTAAAATCGGTGCCTTCCGGCTACCCCTTTCCGAAAAAAAGACCTTACAGAATTCTTACCTTGCACTAATACAATGAAGATATTTTCATAACTTTACATTGCATACATTTTTGATAATAAGTATATGTTGAAAGTATCTGTGCTTGGAGTACCACAAAATGTACATCGCAAAAAGAATCCACTTATTCTAAAGCTAGCGAGGGAGTGGAAATGGTTTATTGCATTATATCAATAATTCTGGGCTAATCGCTGAAAAACAATAATTCAATGAGCCGATTCATTCTGGAATTGTGCCATATTCTTAAAGACTCTATGATTCATGTAGGCTAGACTAGGCTCATAGTCCCTAAAGCGTTGACATTCCCTCCTGTGTTTACCAAGCAGTTGTGGTGTAGTACCAGGTATGGTAGATAGATGGCACCCACCTGGTCCCCCTAACAGAAAAAATGCAAATGGCAGCCTAGAAATTTAGGCTACATATAGGCGTACTAAATCATACGGTAAGATATATAGAAAAGGACCATATAGAAAGGAAAATTTAAAAAATAAACAAGTGTATGGTATGAATATATATATATATATATATATATATATATATATATATATATATATATATATATATATAATATATATATATATATATATATATATATATATATATATATATATATATATATATATATATATATATATATATATATATATATATATATATATATATATATATATATATATATATATATATATAGACATATTGTGCATTCTCAACATTTTCAGGTGGTCTAAAAAGGCAGGCATTGATCCCCCACCCGTATCTGTGCCCGCAGCCCCCTCTGTCAGTGCTAGGCCGGCCGGTCGTGGGGGCTCGTCACTCAGCCCCTTCTCCTAGCCCCCTGTCGTCCGCTCAACTGCTCACAGGGCGCTATCAGGGCTGAGGAGCTGTTAAGTGCTTCCAGAAGTGGCCCGCTCCCTTCAGAAGATGCCGCCCGGCCCGAGATTACCCTCAATCAAAATAAACGCGCGCAGCAAGAAGCCAGCCCCGCTACCCGCTACCCGCCTGCTGCCTTACAACTGTGTGTAAACAATCACTTTCATTCCCGATCAAAACATTTGATTTCATTTGTAGCAGTTTGCGTGCTGGCTGGCGGTGATATTGGTGGCGGATGGATGGATTTCGGCACTCGCCTCCTCGCAGGGCCAGAGGGCTGGTGGGGGAACCCCGTCGAGGGCTAGTAATCGGTGCTGATTTTAATCATTGTCGACACTAGCAGTGTGCGATAGCGAGCTGGGGATCTGGAACAGTATGTGTGGCATATGATCTCGTCACGAACGCTCACTTCTAGATCTAGTCTGAAGACACCACATCCGTTCAACAGGACAACCTACAGTCTTAGGGCTTGGGCTGGGGATCTAGAGCACTATGTGTGGCATATGATCTCATCACGAACAAAATCCTCCAGTCAAAAGACTCCCAGACACCCTACAGACTGCAGTGTCTTACAAGACAGCCTACTGACTCGGGGCTGGGGTATCTCCCCATGTACAAAAGACACCCCAGCCATACAACAAGACACCCTAGGCTAGGGTCTTGGGGCTGGGGTATCATTCCTTGAAACAACAAGCCAGTACATAGCCCTATCACTCCTGGACAAAAGGCACCCCATCCACACGACATTAGGCACCCTAGGGTCTTGGGGACTGGGTTTGATTCCTGGGCAAAAATGCACCCCAGCCATACAAAAACACAGCCTAGGGTAGACTAGGATGGGGCACCTGAGGGTAGATGGAGAAGGTAGACTCTACTCATAAAACAAGGCAAGGCGCAGTCTTCAGGGACCCCTTGATGAAAACTACTCCAACGATATAACAAGACACCCCGAGAGCTTTGGCCGGGACATTATTCCTGTACCATTAACTATGGGACCCTATAGTATCTCCAACAGTTTTGGGGCGGGGCAAAACATCATGCAAAGGATCACCCACCCAAATAATGACACACTCTTGAGCCCTATTGCTACACGGTAAAATCGAGCAAAACACACCTTATCCCAACGGCAAGACACCCTGCAGTCTGTAGTTATGGGGTATCACTTTTGGACAAGAGTCAACCTACCATACGCCAGGACACCCTAATTATTTGAGTTAGAATACTTGTATCTCGCACTAACTCATGGTTTGGTCTGGCCATGACAATTCATATCGACCATTATCCATCGGGCATTGTCTGTAGGTTTCCCCCATGGCCGAGCCGCTTAACACACTACGCAAAGCGAGGGCGATGATGATGTCAGTTATTATCATAAATATTATTATTGCTATTATTATTATTATTATCATTATTATTATTATTATAATTATTATTATTATTATTACAATTATTTTTATTATTATTATTATTAAGGATTTCATTATGATTATTATTACTATTATTATTGTTATCATTATTATTATCATTTGGTTATTATTATCATCAATATTGCTATCATTGCTATAATCATTCTATCAGTATTATCATATATATCTTTACTATTATTATTATTAATTTGTTATTATTATTAGTATAACTATTATTATTATTATTATTATTATTATTATTATTATTATTATTATTGTCATCATTATGATGATAGACATCAATGCTGACATACATCTAATTACATACCTCAAATTGGCGTACCTTTAATTTAGTGAACACCCGAGGATTCAATGCGAGTTTGGTGGTACTGAGCAGATGGTAAGTAACCAGAGAGGGTGTTCACAAACATTACACACCAATGGCCCGTGAGATAAGAACATCTCCCAATTTTGCCGCACACTATAAACATGTCCTCAAACCCCTAAAACTTGCACAGAAATTAGCTCCGTCATCACCCATTCCACTGCCGGCTTGTTCCCCTTATTTCACTGTCACTGGCCTATGTCTAGCCCCACGCATGAAAGTCATACCAGAATCATACAGATCGTTAATATTGTAAGTTTCTGGTGTGGTAAATTACCTTTCTTATCGGTTTTGTTGACCCGTCAAAGCGTTTTCTCCCCTATATCTCTAAATATATGTTCTGTCTTTGCCCACCCAGCAACTCTTTGATGTCGTTGAAGAGATATGGCGAACATCTTTACTATTTATTTCTTGAAGAAAGACGAC
>OZ012686.1:38154063-38202618 GCA_963942565.1 Maea johnstoni | reverse complement strand
AAGCAGCTGCTGATATCATACATACATGCTGTTGAAGTCCGGGACAGTAAATAGTGAATCTGCCATGACTTCTGTCAGGATGTTTTCAAGCATACATGCGGATAGCAAGTCGTGAGGTGAAAGATAGACGTTACAAGAATAGCTGCTCCTATGGACAGGTTTTTTCAAAGAGTGGAATCTCTCTCTCTCTCTCTCTCTCTCTCTCTCTCTCTCTCTCTCTCTCTCTCTCTCTTGAAGGAGAATTGCCAATCACAATCCATTCAACAATTATTTTTCTATTGTTATACCAGTATTGTCTTTAAGGTTGCTTAAGGGTTAATTTCTTTGAAGTGTTTCTCTATCCTGCTTTCATCTGACAATTCATCCTATATAAAGTATATATTGCCTGAAAGGATTTCTGATGAGGAATACAGTATGGATCACTAATGTACCTATCCAGACAAAACTGAAAAATCATGTATAGTGTTTTCGAACGAAGCTCCTAACTAGAGTTATGGACCGGGGAATTTCATACTTCATACAAATGTCAAGGAAAGATCAAAACGGAAGGAAAGGTATCACATTCTTTTCTAATTTTTACTCCGTTCAATTTTACCATCTCTCTCGGAAATTATATTGTTGAAAATGAGATAAAGTTCATTTTCAACCTTGAGATTCCATATCGTTCGAAAAAAAAATCAAAATTGAAAAGTGTTGATACACTTCCCTCCAAAATTCTGTGCATATCTCCGCCGAAAGGTACCGTAACGATGAAAATTGGGAAACATATTTTTCCACTAAGGCTTTTGGAGATTGATCGTAAAGCGTTATTGTTATAATAAAAAGCTAGAGATACTAGTATCACTTTTTGTGAAGATGTTTTAGCTTATATGCTAAATGTTTACGGTTCAGCAAGATGTAAAATAAAAGACTTTAAGGTTTGTAACACTGACTTTGTGGTGAAACGTTTCGGTAACAATAAAAAGCAAGAAATTCACTTTTTATATATTTGTGAGTAGCTTTCAGTTGGCCGGGTGAGTTTTTGGGTTGAGTGACTGCACGCATGGCAGCGGCGGCGGTAATTCCACTGTCAGCTGTTCTTCAACCTGTAGCGGAATGCCACGACTGCGGCAGGAATCCAGCAGGCCCCTACCCCCAGCACAGCACAGCAGCGGGGGAACTGTGAATACTCAGCACGCCGCCGCTATACCAGCACACACAGCGGCGCACTTGCTGCTCCAATACTGGTTATCAAAAGTGGATTTTTTCCACTTTTGTGGTTACCCATTCTTACTGCAATACATAATGCTAAAGGATCGAGAACCACCACGAGCCCTCAGTACACTTTCTTTAAAAGTAATCCGTTCTTACTGCAATACATACTGCTAAAGGATCGTGACCACCACGAGTCCTCAGTACACTTTCTTTAAAAGTAATCCGTTCTTACTGCAATACATACTGCTAAAGGATCGTGACCACCACGAGTCCTCAGTACACTTTCTTTAAAAGTAATCCGTTCTTACTGCAATACATACTGCTAAAGGATCGTGACCACCACGAGTCCTCAGTACACTTTCTTTAAAAGTAATCCGTTCTTACTGCAATACATACTGCTAAAGGATCGTGACCACCACGAGTCCTCAGTACACTTTCTTTAAAAGTAATCCGTTCTTACTGCAATACATACTGCTAAAGGATCGTGACCACCACGAGTCCTCAGTACACTTTCTTTAAAAGTAATCCGTTCTTACTGCAATACATACTGCTAAAGGATCGTGACCACCACGAGTCCTCAGTACACTTTCTTTAAAAGTAATCCGTTCTTACTGCAATACATACTGCTAAAGGATCGTGACCACCACGAGTCCTCAGTACACTTTCTTTAAAAGTAATCCGTTCTTACTGCAATACATACTGCTAAAGGATCGTGACCACCACGAGTCCTCAGTACACTTTCTTTAAAAGTAATCCGTTCTTACTGCAATACATACTGCTAAAGGATCGTGACCACCACGAGTCCTCAGTACACTTTCTTTAAAAGTAATCCGTTCTTACTGCAATACATACTGCTAAAGGATCGTGACCACCACGAGTCCTCAGTACACTTTCTTTAAAAGTAATCCGTTCTTACTGCAATACTTACTGCTAAAGGATCGTGACCACCACGAGTCCTCAGTACACTTTCTTTAAAATTAATCCGTTCTTACTGCAATACATACTGCTAAAGGATCGTGACCACCACGAGTCCTCAGTACACTTTCTTTAAAATTAATCCGTTCTTATTGGAATACATATTGCCAAAGGATCGAGACCACCACGAGTCCTCAGAAAACGTGATTTAAAAGTAACCCATTCGTACTGTGTTACATTTTGGCAATGGATCGAGACAACCACGAGCCCCCTGAACACTTGATTTAACAGTAACCCATTCGAACTTGTGTCGAGACCACCACCTACCTTCAGCACACTTTCTTTAAAAGTAAAACATTTATACTGGGCTACAGATGGCAATGGGTCGGGGGCGAGTTTTATTACTGGATTTTGATGATGGTGTTTAAAATGCCTACCATGATGATCACAACCTTAAATCTTGTTTTGTTATCGAGATATTCCTTTATGTGTTAGGCATTGTGTTCAGTCCAGATTTGACTGGGTTGGTAAAGACCGCTCAATATCACCCTGGTTGGAGGGGGGAAATCTTAACGAGTTTGAACGCCAAGAAATTACGTCGCAAAAACATTACAGCTTACTGTTAAATGAAAGACAGACACAATATCCCCTTAGCCATGCCAAAGCTACTAGTAGTATTTGGGAGAAAATGACTCGAAGGCAAAATTCAGACAGAAAGTGTCAGAGTCCCTTAGGTGCATTGTTAAGTGTCAGTGAGACAAAACATTCCCTTTAACATGTCAAAGCAAACATATATTTTTGGAAAAGAAAATATTGGGCAATAATATAGGGGTCAAACTCTTGCGGGAGCATACTGACAGACTGTCAAAACGTAATGTCTATCATAAGACAAACCTCTATCCTACGACCAACCCTTGGTGACCCTGTAAATGATTACAGTGATCTTAAGTCTCATTTAAAATTTGGGTTGTTACACATTTACATATCGATCTGAACTACATGCATACGACATCCCCATGGCCAATCTGATTAATTTAACTGAGATAAAGGTAAGTAATTGAGTGTTCAATTAATTATTTAGCAAATACTCTCCACAGTAAAGATGAACTATAAACCAGTGAAATAATGTATAAAGTTTGTATAATTTATTCTTTCATTTCGCAATCTCAATATGTAAATACAATCAATAGCCCGTTTTCTATCATTGGCATAAACAAATGGACTGGAATGCCATAATAGAATACGTGAGAATTCTGGACGGAGGCATACAGAGTCTTATTACATTTTACAAAATTTGATTCAAAAACTACCTACACATTGGCACCATCATGCACGCTAAAATATATACATCATAATTTGTACTAATCGATATATTGATTTCGATTGTCATACAAAACATATCATATCACAACCTTTCAGTTAATTTGCATAGCTTGAAATGTCCGTAAAAGACAACCGCGGCGATTTGCATTGTATGGAATAACATGCAATTGCACTTTAGTATTTATAGATTCATGTACATATATATATATATATATATATATATATATATATATATATATATATATATATATATATATATATATATATATATATATATATATATATATATATATATATGTATACATATATATATATATATATATATATATATATATATATATATATATACATATATATATATATATATATATATACTATTTTGTGTATATACTATTTTGTGTATATATATATATATATATATATATATATATATATATATATATATATATATATATATATATATATATATATATATATATATATATATATATATTTATATATATATATATATATATATATATATATATATATATATATATATATATATATATATATATATATATACAAAATAGTATATATATATACATATATATATATATATATATATATATATATATATATATATATATATATATATATATATATATATATATATATATATATATATATATATATATGATTTTGGTATCGAGTTATCAATTTTTGCTTTTTAATCTATAATGCTGTATTCGTGTCATCCCTTATAACTTAATGATGAACGCTTATCATTTTGGCGACAATGGCATATGCAAAGATCATAGTCCACTCTTCATCTGATATAATGTAAGGAATATCTAAAACATTTTATCAAATATGCATTTGGCATTGTTCAAATATTTGCGTTGGTTCATCTATATATACGAGGCAAGGTTTTTAAAATGACACCATGGTTAAACCCAATGCATAACCCCAGAAGACCCCACACCCCAATTTCCCCGCTATCAGCTGTAAAGGCCTATTGTAAACAGTTCGTGCAGTAATCATGGATTTATTGGCTGTATTGTACATGCAAGGCTGACCATCTCTCAACATGGCGGCGACTTCTAGCTTACAGTGTGATCGACCAGTCCACCTCCTCCTGGCCAGTTCATTGTCTCAAATAAGTTAATAGCCACTGTCCAGCTCCCTGCGCTCTGTCCATCAGCGGTCAGCGTAAGCGAGGACGGGCCACGCGGACGGAGCCCTCAGATCTCGCAGACCTGTTTAGAATGCGCTGATATGTATACCACAGTAGAGCTATCCACAAATGGTTCCTGTTTATGTACTGCCCCAGGTCAACCTCAAACACCACAATGTGAGTATTGACCACTTGTACAAAATACAATTCTATTAGTTTCAATTCGATTTAATATCAGAATATCGTTAACTTAATCAACCGTTCATTGTTGACACGTGTGCAACTACTGAGTACACAGTTTGACTGATAACTGGAAACGTAATTCAAATTTTAAAATGATATTATAAAATTATTTGATGAGGAATTGTTAAATCGTACAGGTCAAAATCAACACGGTGCAGTCACATACTTTCACAAAAGTGTTCTTTTATAGAGATGTGTCCATAAATATTCCAGACCATGTGTACTTTTAAAATGTGATATTAAGCTAAACATTGACCTTGAATTATTTCAATACTGAATACGTCACGAAGCCATGTCGTGGATTGTCAATTGTATGTCACTATATGTTCTATTCTCAATAATTGAAATTGCTAAATTAAAAACTTACATGCAAGGTTTGACTTATCTCCATACTACATTAAGCTTTAGATGGATATTTAGGTAATATATATATATTTATATATATATATATATATAAATATTATATATATATATATATATATATATATATATATATATATCTCCGTATATATATATATATATATATATATATATATATATATATGTATATGTATATATATATATATATATATATATATATATATATATATATATATATATATATATATATATATATATATATATTCAATGTTACTCTAGTCAGCAGCATTAATAGCGTTGGATTCCCAACCCTGTAAAGTTGCATACTTTCACATTCAGGTCCGTCTGTCGTAATCAAAGAAGTCATTTCTTGTGTCGTGATACGTAAATGCTATCACCACACGTAGATGGAGTCCAATGTTCCACTATTCTATTGATGAACTGTTTTGGCAATGTTGTCTATGTACGGAGGTGAGTCTATACGTTCATACATAATGATGTCGATATTGCATGTCTTATGATAATGAGTTTATACAAGGTCCGACTGTGACGTCCTCAGCTGGGTAAGTACATGCTGGGAGGGGGGCATGACATGTTCGGCACACCACTGTACGTGTTGCTCATGGCATAGTAGTTGTACCCTTGCGAGAAAGTCTGAGGGTGGTATCCCTGAGAAGTCACGGGGTCACTGGCACTGCTGGTCACGACGGCGCCCGAGGGGGGCATGGTCTGCTGCTGGGGAGGGGGTCGGAAGCCCAGGAGATTGGGGACGGAGTGAGGGGGCCACCGAAAGGTGCCTGGCGTCACCGGACTCATGCTGGGGGGCTTGCTACCCAGACTCAAACCCGGCTGCTGCGACGACGGAAGTTGTCCCCCGGGCGCAGGCCCGACGGAAGCGGAAGCTGGACAGGTGTAGGGGTAGACGGGACCGTAAAAAGAACCCGGATGCTCCTGGTGCGGCGAACTGAGGGACTTGAAGTTCCCGCTGCCGTACTGGTTATTGAGATGGTGAAGATTTCCTATTTTATTCCTGAGAATTCTGCTGATGGAACTGACCGAAGGAACATTGTACTTGTCACATATGCCATCCGCCAATAACTTATCTCGTATCTCCCAAGCAAAGATGCCCGGATCACTCTCCTTGTAAAGCTTGATTCTCTTGACCACCTTGGGCGTAGTGACCCTAGGCTTGCTGCCTCCTATGGCACCTGGGAGGACGGAGCCTGTCTCTTTGTACCTGGCCAGGATTTTACTGACGCAGCCGTGGGAGACACGGAGCTGCCGGCTTATGTCACATGGACGTATTCCCATCTGAGCGAGCTCCACTATGCGCATGCGTATAGCCGTAGGAAGGGGACGACCATTGACGAACATCCCTCCTAGTTGATTCACCTCTCCATAAGCTGATTGTTGTTCTGAAATGAAGAAAACATTATGTCAGTTATTGAGTTAAAATATATATTTTTGCTAAGATAATGCTATTCGATGCTGCAATCACAACTTTAATTGCGCTTGATGCTACCATTAAATTACTACTACTACTACTACTACTACTACTACTACTACTACTACTACTACTACTACTACTGCATGTATTGTCGCCACTGTTACTACTTTTGTGACTGCTACCGCTTATACTGCAACTACTACGTATACTCTTCGTCCCACTACAGTTCATTTTTAGTAAACATCATGAAGTTGATCATACACGTAGGTACGATACTGCCTTAAAAGAATAGATATTATGATGATAATTCCAAACGTATACGATTAAAACACACATATATGCATGTATGTATGTATGTAGGTATGTATGTGTATCAATTTTCCTCTCTCTCTCTCTCTCTCTCTCTCTCTCTCTCTCTCTCTCTATATATATATATATATATATATATATATATATATATATATATATATATATATATATATATGATGTATATAATAATAATGAAAATTATATTAGCAATTTCAATGATGATGACAATAATGATAATACTGGTAATAATAATAATAATAACAATAATAATAATAACAATACTACTACTACTACTAATAATAATAATGATGATAATAATAATAATGATAGAAATGATAATAATAATGATAATAGTAGTAGTTATAATAATAATAGAAAATGATAATTATGAAAATAAAATAATAATGATATTATCAATAATGATGATAATGAAAATAATAGTAATACACATAATAAAACTTAGTACTCCTGTTACTTCTGATTAATATAATGATCATAGAAACAATGCTAGAAATGAATTTACTAATGAATACAACTAAATATGTAAAAGAAATTCATCCAGAACGGAATCTCCTCACATATATCGTATGTAGTACCTAACATATAAATATTATTTTTGGAATAGATGATATATGAAAGATGTATCGATTTTTATAGTGAAGTGCGGATAAGATATTTCAACACCGAATTCGTGAAGTTCCAACACATGCAATGAATGCTTTGATCTAAAGCTATCTAATTCCACTTAGTTTTAACAATTATGCAGCAATGTTATTGTGAACCGCAGGATTTGTTTACTCCAAAGATTAAATAAACAGTAAGATCACGTAGAACTCTCTCTAGAGCTGCGCGCCAAGTTCTCCCGCCACGCCAGTGCTCAGTGGAGCCTCAGGACATTAGACAAACGTGACCACGCAACAATTACGGCGTTTTACTTGATGAACCTTTGTAGAGATGACATAAGATAGCAGAACTATACGTCACGCTCAGGCTAGCGTAAATCTAGCCGCCAAGAACGCTGGGAAAAGTCTTATCTGCTTATTCAATTTAACAAACTAGTCATCTTTAAGGATAACTTTGCGCCTTCTGCCTGAGGCACTTCTCTTATTTCCATGCTAAAATACAACATTCAGTACAGGAAAACGTCTTATATCTGAGAAGTCATTTGAACAAACTTGAATGATAACGTTGTGCCATTGCCTTAGGCATTTTTGCTTGTATTTCTAGAATACATATACTGAAGTGCACTTACTCGATGCACCGAATGCGATGTAAAAAGGGCGAGGGGGGACTGTTTGCAAAAACAAAACCTCACTCTTATCAAATTGAATTCATTTTTACTTTAACTAAACGTTGTCATCCACAAGGTTTACCACAGACATTAACATCATCACAGAACGCGATTTTACAAAATTACTCATACAGTAATAACTTCTATATAACTAATGGTAACTGGAAATTCCAAAAATATAAAAAGATGAATAATATAAATAATGACAAAATGAACATATATATATATATATATATATATGTATATATATATATATATATATATATATATATATATATATATATATATATATATATATATATATATATATAACCCTGTGTGTGTACGTTATATGAGTATGTATATGAACTAACTGTGTGTGTTTAAATATCTTTAAGCCTTTACTGATGTTTGTCTGTTCATATTTGCATTTAAAAAAGAAATGTTTGAAATACAATACTATATTTGATAGGAGTTCACTAGAATATGAACAAGCATGATAAATTGACAGAATAGAGAAAATAGAACTATCGCCCGAATCGCCAAACCCTGCTTCATGTAAAGGACCGAGATGGTATGTTTAGGTGACTATAATACTTCAGGACTAACTGAGAACCTTGTTAAAGCAAAATTGGAAGATTTTAATTTTTGCATGTCTTGAATTTTTTCAGCCTGTTGTGTTAGATAGAAATTTTTTAGCATCATGTTAAGGCATCATTTGTCAATCACTTCTATGAATTTGAAATTACTTTATCCGAGAATTTAAACTTTCTTAAATGAGGACAACAGTGTGGTAACTGAATGAGGCGTGATGTAAATTTTGATTTTACAATCAATAATGGTCAAAACAGAAACTCGTAATTAACAATACTGTATAACCCCACATGTAAATTTCTTGAAGGTCTACGAATTGTGATAAGTGTAAGTTATGCGGAAAGGAGTTTGGCTTTACCGCTTTCATGTTATTCGCTCAGAATTTTAGAGACTGCGGTTTTTCAGCGCGACATAAGCGGGTTTTAATTTCAGCGCGCGGTTGAAAGGGATATTCTGCATGTATCCATAAATCAAGCGCAGAATGCGTGCGTTGGCCCACATCGTATTCTGAGACAGGACTTTCGCCAAGACTCGTGCACTGAAACCAACAATAAAGAGACCACGATGTCCTCCTTAGATAGAAAGGGAATTTTCCAAACGAAATATTACATGCGATTTCTACTGGAACTAGGTTTAGGACTTTAAGACTAGATTTAGAAATAGTGAAACATAAGAATTAAAAACATATAGAATTTAGAAAATGCAATTAAATCAGAAATATTTGAAGATTTTTGTGACAAAAGTTCAGAGGTATTGGAAAAATGGTAGTAATTTAGACATATATGAAACGTTTGTGACAAAATTCAAGAGGCATTGGAAAAATGGTAATAATTCAGAAATATTCGAAGCTTTTTGTGACAAAAGTACAGAGGTATTTGGCAGTAGTAGGTTGCGACTATTTCCTCTGAATGTTTATCACTGATGGTTACATCCCGACACTGGAAGCCTGCTTAGTTTATTTACTTATGTCCGTGAACCGTCAAAGTAGAGCTCTCTGAGGCGGAGAGGGAGAAGGGTTGGGGTCAACACCAGATAAACACTACCCCCCAAAGGAAGCTTAGGGGGGTACGATCCCTATTGCACAGTCGGAGAAAAAGGGTTGTGGTATTTGGCTCGCGACAGAACATGAAACGTTTTTATCCCAAAGGCAGTGTCACTCGGTACTGCTAAGAAAACAAGATAGACTTACCCATGCTGAACGCTTCTAGGTTGAGGCCAGTTGTATGAATCCCTTGTAGAGAGTTTTCTGAACACACCATGGCTGCGACGGCGACGGCGCGGCTGCAGACGAGTGCTGACGACGACGAGAACTGGTCACCTTAGTTACCGATGTTGTTTTCACTGGACGCTCCTTCTAGCAACAGACACCAGGAGCAAAATGCGACGGGTACTTTCCTCGGAGACGGCGTATGTTTATATGATCACACAGACCCTGTCTGCGCTGTAGTAATCACGAGTCCCTAAAGAGGGCGTGACTTCCGCACCAGAGCAGTGCCGGCCTCTTCGGCGTTCTCGGCTCTGATTGGCTGAACGCTATCAACTGTCAATCATTTTCACCCAAGCGCGCAAGTTCCAAGATAAGGGTCAAGTCAAATTGGACCTGTCGCCCAAATCGCCCCCAAGCAAGTGCCTGGGAGGCCGGGGCAAGTGTTAAGACAATGTGTAATTTGTTAATTGCTTTCCAACACAATTAAACCTGTGGGTGTAGTTTAATGAGTAGACGCCATGGCGGTGTGTTCATGATATTTCCACCGCTAACATGATCCTATCTACAGCAAGATCATGATTTCCCATTGTTTAAAATGACCTTCGACCATAAATTGAAAATCGTTCAGTTAAGGTAGAAACAAATCTATTAGTCTACAGGCGTATGCATATTACAAACAAAGCGCATGTCACTCTATGTTCCTAACTGAAATACTTCGAGATTTTTAATCTAAATGTTTTAATGCAGTTTTTAATCTAACTCGTTAATCTTCCAATGTCAAGTGAAAATCATTTATTTTACAGTGTTGCCACCGCCAATTGCTTACTATGCTACTTGTACTAAGATATCATACAGGAGAGCTTTAGGTCTTTATCATCTTATAAGGATTTGCTTCAGCTTCCATAAGGAATACATTTCCAAAGTGATGTTGGACTACAGGACCAGTATCATAAACAACGTCAGAGGCCAAGCTTGGTTTCTGTTGGAAGCGAGCAAAAGTCTTTTTTTCAATCTGAAACCTCACATGAAACTATTTGATAGAGAAATGTTAATGATAACCCAATCAAAAAAGTTTTCTTCAAATATTTTCTGAATTTGTACGACATGTCATTGAGATATTCAAAACTATCATAAACATAGAAGATTCTCTCTCTCTAGCATAGGTAGGATGGCTACATGTACCTAGTGCACCTTTCGGGTGTCAAGTGGTTATCCTAAATGTCTACTGAAAGTGTGGGAAGAGAGATGTTCTCAGGTTGTCGTGAATTAATGAGCAGTTGTAACACGAATGTTGTACTTGATGAGCAATGCACAGGACACTCAACATGCATAATGAGTTCACAGAATCAGTCATTAAGCGCAAAAGTACCAGATCTGATCATCCACGGTACTTGAACACTATTATTTCCAGTGGACGACCCCCATAGCCGAGCCGCTCAGCTCATTGCTTGCCATCAACTGCGTACACACACACACACACACACACATATATATATATATATATATATATATATATATATATATATATATATATATATATATATATATGTATATATATATATATATATATATATATATATATATATATATATATATATATATATATATATATATACATATATATATATATATATATATATATATATATATATATATATATATATATATATATATATATATATATATATATATATATACTAGTATATGCAAAACCATTTTAATGGCACATATGACATGTAAGCATATGCTGCCATCTTCATGCAATACTAATACGAAGCAACATTGTCCTTTTACGGTGGATTTATTTTGTTTTTCAAGACCTTGTGAAATTCCTATGCAAATCCAGACGCTTTTCAAACAAATTCTTCCAAAAGCCAATTCCAATAGAACTTTTACTATAGATCGACATAATAAATAATACATACTGTAAAATATGATAGATTTATCTTGTCAATCTCTTAAAAATGGTAGACTTATCAAACCTATAAAGTGAATTTCACGTTTGTTTAGTACAATTCTGTGCTTTTTACACGAAACTGACGATAGGGAATAGGATAGAAACTATGTTGACGTCGGAATTATAATCTACATGTAAATCAACTTGTCACACTCGTAACTTTGGTCACAGAACATTACAAGTTCTTGACAGCGTACAACTCACATGTCCGTGGATGACATGGAATGACCATGCAATGACCATGCGCCCATCACAACTCATCTTTACGAGTTCATTTACATATCTGACCACTGAAAAGTCACGGACTAGCCATAGGGCTATGTATTTGTAGGCATCCTATGCTGAGTCACAGGTTGTCGAGGAAATGCCACCAAGCACATCTTGACATTTTACGCTCTCTCAGCATCATGAGGCGTGAACTGAAGCAAAGCCAACAAATCTGTAAATGGTGCAAAACCGCGGGGACAGGATGAGCAAGTGCATGCTGTACATGCTGTCATCAGACACTTTCGCAGTTAATTGATAAGGGATAACATAGGAATGAAATTTTGCTTATTATCCCTTTGTCCTGCCATGTTAAGCTAACACTTTTTTGCCAATGACTCTTGGTGCTCGGTTAAACCACCAACACAGCCCAAGAAACAGCGGGATGTGGGTTTTTCAGCATTAGTTAGAAACATACGCAAGACTTTGTTGGTTTTGCATGTTTTCAAGTATTCTCCCTGTATTAGGATTAATCCAATTTCACCTATACTTATGGTATATTTGCTTTCATTGCATCACTAGTCCCACAACCAGTATATCTATCTATCTATCTATCTATCTATCTATCTATATATATATATATATATATATATATATATATATATATATATATATATATATATATATATATATATATATATATATATATATATACATATATATAATATATATATATATATATATATATATATATATATATATATATATATATATATATATATATATATATATATATATAGCATATATTTTCATATATTTCATAACAATACTTTTTGTTTGCCAACCAATGTCCATTACACTTTTATCCTACAATACAACCGAATACAAATTAACAAATCCGCATTTCATGGAGTGAAAAAGTGACACTAAACATTCCGATACTAAATAACTGATAACAGGAAAAAAGAGTGCAAATGGCTCTCGCGAATGTTTTTGTTAGTAGCTATGCGTCATGTCAGAAATTAACATTGTGTGTGGGATGGTTAAGGTCAAGGCATCTGGGGACCTGTGCTTGCAGAGCCATGGCGTTTCTATTTATTCTATGATACACTAAAGACCGGTTTTCCCAATCAATGTAAGATATGATATAACGTCAACATACTGTTGTCTCCTCCATGTCGACCCTAGGAGAACAAGTCACAGCGCCACTGTCTTACTTATCAGATTGGCCATAAAATCGGGTTTGGATGTTATTGCAAAAACGTATCTCTCCCTGATGCAACTCTACTACTCTAAAGAATGTCCTTCGGAGGAATGCCAATTATTAAAATCAAATTGCCAACAATAAAGTAATTCCTTTTAGTTATCATAATCTGACTCATAATCTGACAATGTACATCATGTTGCTTACTGAAGCGCTCTATCCATCTTAAAAAGAACAAAGAAAGAGTTGAAGCACACACACACAGACACACACATATAAATATATATATATATATATATATATATATATATATATATATATATATATATATATATATATATATATATATATATATATATATATATATATATATATATATATATATATATGTATATATATATATATATATATATATATATATATATATATATATATATATATATATATATATATATATATATATATATATATATATATATATATATATGTATATATATATATATATATATATATATATATATATATATATATATATATATATATATATATATATATATATATGCATGCATACATACATACATACATACATACATACATACATACATATATATATATATATATATATATATATATATATATATATTATATAGATATATATATATATATCTATATATATATATATATATTGTGTGTGTGTGTGTGTGTGCGAGTGTCACCACTATATCAGTGTATGGCATTAGTTATATTATACGGTAACAAATACAACGGTATCAAATAGAAGAAAAAACAACAACATTTTGTCATATACTACAAGAAGAGCGTATCTCTCTCTACCTCCCACCAAGAACCTGTATGTGACATTTCCAGCCTCCTGTTTCGAGAAGCACTGATGCCAATCGAACCCGCCAGCTATTTGAATACCATCCGTGATGGTCTGTTTCAAATGGTTTCACATGTGACATCATCACCAGTTGCCTGCGGATCAGAGAAGGTGAACAAACTGTGAGATTTAGCAGACACAGCAACAGGCAGCGGCCTGATGTACATGTATGTAAATGTCATTGCTGCCTGGCCACTTGTTGCAGGCAGAAGCTCAGGCAGAGTTGATAAATGGATAAACCGTCATCTACCAAACTCAGCCAGAACGGTTGAAAATGTTAAATAAATGAGCAAAGGTGATTACGGTGTGATAAATGATGAGAGAGAGAGAGAGAGAGAGAGAGAGAGAGAGAGAGAGAGAGAGAGAGAGAGAGAGAGAGACATGTATGTTGTAATGGTGCTGATTCGGAAAATTGATATTACGCCCTTCCCACATGAAAAGCGAATACAAAACAGCCAATAAACAGATTTTCTGAGTGGAATTCCTTTCAGTTACATTTCGTACACTCTTGATTTCCTTGAAGCTGATTGAGTAATTCTTCTTTGAGAAAGTTGTTTGAGATTGGTTTTATCAATTGTGAATCATTTCAAGAATTTAAGTTCTTTTGAACCAACCATACATGCATTACTTACACTTTGCAACTGTTCATTTGCTTTGTGAACGTTTTTAGTTGTTATTTTGTTATTCTTTTTAACAATAATCTATACAATATATGGCATTGAATTGGCTTGAATTGGCACTGAAGTGTGCCTATGTTCCTTTAATCACCCATTCGTTCAATGTAGAGGCGTGTTACAGAGGCACGGACATCTTGGCTAGTTCTCATTGTGTTGTTAATGAGTGGATGCAAAGAGGTTCTTAGTATTTGACGGTAATTCCTCTCTGTTAGAGAGAGAGAGAGAGAGAGAGAGAGAGAGGGCGCGCGAGAGAGATAGAGAGAGAGAGAGTAACACCATGCACGACCTGGTTCAACTAGAGTACAAGTAGCTAGCGGAGCGTTTTAAAGCACTTTGTACTTGTCCGCTGATTGTCGTGATTACTGGGCATAGACATAGTGGGTGAAAATAGCTTAATGACATTCTCGAGGCATCTGAGGGCTAGGCAACACTGCTAGTGTTGACATACGGCACTGGTGGGGACCTACAGACATCTACAGCACTGAAAATCATATAGCTCGTTATCACAGTCCTTCTAGCGCTACGAGACTTACCTATTTAGATCGGGGCACCCTCCTGTTACATTGTTGATGGACTCTGTGATAAGATGTATAGAGAAGTGTTATGTGACCGCTGGTCAATATTTGGAATGGCCACCACAGTCCAGTGGTCACTTTCATTTGGGCCGATATGGGATATCAGTGTTACGCGTGTGCAATGCTTATGCAATCCCCGCTGCGTTTAATGTGTACTACAATCTGCGGGAAGAGAGATGTTTGTATATGCATATGCTTATTCCGAATACGAAAGGAATCATAGCATGTGGTACGCCACGTGTACTATCCTCAGTTATCTTTAAGTAGTGTATATCTTTAGGTTTTAGGAACACGCTTGGAGTTTAGATATCATAAGAGACTAAACAGACCTATTGTTGATTGTTTGCTTTTCCGTATAACTTAAACATATCGGAGCTTTCATTCTTTATAACGCATACGATGATTCGCAAAACATGTTTTCCGTAATACACTGTTTGCCCGTGTTGTATTTGTACAATGCGATGTTTTCCATCAATAGCTGTGGCCAATAAACATGATGAAACAAAAAAGGTGACCATTAGGTTTTGATATGGAGGGAATAGTTTGTCCTTCATTTTATACAAATGTTGTTAGTCGTTGGTTTTCGCCGGGTACTCAGGTATCATCTACCAGTTGCAACTGGCTAGTCACGGCTTTTAAGCCATAATATGGCAGAAAATGTGACGAAAACCCGAAATTCCAAAATTATAAACAATGTTCCTGCTTTGATTACAATCCTTTATGTTTCGAGGTTAATGCAATACCTTATGGTATTACCAGAGCAAGTGAAATAACCTATCAGCATCTCTAGCTTTCTCTCTCATCAGACAACATGTAGGTATGTTAGCAGCGGCCGTCAAACGTGTGTCTAATTTACGACAATCAACAATCGGCACTTGGCCGGTGTCCTTAATTGGAAAGGTCAGCGATAGCCCGACGGCTTCAAAGGCGGCCGTATCAGCAGAGCTCGGAATAATTTGTCGAGGGTGTGGAGTCGGGGATAGGGAACGTGTTGGCGCTATCACTACTGCGAGTCTTAAGATAAGATTCACACAGTAAACTCTACGCGCCAACAATCACAGCAGCACTTGCCGTCATTAGTTAGAGCCCTACACAAATCTTATGATCCTAAACAGAACCAACTCATTATTTCTCTCTTAAAGGATGATGAAAGTATTGTTTAACTATTACCTTTAATGAGTATATAGGAATAGCATGTGTCACAATTTCCCCAGTTACGTATTAAATTTAAAAAATCGTCACCAAATTAATTCTATAAAGATAGTTGGAATTTCTATTATTGTCACGTTTATGCCATATCTATGTAAATGGCGAAGGAAACAGCACAATATGGCATGGTGAGAATCGCCGCTTAACTCATTAGTCATATATGTCATTAGCAATCTTCTAGGTCAAATTTGCCTTTTTTCTTTCTAAACAATTGAAAAAAGCAGACAATATTTGACCTACTGTTATATTTCTAAACTATCATGGCAGCAGCTTTCTTTGAAATGTTTTTCGTAAGATGCCAACTATCAATATGTTTGCATATGCTGCAAGCAAGGCAGGATGACCTAGAGATAATCATGCTTAATGTTTTATGTTATATCTTTTGGCGCGCATTCTTGTTTACTCTGATGGACAGCGTCCAATATTATGTCTACTCTAGCGTACGCGCGGTCACAGATCTTCGCGAACTCGTCTGGCGTGGAGTCTCCCTCCCTCGCCGCGTCTTGAACTTCGTCAGCGGAGCAGAACCGAGTTTATGACTTCTCAATACCGTAGAAACACGCCGTGACGTTTGTTTTAGAACCTTGACATCAAACGTAACAGAACCAGTTGTAAGCGTCGTAGGTTATATACTTCACATTGCCACAGATAAACAAAACCCTCTCTCTCCATCACACACATACACACAATCACTCACACACGCACGCATGCATACATACATACACACGTGCGTATGTATATATATATATATATATATATATATATATATATATATATATATATATATATATATATATATATATATATATACATGTATATGTCATATCTCAAACATCACTCTCAGGGATTTTGATGGTCGACTTTGTATTGTGCCACAGTTGGCTGCCTACACCAATCACAGGCCTCAAAAAGTGTGCGGTATTTGACATAACCCACACTTCCTGAGTCTTGGTTCTCTAAAGCTGGCGAAATCATAAAGGTGTTACCGAAGGGTATTGGGCGAGAGAATTTTTTCCCAGCAAATTTTTCTTGGAGTGTTATTGGTGGGAGGCAGTTAACTGAGATACAAGGTAGCTAGACCCCTCGGAGGCTATGGTGTATGTTGTACTCTTTGAGGGTTACTGGTCTTCGCCTCGTAATACCTCGGGTATATCACATACACCAAGGCTTCCTTGGGTCTATCTATCACTTAGTTATGCGAGTCTGCTGGTAGAGAGCAACACGATTTGTTATAACTACTATGCGTTTTCTGGCTATTTAAAATTTGTGTATTGTAATCAGCAAAGACATACATTATCATTATTGATCACGTGGTCACAACAACATTATACTTTCATTAACCTTTGTGCATATCACGTGAAATTAGTAAAGCCAATTAGATTTAAATAGTATAAAATAAACTCAGATTTTGAATGTAATGCCAGCATTTCCCAACATCTTTTATCTATTCTAAAATAGCGCATGACCCTAGAGGTCTAAGTGTCAACGCTCTTTACTGCCCTGAAAATAAAACCCAAAATTTATGTAGCATTCCAGCGGTGAAATGAACTCATGAACATGCTCCCAGTATCGGTAGAAATGTCATGTTGGCAAGTCAAACCCCATGACACAATGCTTACTAAGTGTGAAATTAGGCTTGTTCGGACAGTGGGTGTCCGAAACCCAGCAAGAAAACTCTCCAGAAACCCTCCATTCGGGACAGCCATGTCAACTCTGACAAGATGAACCCCATACCCAGAGGAGACACGACAGAGCGCGGGGCACCACCTAGCGGTAGAGATGATTACTGCACAGTAATGTACACCGCTGGCGACACGGGTGGTTCTCGCTTCATCAATTACAAATATTCTGCCAAAATCTATTGGTGTCTTTTCAGACGAGATACATTTCACTTTAAAATAGATATGAATTATCTGCGACGTAGAGATCCAATGTAATAAGTAGAAATAGCTTTGAAGTGATCCTTTAAGAATCCTTAACGTTACATGAAGTTGTCTGTTTAGACATTCAGTTTTTGTTAACATAAGAATTTCTAAGATGTAAAGGATAACGATAAGAGTAAAACGTACCAAATGCAAAAATAATAATCAAGCATTGCATGTAATATATATATATATATATATATATATATATATATATATATATATATATATATATATATGTATATATATATATATATATATATATATATATATATATATATATATATATATATATATATATATATGTGTGTGACACACATACACTAACACACACACTGTGTGTGTTAGTGTGTGTGTGCATTGTCCATATACATTCCATAGTGTGATCTTCTGCGATAACCATTTTGGGGTTTATATCAAAATTGCAAATGTTGGATTCATTTTATCTGTGCTCGGTAAAAGTTCACGTGTGTATAAATTAGGCTTGAGCATCTGCAAAAAGAAAAATCTGCTTCAACAGGTTCACTTTTCCCCCCGGATCGGCAGTTGCCAGCAGACAATTTGTTCCTATCTAACCTTGTCATGGTGGCAAGCGAGACGGTGACGGGGCAAAATTGGGTTTTGCTGGTTGTAAATTGCTGCCATGGGGCCACAATGCGTTCACGTCGCCTCTGCTGTAGGTATCCGCATAGGTGGAATGGTTTGTACGACAAGCCCGGTAAAGGATGGGGGCTCCCTCCGACGATGGCAGGGTCTTAATCCTCGGCGAGTTTCAAATTCTGCCTGGCCGGACGTCTCTATTGGCTTCTAGCTCGCGTCATGGTGGGCTGCGCTCCGTAAACTCTCACTCAGCAAGAATTGGGTTACACACATTTGCAGCGCCGTGAAAAATCTACTGCGGGGTTTTGTATTAAATCATAAGCGCCTTATCACAGTGGATTTGGCTTGTCTAGAGAGGAGCGGGGATGGGGGCTCCCCTTACGTTTTATGCGCATCATTCTGACGCTTATCTCGTCCCACCATGGTTGAAATGGGAAATTCTGTAATGGAGGTATAGTTTTATTTCCAAATTGGATAATACGATGGAATTGCAGACATCTCAATCAAGATATTCTAAATACCCAGTTTAGGGTACGTCTTTATGAAACCGCTATAGTTGCCAGAGTTTAGAATTAAAGTACTTTTGGTAAACAGTCAAAGCAAGTTTGTGTTTCATATTTATATCTTAAGTGTGGAGTCTTGCATTAAAGGCTTCGTATATCAAAGTTCCTTAATCACTTACATTAATCCCTCACATAAATATCGGTATATCCTTCGTTAATAGAGCCACATAGTATTCTTTATTGAAAACAGTATAAGGTCAATACTGGAACCTGCTAATTGCTATAGTTATAACGGATATGGAAAGTTTGTTAGCAGCCAGTTAGTTAGTTGTGCTGTAAAATGAAGAGAATCCTCCAATAAAAGATGGATTTGACATTTTCATCTCATAGTGTCCTAAGGAAGTGGCATTGATTTCCTAACAATATACCTACTAAACCCTGAAACTTTCTTTAACCCATATTTCCATCTACAGATTTCTAATAAAAGCTTTTTTCTATCTCATTCTCATGACAAAATCCCAATGGACAAGAAGAGGATAACAAAATATATAAGGATTCAAGAAAGACGTTCGAGAGGCACTACTTTAAGAAGGTAGCAACAGTAAGGTCTATAGTAATAGCTAAACTGATAGGCAACACCTACATCTACTGAAACAACAACACTAGAAAACACACCACACAAACTATCCTAATAAAACAACAACAACAACATAACAGCATCTTCTTTACCATCGTAAATATAAACAGCAAAAAGAGCAACAATAAGAAGATATAATACTGCAGTCAATACAGTACAATGCAATCGCAAATACCAATTTGACCCTCATGTACAGTATTGCATACAAAATATAGCTCATCCTCCGGTTCCAAATTGGAAAGATGTGTTCTATTTTCTACACCTACCCAACACCTGTTGACATCCCTAACTTACACATAGAGGTGAGCCAAAATGACAGGCTTACTACATATAATTGAGTCAAAATGGACAGATAAGTGCTGGCAAATGGCGAGCACATATGACAGCCATATGATCGAACCCGGGAGGTCGACCTTGCCCGCGAATTGAGAATGTTAATTGGGGCTGTATTTGGCCTATTGGTCCTACACGTGCCAAATGACACCTTGACTTGTGGATTCGATGCTTTAAGAAACGTTGAGATTTTCTCATGTCGCGCCCCCTGGTGAGAGGAGCAAAAATATGATGGCAGTCGCGGGGTGGCGCTTGGAAATGTTCCATGACGCCTTGTGGTATCACCTCAAAATAACCAGTGCTCAGGTCGTGCTGGTAACAGAGAGCTTCTCCAACAGACGCACATGGCAAAGACGACTACTGTCACACCCAGGAGTCATATCTGGCTAGTTATTGAATATGTGCATCTAAATATATCTAAGAAATTTCCATCACTCAATTAAGTGCAATAACAATTAAACAAAGGTGTTGACATGATACCCTGGCTTATGGACAAATTGTATCATAAAATTAAATCGTGATAAAACCTTGTAAGATATGCATTTTCAGCTTTAGTTTATATTGGCACCAATCATTACCAAAACGATGCATCTGAAAACAGGAAAGGTCTACACACCCTTGTCTGCGTTTTTCATTACGGACAGATTTAAGTTACACAAATAATACATGGGTATATATATATATATATATATATATATATATATATATATATATATATATATATATATATATATATATATATATATATATAAACATACATACTTACATAATATTGCAATATATCAGATTCGTTCCCTACAATCCAGTATTACCAGACCAAGACCAATGCATACTTTTATATAAATTGTAATGGCATGATTTATGAGAAATATCAAGTTGAGGTCACAAGAGGCAGCAGGAAGAGAGGAATATTTACCTCATACACGGCACATCACTCAAGGCGTGGTGACGTAACGTGAACGTCAATCACATTCTTACCGTCGCCAAGCAAGTGGTTTGCGAGGAATATCACATCAAGGTCACTTGTGATGTGCGACCTTTTGCGAATCCGTTTTTTGATAAAGTGTTTGTTTGGTTTAATTGGATTAAAGACTGCAGGTGTCGATTGATATAACCAATTAGAAGGTCGGTCAAAACGATGTGATGTTGCATTACACTAGTAACCCTGAATGATGTTAAATGCACACACAAAGGCATACAACACATGCACTGCCCTTAACAGTTGCAGGGGAAGGTGTATTGAAGTTTCATGATACATGATGAAATATTTTACCAGACTTCAGTTAATGTTGCCCATTTAATTTCCTGACCAATCATATCATTGATTTCACATTAGAAAAACGTTCAAAGCATACACATTTTAAAATATCAAAGAAATAATTTCAAATATGGAAACACGATATTTTCTCTTGCATTATTACGACGCCTAGTCGAGTTAACGAACCAGAAGCATCAAAGGTGGACCTTTGTATGCATATATAAAAACTCACTTCTATAATTCAAACTTTTTGAGGCTACATACCAAATCAGGTGCAATTTTCACCTCATCCTTAAAGGCCGAAGGGCTGTTATTCTTCGCACCAACATATATTAAAGCAGATAATTGACAGTTGTTAGTTATGCTGTGTTTGGCAATATAATATAATCGAACCAACATAAACTGTATTAAGATAGAGAAACACGTTGTTAGCGAAATCAAATAAGGATTGTATAATAAAATGCAAAATGTATTTTTTTTTATAATTCTGCGTGTACGAAACACTTGTGACGTTGTGGCATTACCGTTTGCGTGCCTATATCGGTGCTGGCTATTCTTACGGCGAGTGGTCACGCATGATTAATCTAAGGTTGTTATCAGATTATCTGCCAGGTCCGCACGTCCTCGCCCCATCTGGCCATCGTCAACACGGGCCACCTTACACCCTAGCCCCATCTCTGCTATGCGCCCCAGTCGCGGGTCACCGTCACACCATTGTAACTGTCAACGAGACACATAAATATCAGCTTTATTCGTGTCCTTCCCTTTCATGTTAGCCAGAGACCAGTGCTCAGGACTTAGGAATAACAAGCACTTATCGCGTCAACCTTATTGGTCACAATATTTGTCATAGTTCTAATCCCAGACAGATAATAAAATCAATCTTCAGCAGTCAATTGGGGAGATTTTAGAATTATAACTGAAATTTGATCGTCGAATCGCTTACAGCAATTTATAGGATTTCTGGAGATTTTTCTTTTTTATTCTTTCAGATTTTTTTCTGCTTTGGTGATAGGTGATATATCTGTATCATCATGCAGTTAAGAATCGGTGATAACATCTGTTTTCATTAATGGCGCGAACATCCATAAATCGCTGGAATGATATAATCTCTTTTTAATGCAATGCACATTATTTTCAAGTATCAGCAAAACTAGTTTCACCATACAAAACCTCACTCATGAGAAAGTTAACGTTTTTACTATCATCTATTGTCTCTGTTATAATATTTCAACCGTACTTCAGGTTAGCATTGTACCAAAGACACCATAGCCATATAGTATTTTCAGTGATTTCTAATTGAAAGAAACCTTTGATAAGACCCTATCTTTGAAGGAATCCATGATTAAAACTAATCATTCTTCGCAATGCGAACGACTTCCAGCGCGTCTCGTCACGAAGCTGGAATGAGGAGCTGATTAAATAAACATAGACATCGGTCAGTCACGTCCATTTATCATAAGAGGCTAGTTAATGCTTCTCTTTTGCCAGTGTTGACCAGCTAGTCCCTCGGCCATAAATCTTCCGCCTCCACCACCATTCATGTTTGATCCGGGCTCTCCTAATGGTCTGACTGTGGAGCCTAAATGGAACCAGTTAAGCATCAAAAAGCCTGGGGAGTTGGGGTAATATTTGCTGAATGTCTCGTTAATTCGAAACAGATGCTGTTGTGGGGGAGATTATAGGGGGCAACATGGAGCTAGTGCAATTAGCTTCTTGCCTTTTAAGCAGGCTCGTAATGGTGAACGCTCTCATTAGTATATGTAAACAGAGAATGCTGATGAGTTCAGAGAGTAGGAGAGCGTGGAATATAGTAAATTGTACAAATAAACTCTTAGGGTACTTATCATGTAAGCGGTGAGTTAGAAATCGGAACTGGGTCTATTGAGTCGATATATATATATATATATATATATATATATATATATATATATATATATATATATATATATATATATATATATATATATATATATATATGTGTGTGTGTGTGTGTGGGTGGGTGGGTGGGTGGGGGGGGGGGCATGGGGAGTACTCGTGATGTATCGATGTTGTTGTTGTTACTACTGTTGTACTGTTGTTGCAAAAGATGATCATACTGATTTTATAGTAGTAGTAGTAGTAGTAGTGGTAGTAGTAGTAGAAGTAGTAGCAGTAGTAGTAGTAGTAGCAGCAGCAGCAGCAGCAGAAGTAGCAGCAGAAGTTTCAATAGTTGTGAAGCCACAAATTGCATCATAAGAGCAACGAGTCGAAGAATATACATTTACATGTACTTTGTTTTCTATACATCGCAGTGATGCCTCTTATTTTCTTGAAAAAATAAAGATCTTTTATAATTAGATATTGTATAGATACTTGAATCAGGAAATGTGTAAATGTGTAAATATGGATGTATATCAAGAGCAGCTTGGACTTGGAGAGGGTAGCAATATATACCTTACATCCAATTATCAAAACACATTACTGTGGACTGAAGAGTTTAGTCTCAAGGAAGTAATCGATTCAGACATATCCCCATTACTGCTATCCTAGACCCATGCTGGTTCAATAACTGTATCAACAGATCAATCAAAACAACATTTACATAATTAGCATGCGCGTGATGGGCAGCGTGAAAACGACACTCTCGAGGCTGGAAAGAGTCAATCGAGCACGTGTTTATTTTAACCTATTCATGACGAGATTTTCTTTCACATCAAACACTTATGGATAATTTGTGTTAATAAAACATGTGCAGTTTGTTATAGAGATTGTATTTTCATATGCTTTACAATAAAAATGAATAAAATCGTATCTTTCTCTCAGTGTTTAGTTTGTATTGGAAAATCAACTTTTGGGATATCACCAGGGCATAAAGGGTCAAAGCATTGCATTTTTGAATGTGCTTCAATATTGTGACGAATACACCATACCATAATGATCTTCGAGTCAAAGGGAACTTTGGTTCAGTCGAATAAGTATAGAAACTTGTATCTCATTTTTATGAATTAATAAACAAACTATTTAGGCCCTTGCCTGCAGAGACCCCAGGGGGCTCTGGGTTGATTTGGTTTGCTGATTGAACCCAGAACACCCCGCACAAGTGTGCACCCCATGTGGCCTAAATAAGACATTCCCCCTGCGTCAATTAGCACGGAAAAACCTTCAGAGAAATGAGAGCTCTGATATTATATGAGGCTTACGGTAATTGCCAATGATTCATAGCAAGTAATAAAAGTAAAAATTTGAAAAATAAGTTCTTAAACTAAGAAAAAAACACACACTTGGCTAATCTAATACGCGTGCGCTCCTTACTTCTCGAAGAGACTTCTCTTCTCACCAAATAGCACGCAAAGTCCGATATATGTTATAATGAGTAGAACTGGAGTTCAGGTTGGTTTAGGAGGTTTGTGTATTACCGCTTTTCAATTTTATGGCGTACTTTAGGCTGAATCGTAACTAGACAGTAGTTAATTTTAGTGAAAACTGGAGAGAGAGAGAGAGAGAGAGAGAGAGGAGAGAGAGAGAGAGAGAGAGAGAATTACCCACTAGTCCCAAGACATTTTTCAGAAAGCCACCAGCGGTACTCAAAACTCTGCCCATTACTGTTAAAAAGGGTTGTGTCGCCAGATCAATCGACCATGGAGGCAACCCCTCCGCTCAAACCAGGTATCATACAAATCATCAGCACTCTATGGTAGAATTCACTTTATGGTAATTGCAATACTGTTTTATGGGTTATATACAAATTAACCACAATTAATTTATCTATACTGAACATGCATGACAGTGTGAAGGGTGCTCTCAGAATGGTCTGTTCACTATTTTTCATTGATTTATGAACAAGAAGACGTATCACCAGATTATGAGCGTATTACATATATATATATATATATATATATATATATATATATATATATATATATATATATATATATATATATATATCTATATATATATATATATATATATATATATATGTATATAATCGCATTGACCATATTGTGTGCGTAAAAAGTATTACATCGAGATGATCGTAACAAAACGGTGAGCAAACAATGACATAAAACACACAGCGTCAAAAAGCCTTTCTTTTAAGGGCCTGTGTCCGTGATGGGCTTAGCTGTTTACGTTAGCTCTTTAGCATTGTTGTATGTTAATTAAATGCATATAAAACTATATAGTCTATGCATTGCAATTCCTGCGTTTTGACCAAGGTATATCATATAGTTATAACTGCACTGAGAGAATGAAAAGGCGTCTGTTTGATTGATGGTAGCCTAGTCCTAAGGCCAAGAAATTTATTTATTTGTCTTTAATAACTTACCTAATGTTTATATAACATTATAAGATATCTACCCATATTTAGTTCTATATTAGCTCACCAGGTGGCCAGCATGGGTTCATTTGGATTTCTTGTTCTGGTTCTGACTGACCAGTGTGCCCACCCATGGTGCCATCTATCACAAGCCACAGGAACTAACACCAAGGCATCAGCAAATGATAGAGATTAGAACAGAGAAAAGCATAATCTAATGAAATCATAGACTAGGAGCTAGTCTAGATTGATGGGTGATGGGTGTGTTGGCTAGTGATAAAGCAGAGAAATATTATGGATTTTCATTTGGCGGGCGCAATGTTGCGTTATTCCAAAATAGGTATTGTCATGTTCATAGACTTTTGTTTCGGGGTAGACAACTCTAACATTCAACCGATAGATATATCAGTGCCACAAGAGAATGCTTGAATCACTAGTTATTGGATGGATTTTTGACACCACAACACCACACTCCGATTCCACAAGCACAACGCAAGACAGGTGGCCCGATAGCGGAGTGGTCTAAAGTGTAGCCTCTGATTGTTCGCTGTCTCTGACACCAAAGAGTGGGTACCATTCCTGCTATAAGGTCATGTGAGAAAGGTGTCACAACACACCCACACCACTGACACGGTGCCAGTGGTGTGAAGTGTGCCGGTGGTTTCACCGGGTACTCCGGTTACCGCCGCAAATGGCTGGCCCCAACTAAGCCTGGCGTGGCAGAGAAAGTAACGAAAAACTTTTTTTTTAATTTCGAAATTCAAATAACTCAAAGCTCGGTGGGTGCCGTAAGTGTATATTCAGGGTCGACATGCAGCAGTTACCCAACACGCTTACCCCCCTTGCCTAGGTTTAGGGTTGTCACAGGACATAACACTACGGTGCCTATTACGACACGGTAAACATCTACCGCTACTAATTCATTTAGCAGTCAACAATATATCTTATTGACCGGGGTTGCTGACAGACTTGGTTGCCGGTCGGGTGAACATGAAAGGGTGATATGTGAAATATATCACACTTAGCCGTGTGTTCCAACTGTACGCCCCGCGCCCCTCAGTGGCGTGCCCGATTCACCGTCACGTAGTCGCCGTCCATTCTTAGGCTAGCCTTGTAATTGACCATTGTGTGGCCCGAGGCAGTGGCGACTCTCCTGGCAGTACGTCATCGCTGACTAAGGTATCTGATCTATCGGGGACACCCAATAGGTCGAGATGGTGAGATAACCTTCCTTTGTTGCTGGCCGCTAGATGGCCAGCTCATTAACGGCTTATGGGGGATCCATTGCGCCCACCCGCGGCAAAACTGGTAATCGAACACGCCCGATCAAACCGGAGAGATGCTTCCACGAAACCTCGCCACAGTTATGCAGGACATGTCGCTAGCCATTTGTATTAGAATACCCCCTTCGTCTGCATCTATGCTACTTGTGAATACTACTAATATTTTCTAATCGATGCGTAGACACTTCTTATATAGGATGCACAACTTTGAAACTCCTGCCCATTCACAGAATACATTTACTGGATTTCATTAATATCATAGCATCATTGAACACCAGCACTAATTCTACACTGCCTCTGGAGGACAGGGTGAACCATTTGATATTCTGGGGGCAGAGAAGAATTTTTTCTGGCCAGACAAAAAAAAGATAACCACTCACTCCAGAATAGCAAAGGGTCCGCCCCTCAGAACACTCACCAGCACGTATAGCGTTGAATCCCAACATTACATCTGCACTGTCTTGTGTTGGATAACTATTACTGAGGATGTTTACATTGAAGACAAACGTCATATCTGAACTACCCTCTGGTGAAAAACTACTCCCTCCCAATTATTGAGAAAGTGCAGATTTAAACCCTAACATTATATCTACATTGCCCCTTGGTCATTGCCTACATTGATCTATCAGCTAGACATGCTGTTGAATGAATAAACATGCAGCATTGAAACCTAGCATTGCATTTTACCTCTCTCCTAGAAGAATACTCATTTATTGCAAACGAGACATTTTTTTCCTGAAGGCTTGACCCTACATGTACATGTAACACCATATTAACACTGACCCTTGGGGGAACATCATTCCGTAGGGATTTAGTTCCCTCTAATTTTTGTGTTCAGCATTGAACCCTAACACCATGAAGGTAACCTCGCTTATCCACTTTACATAGGATTTTAACATATTCCAAACTAATTCCTATCTGCTTAAGTTTAATAGCGTAACTCTTGGACACTTTGCTTGGTCCCTATTTCTCCGAGGTAAGCGAGATTACCTATATCTAGGGGCCAGCCCTGGTGGCTGTGTGGTCTACTGACGCCTAGCTCTCTCTCTCTCTCTCTCTCTCTCTCTCTCTCTCGCCCCCCCCTCCTCTCTCTCTCTCTCTCTCTCTCTCTCTCTCTCTCATCTCTCTCTCTCTCTCTCTCTCTCGCCCCCCTCCTCCTCTCTCTCTCTCTCTCTCTCTCTCTCTCTCTCTCTCTCTCTCTCTCCCCCCTCTCTCTCTCTCTCTCCCCCCTCTCTCTCTCTCTCTCTCCTCTCTCTCTCTCTCTCTCTCTCTCTCGCCCCCCTCCTCCTCTCTCTCTCTCTCTCTCTCTCTCTCTCTCTCTCTCTCTCTCTCTCTCTCTCTCTCTCTCTCTCCCCCTCTCTCTCTCTCTCTCCCCCCTCTCTCTCTCTCTCTCTCTCTCTCTCTCTCTCTCTCTCTCTCTCTCTCTCTCGCCCCCCTCCTCCTCTCTCTCTCTCTCTCTCTCTCTCCTCTCTCTCTCTCTCTCTCTCTCTCTCTCTCTCTCTCTCTCTCTCTCTATTACCACTACCCGGGTTCGAATCCCGCCCGGGGCATGTGAGAAAGTTGCCAGTGACTTGGGGTTAGGCGGTTTGTTTTCGGCGGGAACTCCGGTTTCCTCCACCACGTGCAGCTAGTCACGGCCTCGTCGCAATATGTCAGGAAAAGTGATGAAAAATCAAGATTCCAAATTCCATTACCTTTATACCTGTACATGTATCTACACTGGGGTTCTCTTTCCTAAATCACCAACCAGTATGTGTTGCATTGTGCTTATTCTTCCATTATATCAACACTGCCCCCTCCCCTCGGCTCAATTACCCCCCCTAGGGTATTTTCGCAAGTGTGTCATTAGTTGGTGCGGAGTGTACACTCAAATCATATCTACAGTCTGCCCCCTGGCGGACAACTATTCCACTATTCCCGAGGGTCGCTCCAGCACCCTCTCTATTCAAGCTGCCTAATGGTGCGTGTGATTGCATACTATTATATATCCCCACTCGCCCCTACCCCATACCCTAGGCACACACCCTACCCCACAGTCCAGGGCTTGCCATGTGTGGCCCAGATGACGAGAGGGAGATAGAGAGGCAGAGGGTGAGAGAGTTGTGAGGGGATTGTGGGGAAAAGAGTCATCGTCATTTGCCAGAGAGATTAGATGAAAGCGCTGGATGTGCACTCTGCCAGAGTTGTCTGTCGTTACCTTACGCCTGCAATACCAGACGCCGACTCCCTCACTCCATGTCATACCCACACCTAGCAAAACTGCTTCTTCATACGCGCGGGGAGGTCAAACATAAAGTACCAGATAGGTGCGAAAGGATTAAAAAAGAAATTGGTATTCCACAATCCAAGGGTGATTTTTTAGGCATTTTCTATTGTATCTTCCACACAGATATCACGCAATCATCTTATACTAAAAGGGAAGCTACAAAGCAAATAAATATTGAGAAATTCAGTTGTGAGACCTAAAAGTATGTACTTTCCCACTTTTAGAATGACCTTGTGGTGACATTTGCCATTTTTGCTCTTTTTGATATCAACTACAATTCACATTTAGCACGCTCTTACTCGTATTCATGTATGTATGTACCTGTATTGGGCGTACCATTCATACCAATAAAACATCTATGAGTTATTAAGAATACTTCTTGTTTATTGTGTACCCATTGTTATTCTTATAATTATCATTTATTATTTCTATTAGTATTCTTATAATATGTATTACTACATGTATTACAGTAACTACTACTATTATTATTATTATTATTATTATTACTATCATTAATATTATCATTGTTATTATTATTATTATCATTATTGTTTTCATTTATTTTATTTATCTTTTATTATTATCCATTGCTGGATGAGTGACTGTAAAGGGACTGTGGTGGCTTTAACATTACAATACAAGATATCTCAAACTGAAGATAGCTAGTACTGCAGATTCAAGGGCCTGGATCAGTGAAAGAACATAAGCGGAATGACGAAAAGATATAATTAGTCCATATGTTTTGCGGGCTGTTTCCTTTTAGAGGATAGCGCTTCGGACCACCGTTGTATGTCTTAACGTTTCACGACTAAATCAGTCGACATCTTTGCTGGGTAAAAGTATCCATTGGTTGCATGGTCTGGTGTTAATTTGTTAGGCGATCATTCCTAGGCGGTCTTCGGGCTCAGTTCGCTGCGGCGCTGTCCTGGTGGTCGGTGGGCCATGTGTCTCGCAGACCGTGTTCCCCCGGCTACCGAGAGACGTCAGCCCGCATCATGGCTTAAAACACGGCTACATACGGTATCATCTTGTGCGCAGCCCGCGGGCACACTTGTCACAAACAAACAAGAAACAAACACACCGGACTGCGGGCAATTCAAGCCAGCAGCGCTGCGCTTTTGAAGGCTTGTTGAATGTTAGCACTTTGGACACACAAGGGCTGGGTGTCGAGCGCCATTTGCCAGCAATTCGGCCGTAAATTGGCTATGACTGTGGTGCTAAAAGGCACTTTGTCAAGCGTGCCTATTAGGGATGCATTTAGGGGGCGCTGTCCTGTAACGCCTTTCGAAAAAAATAATGAACCCACTTTTGTTTCATCTCAAGTTCATTGTATTTTGCATTGCATTGCATTGATTCGTTTTGGTTTGTATTTTACTGTACATGTATTGTATACTGAGAAGCACACACGTTTATAGAGTTAGTACCATAAACACAAACACCAGCAAACAATTGTTTGTAAATTGTACATTAGGTACCTGAAAACATGGGCTTATATATAGCTCTCTGCTGAAGAGAGAGAGTCAATATAGTGTAAAACACGGAACAACAAAACCCCTGCAAATATAGTGCTCTTCAAAACTCATTGAGATACCAACATTATCTCCATAGAGAAGGTATTAATCAGATGATGATTATAGAAATATATTGGACTCTCCTCGTTCGAAATTTCTACGTGTATTACATACACTTTAGATATTGTATTTCAATGCCTGTGTGTTGTACCTTTTACCCCACGTATTCCCAATTTCTAAAGGTCCTTCAGAAATTGAAAATGGTGATACATAGCGTCATATTTACTTTACTGACTCACATCATACGTATTGATATTTGTTATTTAAAGCCATGACATATGTTGAGTCCTTCGTTCGACCAACTATTCAGGAAAAACACCAACTACTCATTGCCCGACCTGTGTTCTATATGCAGTCTAGACGCGAGCTGAAAACCTGTAGTCTGAGTCGGCACCATTTTGGATTCATCGCAGCCTGTGCGGATTCGGCTGTCATAGATGATACCACTTGAGCACTTGTGTTTTCTAACGCCTTCCTTTGATCTAACTTCTCGGGTTCATGGCGAAAAATCCACACCGACAATTTAGTGAAATGTAGGGGTATCGGAGGGAGCGCTGCGTAAGGCGATAGTTTGGTTCGGTTTGATGTGAACAGGCAGTGGGGTATCTTGCAGGGTAGGGTTCCCTCTCTCTGGCTCGCTGACAGGAAGTTGCTTAAAGTTATGAATACGTCATAGCCTTAACCCATTTGCACCTGCAGAGAACAGAGAACTTTGGACATACCTTCCAAAATCTGGTCCGACAGCTTTGGAAGTAGCTCCTGAAAAAGTTAAATCTGAAAAATAAATTGTAAAATATATTTCTCAAATATTCAAAGAGGGGTTGTAAAATCAACGTAGCAGGAATATAAGTCAATCGTTACTCAAATAGTTCTAAATATTGCAATCTAAATAAAGCGTTATTATATGCACGATGGTTATCATTCTACTCTCTTTTTGAATTGTATTATTAAAACGTTTGTAATGAGATGATGTTGAGATGCAATAAAGCATCTCTTCCGCAAAAAAAAAAATATTCAAATATTTCTCAATATTTCTTTGTATTTTAAGGTAGCTTCTTTTATTTCAGATCATGTGATTTCTACATGATTAATAGCTAACCCTCAGGGTGATTAACAAACACGAGAAATTGCGCTATTTACTGAATTAATTTCATTTTAGTTCCGTATGGTGTACGTTAAGTATCATAACCTTTACACTGGTTCAGCGAGATTCGTATAAGTTTAATAACTATAGGCCAGGGAGAAGTTCTCAACTTACATATGTATTTGATTTATGGTGATTCCTACATTAACCGACATGAGAACATTTGTACTTATGTTATCGTGTATTGGCTTGGAGAATAAGATTGTTGTTCAACCATTAGATTCTACTTTGGACTGAGCCAAATTATGTTTCTGTCGGTGAAATTAAGGGGCAATTTTAAGGGGGCATTATTTCCTCTGAGTATAAGTCTAAAGGGCAGTATGAGGGGCGGGGTTCAAGGTCAGATTGGACAGATTTTTGTGACCTAAACCATAATGGTTCTGTTTTCTCTCACCCCAGCCTGATTCAAGCTGCACTCGTCACGTGACCCATGACCGCACTTCCCAGGCCCGGACTGTGCGCATGTCAGCACATTCTTAAATTCAGTTTTGATCATTGTGTACATGGTCGCTGCGTGTCGTCGGCTCGAGATAGGCGACACACGAACGACGTCGCTGATTAAATGCTTCACTTGCCGTTGTTTTTATCGATGAGTATTTTATTGGCCTCACCCTGGACAATGGGGAACAGTGCCCGTGGTTTTGCCATTAGCATTGCATTTGTTATTCGTGCTTTTGTCATTGTTGCTTATTTTTATGATGTAGATAAATCTTAATGGCAAATCTGAATTGTGCTGGAAGAAATTTGTACATTTTTTTGGAATAAATAAATCAATGCGAAAAAACGATCTTGGTGGAATTTTTTAAATGTAGTAGAGAAAGATTACTTTTAATTAGATACTAGTGCATTATGATCAAGATGTATGTTTTATTGGTATGAATGGTACGCCCAATACAGGTACATACATACATGAATACGAGTAAGAGCGTGCTAAATGTGAATTGTAGTTGATATCAAAAAGAGCAAAAATGGCAAATGTCACCACAAGGTCATTCTAAAAGTGGGAAAGTACATACTTTTAGGTCTCACACAGTAACAGGATTATTTCTGTCGAAAAAAGCACTCCTTTACACACATGCACATTTACTGATATGAGGAAGGTGTTTAAATGAAGGCGTCCCAATTTTTAGTTTACATATTGGCTGCCTTTATTGTAGTTATCGCGATATTAAGGATTTAGAATTACTAGATTACTTAATTACTTAAATACTATGCGATAATGAATAAGTACAATACGAATATGCAAATACTAAGATGCAATAAAGATCATCTCTTTGAAAGTTAGAAATAATAATGGCGTCCTATCTCATAATGAGTTTCGTAATTATGTTGTTTTAGTAGGTGTCAATATTACCCTATTACCTTTATGGAACAGGGTAGTGAGCACCCACACAGGTGCATGAATACCCCTAATTGGGCGCCTGGTCATACCCGGGTTACCATAGATGTACGGTTCAAGTAGGGCTGCCCTTCTCTGCCCTATATGTCAGTTGCTTCAGTAACCTTACTTCTTCTCCAGATGTGAATCCTGTTACACAAACCCCTGTAATCCTATACTGATAGTACCGGAAGAAAAGAAAATGTGTAAGTTTTCCGAAGAGTTTCTGTGACTGTGGGAAACGGGGTAGACGTACCCGATTCTCCCTGGTGGATTAAAGCATGGAATTAATGACAGGTCCGGGTTGGGTAGGGTCTGTGATCAGAGGGTTCGTCTCCGCCCGCTTGTCAACATCGACAGCTGTCGAAATAACAACTCTGCTAATTACATTACGTCTCTTGATCTCCCTGAGAACCCCGCTCTTTGCTCCCTGCCCACGGGGAATTCTAGGGGTGGGGATAGGACTGGTGGGCGGGAGGAGTGCGTGTTATTTACGAGGAGAGAGAAGAACAGGTGTGTTGGAGAGTTGGTGATATTGGCAGTTAAAAAAACTTAGAACCAAAAAATCTCGAAATGCTTATTATAAACGAAATAACTTTTGATAAAATTTATGCAATACAAGAATTTAAAATCAAATATTTGTGTGCTGTGCAATACAATAGCATAATTGCTGTAGGAGATATGTGACACATAAGCTAACTTAGGCCGTAATCGAAAATGGATAAATCGAAATTGAAATTTGAAAGAGCAGAAATGAAAAGAAATCCGTTTATACTTATATTAAAACGATTCAGAACCATAACTCTCTAAACCCCAATGGACAATAGTTGATGTCATGAATGTCATGAATGTAATGCACATTTTGACCATTGTCACTATTTCCATTTCTTTTATAATATCTACTAGATCAATTTTCTGATTTTTGGTTTTAAACATCAATGGACGAGATATCCTATCCTAATCAAAATAATAAATAAAGCTTATGTGCAGCGTCACGTTAAGTACATTTTGAAATGATACCTGAAAACGAAAACAACATTTTTGCATTTATTTCAGTTTAGAAGATATGAGATTGAATTGCTCTTCTTCTTTACACTCAAACATTCAGTAGGTGTATAGAAACGCACCACACGAGAGCTGGACAATTGGTTATTGCTATTAAACATTTGCTGTGTCTGTAACTATTCACAACATAGATTTGGTATTCAATTAACCCTCCCAATCTCGAACTGATTTGTACGGTTAAACTCTGTTATTTCTGGGGCATATCCTAAGAATATATACCACATAATTGGACATATCTTCCTTTTATATCATCATCTATTAATACTAGGAACAAGAGGGTGCTACATGGCATATTTTACTTGTCACTAAAGCAAGCACGATTTTGATGTGTAAAATAATAGCCTTCCCATCAGGGAATTCTGACGTAAGAATTTTACATGTATGTGAAATAACTCTCGTATTCCTCAGCCTTCACTTGGGTCGTCATGATTTTGGTCAGGTGCACGAGACATGAACTGGTCCATGGCGGGCTCTGGCCAGATTGACAGTTCAGACAGCAAGCCTGTCAGCTCTACTGCAACCTGCCCATAGCAGGCATGCAAACCATATGGATGGAATCTCGCGAGATGAGAACGAAATCCCGTGGATATAAAATTACAATTTAGGAATGCTATGAACCAAATCAATATATATGTATCCTTTTTGACCAAATTCAAAAAGTATGAAAGATAGCTTCTTAAGGTAGAACCCTACCCGATACTCGGGTCATTTTCTAAAACCTGAATATCTGAAAACTGATTTAAATTGGATAACGGCACTTACGCTATTGTATAGCTTACATCTCATAGTTACAGAATAATGATAAACTTATCAATAATATACTATTTTGAGTTGATATGACACCCTTTACGCACATATATGTATGTGTTTCGTTTTTTGGCAAAATGTCAAGACTCACCCTTTACTTGAAAACCAAACTCTACCATTTGATCATCCATGTCTTTGGTAAGGTGCAAGGTCCTACCTAAACCGGGAATCTGTACGATGAGTATGTTAAAAACATGTTTGAATGTTCCCATATGCCTCAAAATATCTAACAGCACGTGGTTTACATAGTAAATGCTGATTTTCAGGTCCTGTCAGAATACAAGGTAGCTGTGACATTACCCTGCACCTAGACGGGGTTCATATCTGTCATATTCTAAAATACTGGCTTCGGAGACTCTATCTATATTCACTTTCAGCCAAAAAATGAGATGAATATTTTGGTCAAAATGGTCTATCTTGAAGGAGTGTGCATGGCTAAAGCAGACAGCCATGTCGTTCGGGAGCAATGTAACAAGGAAAACCCAAAGGGCCCTGCCTTTTGTGCTCTTGAGGTTACAACAATAGAATGTTGCCAGCTCGAGATTCGTTGCGAGTGAAAACTGCTCATGTGTAATCTTTTGTTTTGATATCCATTCTTAGGGGCCAGCCAAGGACACCACCTAGTGGTGATAATCTTGGTGTACTAGACTATCACCTTAAAACAGATACAAATATACATTCTTAGATAACAGAATATGATTTGATGTTACCATATATTTGATTTGATAATGATAATGAGGATGATGAGGATGGTGATGATGTTTTCTCGAAAATTTTGAACATTATGATGAAGAAAAGTCAGGGCATGAGGCAAATATACATTGGTTATCAACGGAGTTGTACATTACCTATATCTGCTTGTCGATAAGGAGCAGAGTGTAAAGGATCATACTGTTATTAGTAGGTAATGAATAGGAAACGAAGGAAAAGTAATAAAACTATACCACACATTCTGTGGTGATATGAACAGCTTCAGAGTTATCGTAATGTGCCTGACACGGACGTTATGATGTTCGCTTATAATTTGAAATAACTCAATTAATCTCACTCCACAAAAACCCACAATATGCCGAATTGATCATTATCTTTACTGCTTGCCTGGTAGCAGTCCTGGCCTGTATTTATTGGTCTGGTACGCGGCGGGCACGTCTTTGCCAGGGGTGTACAAGGTACCAACGCCCTACCGGCCTGAACCCGTCAACCCTGAGCCCTCGGATTACATGCTCACACGAACAATCCTAGCGGGAAATCTGGTAATAAAACCAAAATGTGACATTGAGAATCTTTTCATCACCTAGCTAGCACCCCCACGTCTTTACTGAGACGTATCGCATCACACATACTAACTGTTTTAGTCGATACTCTTTAAAAAGAACAAGACATGAAAACACGATTCTTATCCAAGAAATGCACAAATTATCCACTAAATGATATAAAGGTCATTTGTTTCTCATCATTTTAATTCTCCAAACACCTAGATTTGAACTTTCCTTATGAAATATAGATTCACATTTGTGGAATAGTTTTTGGCAATGAGAGAGATATTTGCTCTACGAGCAAGGGTGAGGTAGGAGCCTAACCTGAAATGTGACTCGTACCGCAACCTGTAGAGAGGCGACATTAATGGCCCGCCGGGGAGGATTTATTTCTAGTTCTATCGCCTACCCCGTTAGGTTTTATTGTGGGATGACTTGAAACATGATGTCAGCAAAAAAGGTCAGGACATTTGACAAGCTGGATGTGATATTCGGGGTCCTGAAGGGTCTGGAGGATATGAGTTTCTCATTGATATATCTACTTAATAGGATAGTTTCAAACGTAAAATTAAAAAAAACTGTGATTTACATGAACTTCTTATATGTAATGCTCCACTACCTTGTACGTTGTCATTTCATATTGAACGTCTGCTATTTCTCTCTCTGTTCACACTAACCTTATATTACCAAACGATCGGATATGAATCAATCACATAGATCAAGTTTAAACCATCATCATCATGTTTTATTATGTATATATGTTTTTGAACGTATTTAAGCCCACAGTCAATAAAGATTCTTCTTCATTTTCTTCTTCTTCTGTTGTTACTACTACTTCTACTACTACTACTACTACTACTACTACTACTACTACTACTACTACTACTAAAGTACTAAGAGTTCTGTATTATATTATTGTATTCATATTTACCTTATGAAATAGCAGGTTTATGTAAAGTCTTTCACTTTACCATTATCGTTCCTCTGCTGCTCCAAACCACTTATTGACAAACAGTGTTTCCGTTACTTGCTAACTAGATTATAATTGCACAATCACTAGCATGTAATGAGATGAACTAAAGATACGTTTACCATTTTGCTCTTTTTCCAAAACCCTTTCATCACAACTCTGAAGTGGAGGGGGTAAAAGTCATTTAAATGACTTTCCCTTCTCACGGTTCTTTAATACAGTTCTTTTAATTAAACTGCACATTCGAATTCCTATGCGTTTCTTTCCACTTTGAAATTATACCAGATACACTGAAAAGAAAAGTTAAGTTAATACTTCTCTTGTTAACAAGTTTACGGATTTAGTATCGCTGAGGATACGGTATTGACTGTGTCACATTGTGACCTATAAGGAAATATCATGATGTTTTCAGAAAATTCATTCAACAATATTTCCTTAAAACATGCCTGAAAGTTGACGCTCTTTTGGGTTTTCTTAGGTATTCTATCCGATATGTAACATTACGATTATACTCTATATGCAAAAGTGGTAAACAACTTCCCGAATAGATATAGACGCTAGCTGACTTATTTAAAAACGGATTAAATTGTGCTTCTTATTCTTTGTTTGTTTATTCAAATGTCACGGTGACCAGTAGAAACATATATCTGGCAGGGGAAATCGAATCTATACCACGTGATCCAACACAACTCCAGGGCTACCTTTGGTCCTTTCCTTTAACTCCCTATGGATCTGACAGATATGATGAACATAAGTGTGATAGCGAATAAAAAGCCACACGCTTCAAATGGCATTGTCATGAGTGGTGGCATATCTGCCGAGTCTCGCTGCGGCCACGAGATTTCCCACGCAGTTTGATTGGCGGGAACAGCCTGGGTTTGCTGGAGAGACACGCACAGGGAACTATGTGGTCAGTTTCTTATCAGAACTGCTCTAATTTAGAACAAGCCACATCCAACAAGCTAGCCCTGCTATGCCTTGATCATCGGCTAACGAGTGGCTACGAGAGAAAGTGAAAAATTTGCTTTTAATTACAAAAGATGCTGCTTTAATAGTGGGTGGATCAAGACCGTTGGCTTTGCGGCAATTTTTACGTCATGGGGCGAAAAAGTGCTAGGTGGTATTGCGTAAAATGCCTGATTGCAATATTACAGAATAAGAATACGTTTGTTCGTGCAACATTACAGAATTAAGATAAGTATGCGTACGCAAAGTTACAGGATTAGCACAAATATAGCTATGTCAGTGATAATCCATGTGCGCCTTTGATTAGATTATATGAGAATGATATTTGTGAAAATTTGTGAAATTTGAATTAATGTCTTATTTTTATATTTCTCTATGTTTACTGTAGTATTTTTTCGTGACATACTTTAAAACATTTAGGGTATCAGAAAATGCATTTGGTCAATGAAGATGTGGACATTTTTAAGATGGAAAAGCACAACACGTCAATGAAAAGTCAATTATCATAAAACGTTTTATTTTTAACGACAATGGCAAACGAATAAGAAACCATTACCTTCCTTGACCCTAGCTTGGCAATTAGATACAGTATTGATACTAATCACCCTCCTTGGGCATGTAACGAGTCACAACATATCAGTGACGTCACTTCCTGTGGTCCCGCTGCTAAGCGAACTCACGCTTTTGATTAGTCGAATGCTGCGGACGCCGCTTATCTCTCGGAGCATCAACACCCCTACTATACTGTAAACACCAACATCACATGATAGGCCACTTGAAAGCGCCGATAAGGCAGAAACACCATCCCATATTATATTCAAATGACACGATGACTGATTATTATTTGTTTGGCCAGGAAAGCTATACTGATTGGTGTTTAGTGGGAAATCCGACCACGAGAGCTCTCAAGGGATTTTCTTGACCCATTAATGCTTAAGACCCTCTTGACATTGATATCTGGATCTATAAAGCGTTGGGCAATAATTAGAAATTGAAAACGATTTTACTATATATTTGTAAGAGAGTTGTTGGTAGTATTTTAATCAACATTTCTCTTTCAAATATTTTCCTAACTATGCTTTTGCTTGAAAGATTTCAACACGATTGTCAGGCTTCTTTTGGCTACTGTGAGCTTTAATTTGTTAACCCTTCCAATGCTAAGGATACCTTCGTCCAAAGCACTAGGACACAACGATTTTTGAAAACCATCTAAACCCTATCATGTTGGTATTCATTGGAAAGCTCTCGCTGAGTACTCTCAAATGGGTAGGGTTTCAATCACTTTTCAATTTTCTTTGCATCATTTTGTAATGACCAAAATAAGATTAGCCATCACCAGCATAAAGGTTAAGGGTAAACACCCGCTAGCGTTGCCTTAGTGTGGGAGGTGGTGTAGTTATTTGTTTCGCCGCCAGGGGGGCAAGGGTTAGTGCAGGACAGGGTGCGGGTATGGGGGTATCTGTCAGGGTCCGGGTAGCGGGTACGGGCCATGTCGGTTGCTGTCTGGGGTTATCAGGCGCTGTTGGCGGTCGTTCTGGAGAGCAGGCTTGAGTACATGATGGACTGGGTCTCCCTAGGAACCTCATACCACACACGAGACACACAACTGCCGCACAAACAGTTCATTTATCGTACCTTTACATTATGATAATGACTCTAGAGGCTTTTTGTACTTTCTGCACTTAAGAAATGAACGTCATCATTAATTTGCAATTGTGTTATTTTGGATATTTTCTGGAAAAAAATATCATAATTGTCTTATACTGTACTGACCAATCAAAACAGATACGAAAATTGTGCTTATACATAAAGAGTAATAAACATGTTAACAGCCGATTTTGATTCTCTGTTGGGTTTTGAAACAATAATAATTTTATTGCAACAGAAAAGTGGAAAAGCTTAATTATAGATGTTATTAACAGCATTCGCTACGTTTTGACGATCGAGAATTGCTCCCGGAATTGCTACAGAGGATTCTCAACAAACATTTGGACGCCGTTTTTTGTCCTCTACTGTTTTACAGGTGTCTAATCCCGCCCACCTGAGCAAGCCTAATCAGATGTGCCGACATGCCACCTGGAAATGGCTGCTAATACGTTAGGCCTCATTATCAGCACGGCGAGGTCGACGGTACTGTGTGTACATCTATTCAGGGGTCATGAGAAATTTGTTCGTGAGCTTTTAATACGTGTTATGCCCTATATTAGTAGACTTTTACTGCAGTCCACAATCTGGTGATGTACATGTACTTCCTAATAGATATAGTAGTGAACCAATCAGTAGATGAAGGACATTATCTGATGATGACAGCAGTTCTCTTAAGGTACCTACGTTGGAAGGTTTCATAAAACAAAGCCATAGTTATAAAAGTAATACTGCCTTTCACCTAATTAAGAGATGATAATATGATGAGTTTCTGGTGCTTCTTATATACTAGTACTCTTTACTCTTTAATGCTCTGATTTGTATAAGTTCCTATAGTTAATTTAGGTTTATGTCCGTACATACTGAATGTCAGCATTTATACATAGTCTCATTTCGCATGCATCAATCACAATATCCCCGGCATTGTATTACACATGACTTGTTTACGACCCTGCTAAGAAATATATCGGTGTACGGTAAGAGAGTATTTCATTGTCAGAGGTGGAAGAACACGTAATTAATGTTGTCCAAAGGGGACTGGACTGTATTCTCAAGGTATCGTTTTTGTCTTCGATCATGACTTATAACACTGATTGTCTTACAAATTAATTAAAATTAACAAGTACAAAAGCCGAAGGAGCAAAGGCTTTTTAGCAGTGTGACATTGAAGGACAGAATTGCTGAAAACTTAAGTAAATGAAAATGCAGCAAATAATGCCATCATTGTAGTGATAGTGGTAATCATGATGATTATGACAATGATGATTTTGCTGCTTCTGCTACTGCTTCTACTGATGCTGATGGCTGCAACTACTTTAACAATGATATTGATAAGAACAACAACAATAATATCAATAAAATAATAATAATAATAATAAAAATGATAAAAAAAATGATAGTAACAATGTTTTATTACTACTACTACTACTACTACATGCACTACTACTACCACTACTACTACTACTACTACTACTACTACTACTACTACTACTACTACTACTACTACTACTACTACCAATAATAATGATAATAATAATAATAATAATAACAATAATAATAATAATAATAATAATAATAATAATAATAGTAATAATAATAATAACAATGATAATAATAATAATAATAATAATAATAATAATGATAATAATAATAATAATAATAATAATAATAATAATAATAATAATAATAACAATGATAATAATAATAATAATAATAATAATAATAATAATAATAATAATAATAATGATAATAATAATAATAATAATAATAATAATAATAATAATAATAATAATAATAATAATAATAATAATAATAATAACATATGGCAATAATTAGATTAAATCAGTTTATGACAATACCAGACTAAATGATTTTATATTTTTCGAATAGTCTTTTGTTAAGGATTCCCGTGCAGAGCTAACTTTTCAGCTATGATTCATTCCATTATTATCCAGCTGAGTGGTTAGTCTGGGCACAGGGTATAAGGGCTCAGTGAGGATTCCGTTTGATCGAGGCAGCCACTTGAACTACGTCAATCAGATAGTGCAGCTTGAAGCATATGTTATATGATAGGCATACGGAAAACACAGCCAACTGGAATTATTTCAGAGTTGTAAGATGTGTATATTTGAGGTGCACTCATTTTAATAATACCATCCTCTCAACTGCGCTGATCTGTTCAAATTTGGTTTCCATCTTTGGGGACACGGTTTCGGGGTCAGGTGAGTGGGACGTCCAGGTGAAAGACTTGGGAATGATTGATACTTGGTGTAAATAGGCGCAGTGAATGGGCGCCCATCACCGTGTGAGTACAGTTATTTGTACTGCAGTCTCCATCCACAAGGTTAGTTCATACGTACACAAGGCGCAGCCCAGCCAGAAAGTCATATTTATCGCTTCGTTTATAAACATGGATGATGACATTGCAAATTCTCTTACTAAAAATGATAACCTGCTATGATTTTAGTCTTGATCGATACGATCTTACGGCGAATGACTTCATATATCTGATTTCTACATATATTGAATTTAAATACCAGTTTTAAAAACTTAGTTTATTTCTATATCTTTACTAATAGCGAAGGGCTAGGCCTAGATATACATGCTGATAGACCTGCGATGGGTCATTATTTCGCGGTTTAAACCCATTAAAAGTTTAACCATAAAACATGATATGTTTTTAGACATATATGTCATACATTCGCCTTGATGATCGAATTTCATGATATGGTATTTTTCAGTATAAGTTGTATATAATATTGGATAAAAGGGCTGCTGGACATACGAGACATATACTATCAAATCACAGATTCATTTGCAATCAAAACAAAATGAAAGATGCACTGGTCAACACGATCCGATCCCTTAGTACTCCAGTCTTGAGGACAGAGCCTCTCCTGAAATCCATCTGTTTATCTTTCTCTAGTCCCTGAACGTGACACTACTTAATACATCTTGGGACATAGACGAGGAATCTGCCAGCAGACGATCAAAGAGTTTCCCGCCCCTGGCGCCCCTGTCCCGTTAGTATTTTCCGTAGTAACCCCAAATGAACCATAATTATGAAGCAATGCTATTGTTATGAATCAATCATTGATAATCCGTAAAAACAAACTATATATAGTGTTCGAAAAAAACAACGATGCAGTGGGAGGAGTTGGTACACATGTTTTTAGGAAAACAATGTTGTTTAGATGAATAGATATATAGATAATTCCATAGCTACATTAACTCATACGTTCATACATACATATACACATACATACATTCATACATAAATATATTACATACATACATACAAATATATATACTTTTTTGTATCGAAATGAAGATGGATAGATAGGTAGATAGATGCATAAATAGGTTAGTATATCGATACATATATACACACAATTCTACATACAAACAAACATGCATGCATACTATATATACATATATATATATATACTATATATATATATATATATATATATATATATATATATATATATATATATATATATATATATATATATATATATATATATATATATATATATATATATACAGACAGACAGACAGACAGGCATAATTAAACATGCATTATACTTGCACCGTAAGGTTGAAAATAGGCTTGCAACATGGTTGAAATCCGCCACTTTGATTAATCCTGAAGCATACCGACACTTCAGCCACTTGATAAATTCTACGAGTCTATGAATACAATGTCTTGAAAGGCAGGGAATGTTGTCAACCTAACACCCCTTCCAATTAGTCGCATCTGCTTGGCCATGTCACAACATACAGGCTGCAGGCGCTGTGACTTCTACAAATTTGACAATTAATCATGCCAGCAGTTATGGTTGGTCCTGTGGGGTGCTGCGGGTATTATGGGGTGCTACCCGCGGGAACCTGCCCCCATAAACACCCTGCTGGTGCCATAAAAGCCTTTGGAACCTAGTGCAGTGTCAAGTACTTTTGTCTGTATGCCTCTCATGATAGACACTGACAGACCCATCATTCCATTTGGTAGACTCTGCTCAAAATGCTTATTTAGGCATACTGCATTTGGAATTCCTATCAACCCTTATGCTGATGGTGGCTAATTTGGCCAATACAAAATTATGCAAATACCTGAAAAATGACTGAAACCCTGGCACATGGGTATGTACATACATGAGAGTACTCGGCGAGAGCTACCTAATGAGTACCAACATGACAGGGTTTAGATGGTTTTCAAAAGATTTTGCGTCATTGTGCTTTGGAAGAAAGTAGATTCAGCATTTGAAGAATTAACTGAATTGCATGTTTGTATGCAAGTAGTGTTATTGGGTTGATTGTTATACTGCAATATACACAATAATACACTAATTCACATCAACACTAACTCACCCTTTCTTATTATATTGGTATACGTAATATGAACATCCTTTTGTTGATTCTAATGTATACACCAGATGCATGTCTTTTCTGCAATGATGCGTGATTTCCGCATGCCCACTCATCGCGACCACATGAAAGCGAATGTGTTTGGGTTAAGATGCAGGCATGAACCACTATTCATCCTGAACTATACATCTTCTTAAGCAAAGCTTGCAGTGATCTGTACCCCGTGTCCATAAACAGTTGCAAACTTATATAAGGATGGATATTTTTGTTCTTGAATGCTTTTGAGGATGGTGTTGGTTCCCTTTCATACTGGAATAGTAATGTACACACATACAGTACAGACATTTAATTCCTGCACCAGTCGACCGGGTGCCTGGCAGTGCCTGGTTGCACAAACACCCATGGCTAACATGTCAGAAAGATGAGTCAAACGCATAAATGACCCATGTAGCTTGCAAATCAATGTACGTTCAGTTATGAGCTCATCCATGCATCTATGCCCAGACAATTGGCTGTCAATGGGGCGTGCGGTCGTGTTTTATGCCCGACTGCCCACGCATTTAGTGCAGGAATTAAATGTCGCCACTGTATATATTTCCTCCTTTGGATGACTAATGTATGTTAGGGGTGAGGACGGTATTATTATTATCCATAACTACATTTGATGAATGTGTCTTATATAAATTAACGCACACACACAGACCCATTATATATGTATACATACATACATACATACATACATATATATATATATATATATATATATATATATATATATATATATATATATATATATATATATATATATATATATATATATATATATATATGCGTGTTTATACAGACCTGCATATATCATTTAGATAGATGGATGTCATATGTGAAATAGCATTTAAACATATGAGGAATTATTCAAAGACTGAGGTACATTAAGCACAATGTCATGGACCGAATGGCACTGCAAATAATTGCAACAGTACAGGATATCAATAAGTAAGACACACTATATCAAGATGTTTCATTTAATGACAATTGAAAGCATACAAGAAACAAAAACAGCGTTCGTGCACTTGTCGATCTTAACTACGTCTAGTTTATTTAAGAGTTGCACTGGTAAACCATGCCCAGCATATAGAATACTGTTGTTCAGATCTATACTGTTATATACATATAGTGCCTGCAGGATATGAATAATTAGTATCGCATTTTTATCAACCACAATTTATCTTTTTAACACATACCTGTACTTTTCGTATCAATAGAAACCAACGATTCAAGAAATGACAAAATTAAATAAATAAAATGTTTTAACTATACAAGGATAATTCTGCAAGTCATAGATTCGAACAACCTTTCAGAATGATGGCACTGAAGAAACGCATATTCGTGAAAACGGATGACATATTATGTCACCATTGACATCAGACTTAGTGTTATAATTGTCAAGTTGATAAATGCTTCTTGGATATCTCTCATGCCTTAATACTGACTATAATATATTATGATGCAAAACAATTTGGTTCGGTGTTTACCTTATGACACACGGATGATTCCGTAGAAAGTGTTTGCAAATGCGGTGATGTTTCAAATATCAAACGATTACATGGTGTGAATACCTTCATTCGGACACATTTACATCATTTTTAAAACTCGATCCATTCCTATAAATTGTAGAGATGTTGGAAAGATCTTTGAAACACCAACATATTTTTCTGGTTCATGGTGTTCGAATTTCAGAAATTTCACTTCATGCAATGATGTACTTTAGTTATTAGGGGAATCCCTGGTCGAAGTAAAAGCGTCTGTAGTATCTAGGTGTTGACATATCCATTTCAGCCAAAAATGAGTTTGACATGAGACACAAGTCTATAATTGACCTGTTGTGGGTAGCGGGGAGACAGAGAGGGGGTTGGCGAAGAGGCGTGAGCCTGGACAAACATATTATTCAAATACTATGAAACTGACCTCGGCTAACTTGGAAAGACTAATCCACACAACTGTACAAACAAACCATGAAAGCGCTGGGAGGTTCAAGTACGAGGAGGCTCTACCCCTATGGTCTAGTTATCTTTTTTACAACAGACTAACTGGAGAAATTTTCTTATACGTCCTCGTGAGGTTCTTTGCAGCTTAAAGGCATTGCAAGCGTGTTTTGTCAACTAATACTCATTAAGGATTATTATAAAGAGTAAGGGTCTTGATGATAAGACATGATGATAGGATATATATATATATATATATATATATATATATATATATATATATATATATATATATATATATATATATATATATATATATATGTATATATAATATATATATATATATATATATATATATATATATATATATATATATATATATATATATATATATATATATGTATTTATTGATAAGATATTTTTGTAGAAAGAAGGGAATCTTTTAACCGTTCGTCAGTCGTTGTCAATGGAATATATTTGTAATATCATAAACACTTTTTTATTATATACACCCATGTTATAAAATGCAATCGTTAGATACTTTTCTCTTTGCAGTAATGATATGTACGTATCTAAGCAGCAGAGATGCGTCTCGTTTTACATTCTTAATCATATAGACATAGTTTAATATGCTTGACAAAATACTTAAAGTGTGGTTGCACGTTGATCAGTAAACAAACAAAAATGTAAATACATTCTATAAATATCACCAAGCAATTGGGTAGTCGAGAACAACATTACTACACATATATATCAACATTACAAATATACACAGACACGTATTTTATGAGATACCTACATCATGTTATTATGTAATAAGTATATCATATAAATAAATAGACCATCTGATCTTTCTTTTCCTTTGCTCCGAGAACTAAATGTAAATAGCGTGATGGAAGTGCATTTTAATTTGTAATATGTGCATACACCATGCAAAGTTAGGTGCATGTTCTACTTTTAAAGATTTATGAAATTTATAAACGCATAGAAAATATATTCATGATAAATCATTCACTTGTTTAGAATTACTCCAATTTAGAATATAGTGATGAGATGTTATTAAGGTAATTTAAGGTTCCGAATTATCTAGCATGATATATATCCTTAGTAGCCACACGGTCCATCCGCTTATCAAGATAGTCACATATGAAGAATGTCACTTTGACAATAATAGTCCTACGTGCAGCCCATATCTTTTCACTTAATATGTAGCTCAGCAAATGTCAGTATCCTGAAGACGATATTGCTGCACTTTTGGACGTTGCTTCCCTTGCCCCTCCCCGTGAGATACTACAGCTGTGGGTCTTACCCAGGCTGATGGGGGAATTAGAGGGGGATTTGGCGTAGCGAGAAGAGAGGGTGTGTCCACTTTACTAGTTGATTAGTTGATGACCTCCTCTGGTAACAATCTCATATATATATATTTATATATATATATATATATATATATATATATATATATATATATATATATATATATATATATATGTATATATGATTTCTCTATCGTAAGATGTGATATGCCTAATGGCTATACGCATCCGTCATTAGCAATTCTGTGGAATTGCACTGTTAATTAGG